>JAMXBB010000011.1:55195503-55555813 GCA_024138015.1 Lumnitzera littorea
AAAAAAGAAAAATAAAGCAGCCAATTGTATATTCTACAATATATATGACTATTTATATAGAAATATGACGAAGAAAAAATAAAAGGAGGCATCAACAATTTTGAGTCTTTTGAGTTTCTATTTTATAATTTATTAATTTTTCTAGCTATTTTTTTTTTATTTGGAAATATTTTGAATCTAGCATCCCAATTAATTGCTAAATGTTGTGTATAATTAGTGGTGGCAGGTAATGGAACCATTAAGGTTGAAGCAAAAGTTTGTAAGACGCGAATTAGTGATACGTCATGTGACACGTGCATGCAAATGTGTAGACAAAAATATGGCACGCGAGCTGTACCACGATGTGATCTTAATTCTGATTGCGTTTGTACTCACGCAATTTAAATAATTGTAATAATTGCAAGAGTTTATTTTCATTTTTCCTTTAACAATTTGCCCTAATTGAATTCATTGATATGTGCATCGCTGTTGCATGTGATTAAAAAAGCAATGCCAAATTAGAAATAAATATCAGATTTTGAAAACCATACCAATATACTTACATAAACATATTTGAAGATTCCGAAATAAAAAAAAATCGTATTTGAAAATCGAGCCTCGTTTCTCTATCTCTCCTCCAAGTCGAACTATTGAAGTTGAGCATTTTTTTTTTTCCCTATGTAACGAATATAGAGTCCACTTTTTTGAAAGTGTAGAAGCTGAGTTGCCGTTAAATATTGGATGGTAATGCCATGTTAAACTATTTAATAAGAATTAAAAATTTATAAAACTTAAAAAAAAAAAGAGAAAACAGAGCTATATTGCCATTTATACAGATGATACAGCAACAACTGTTGTTGATTGACCGACACAACACGCGTGCATCAACATTTCCGTCTTCATTTTTAATTAATTAATTGGTTTTTCAGTTGAAATTTTAAATCTTCTTGTGATATCTCAACTGAAAACACAACCCGGATGACGTCTTTACTAACTAGTTCGATCCAAACGTGATTATTTTTTTGTTCTTTCCTAAATTTATTACAATTTATACGGAAGAAGAAGAATCTAATCTAATATATATATTTTTAAAAATTAATATTTATATCACTTGATTATAATAACGATGACTCAATCTCTAACTACTTTTCTCTATATTTTTTTGCTATTTCATTTGTTTTTTAATTACTGTAATAATTATTAAAAAAATTAACGCATCAAATCTGACTTGCCTCGTAGAGAGGTGATGGTTGATATTACCGGTTTATAGGTGTCAGGGAGCATATGATATTAATATTTTGGATTTTTTTATTTTATTAATATTTTTTACGAAATCGATTATGTTTTTTTATCTAATTTTTAATTTGATATCGATTAAATTTAAATTAATAAATTAATTAATTTTTTAAACATTCAAATTTACGTAATGATAGATTGAGAAATGATGTCGGCAAAATAACGTAGAAGACCGAAACATTTTGCGTGCAGAATACTTCAGTTGTCCCAGCGTCATCTGTCGGTGTAAAGATTGGAGGAGAAAACTGTCGGTGGATTTTCGGTTTGTAGTGTAAAGCATTACCAAGTGAACCACCAAAGATAGATGACTCATGTCATGACCGTCACCTCTAAATCACGAGAATTTCTTTGGAAGGTTCTTGGTGTTATGAAAATTTTGCAATTTTGACGCGGATTTCTTTTTGAAACTCTGCTATCGAAATAGCCATGAAAACGAAAAATATGAGTTATGATAGCATTATGGTAGAATTTTATTGAAATGATTATAAGGAATTAGAATGGACAAAATACTTGATTTAACATGTTTTGTTCCCATAATGGATATGATACCGAGTAAATAATTTCCTCTTAAAAATATAATGAAACTTAAACATTTTATACTATTTTAATATGTGTGATAAAAATCTCATCACTATACAAAACAAAACTATTCTAAGAATCTACAAAATAGTGGCCTTATATTCTAAAAAAGACATGCAACGAATGTCGTACAACGAAATGTACAGTATACATTATGTTGTGCTGTAATACTCTTTGGGTAACCTGTGGTATTATTATCTGTTTTAAGTTAAATTATTATATTCAAATTACTAGTTATGAACACTTTGAAAGGTAAATTATAATAAATACAAATATAATGAATTCAAAAAAAGTACAGGCAAAATACAACAAAGGTAAACCTGACTGCGAACGTAAATTGGAGATTTGAACATATTTGACTAAATGATTGGGTGTTGGCCAAATTATAACCTACAGGCTACACGGTTGAATTTTCATTATTGTCATCAAATATATCATATTTATTGGCAATATTGTACAGGTTAAGTTCATATGATACCCTACATATATTAAAAGTAATTACCGAGTATCCCGTAGTTTAAAACTTGTAAAAGTATAGTCATAGATGTGTATGCAAACATCACTTATATTCTAATCTATGATTATAACTAAAATTTACCTCATGTTGTTTGGTATCAACCTTAGGACCTATTGGATTATGTAGGATCCAACAGGTTCCAATTATAATAATAGGATTGATTTGGTACATTAATGCTTTACTCTAAAGATAAATTTTTACACTTTGTAAGTATAGACATTCTATGCTTATTATTAAGTTTCTTTTATCATGAAAAAATTATAACAAATGCTTGAAATCATATATTAAGAATATTTTTTTTGCTATTAAATCATACTTTCTTATCAAACAAACACCATGTTGATTGGTGTAATCAACTAGATTCAAAGGATTTCGATGGGCCTGGATGTTGAATGTGTTCCTTCTTTGCAATCAGGTGCAAGAAGCCCTTGATGGTTGGTCCATGAAGGCCTTCCGATACTTAAGTTAGCAAAAAAGAGATGAAAAGAGGTTGAGTGGGTGAGTGAGTGTGTTTACGGTGAGGTTTGAGCGCTCTTTTGAAAGTTGGTAAGAGTGCTTGGTCGATAGTGTATATGTTTAGTTTAGAAAATCTAGAGAGAACCCATACTTTTGGCTCCTTGTGCTATTTATAACATAAGAAGCTTACGTACTAAGGACGCATGTCGGTCTGGGGTTCATCCATACTCACTGTCTAGACATGCATTGCAGGGAGGACAGTGTGACTCTATAGGTTAGTCGGCTATAAACACGTAGATAACTATGTTTGAAACTTTAGACACTAACACTCCTAGGGTTATTGGGTGTGTTAGCCGTACTATAGTAAAGTAGCCTTTGTAAGTGTATTGAAGAGAGCTTTGCACATGATGGCATCCGTAAAGTTGTGGAGACTCATCATTGTGCAAAAGCGCACTAAGTAGTCGTCTAGGTTCCCTATTCCATCATACATGTTAAGGTAGGGGAGTCTAGCACAATGAGGGATTGTTTCCTCGAAAATGATTGGTATGGGCTCTTCATTATGATTGCTTGAAAGATACTAGTTTAATATTGTGCCTTCTTCTAGTTGTGCATGCTAGATGCGTAGTGTATGTATTTGTCTCACTCTTGGACATTCGTGTCCTCAAGTGGTTTTTGGGAATGCCCTAAGGACAACTCCTTAAGCATTTGCTTGTATTGAAGTGTGAGTGCCTAAGGGCTCACCTTACGTTTGCATCTTATCGCGATTGTTGTTCAGTCGATTACGTAGATCCTCGGAGGGATGGTGATCATGTTGAGCTTAGTCGCATGGACATGCTGGGTTCACTGCGTGTTTTCTACTTTGCCTACTTAGTTATATGGATGAACTAATTATGACATCCTCTTTGTAGAATTTCTCTTATGCTTTTTTCATGGCGGCCATTTCCTTGTGTAGTATGGCATTAGATTTTTAGGTTTTCCAATTGTCCTCCAATACTTAGTGGAAAAGCACTATGAGTTTTTGTATTTCGTAGGCTTAAGTGCTTGGCTTTAGAGATATGCATATGGGTTTTGGTTTGCGGGTCAACTCGTTTAACCTGCTAAAAACGCAAGTTAGGGGTGGATGTTTTTAGCCAGTTCAAAACGTAAACTAGATAAACTTGGCTCATTTAACCAACGGGCCAAAAGTGGGTCGATTTGGGTTGGCTTATTTAGCTTATATATATTTGGCCCATGGACTAACCTATTTAACCTACTTAAAAAATGGGTGACCGAATATTTTTAGCTCGTTTAAAAAGTAGGTCAAATAAGCTTAGCTTGTTTTTCCTGTGGACTGGGCTAGGTTGGCTCATTTAGCCTACTTGCACATCTTTACCTAGAGCCAAAAGACTCTGTAAACGACGTGGTAGCAGTACTGGTAATGATTTATCAATATCAACTTGGTGCGATGCTTGGGGGTGAGTATTCTTACTTTTCACCATGTTAGGTAGATTAGCCAGTAAAGGTGAGCACCAAAATGTTGATTGGTATAATCAACTGGATTTAAAGGATTTCAATGAGCTTAGATGTTGAACGTGATCCTTGCTCATGATCACTTACAAGAAACCCTTAGTAGGTTAGTCCACGACGAGGGCCCTCCTATGCTTAAGTTAGTAAGAAAGAGATGAAAAGAGGTTAAATAGGTGAGTAAGTATATGTGTAGAGAGGTTCAAGTGCTCTTTTGAAAGTTGGTAAGAATGCTTGGTCAACAGTGTATATGGATAGTTTTGAAATTCCAAAGAAGATCTCATACCTTAGGCTTTTTATGTTATAACATAAGGAGCTTACTTGCTAAGGAAGCGTGTTGGCTTAAGGTTTGTCCGTATTCACTATCTATAGGAGACATTGTCCACCAAGAACACGTTGGCAGCCATGTCTAAAACTTAGGATACTATACTCCCAAGGGTCTCGATTGTGCTAGTCATACTATGGATGTCAAGGAGACAATTAATGAGGAGAGACAAAGAGGAAAAGACAAGAGTACTTTAGAGGGGGAACGCCTGTTAGGCTCGAGGAGTATGCTAGTCTTTTGCAATGTGCCCGTAGGGAAAGGGTGTCCCTGGTCAAGCAAGCACATGCCTAGAATTCGGAGAGAGTCCATAGGGCATGAGGCAACTAAGTAAGTAGTGAGCAAGTCAGAGAATGACTCGAATAGAGGTGAGGTGCTTAGTGTTGTGGGATTGCTCGAGATACTAAGTGATCAACCGGAGGTTGGAGAGACTCCTTCAACGAAGTGATAATCTGCTCGCATGGCTACTTGAGTCCTCTCTTAGTTCAAGGGCCTTGATTTACATTCAAATTAGGTCTTGAGGGCCTTACCCAAAATAGCCAATCAAGATACCATATATAACTTTTCTAGTTTTATTTGCACAAAACTAGAATAAAATAATATAAACTCACATCTTTAATCTTTATTATAATCATATTATGAATAATCAAGTTATATAAATATTCCACATTAAGACTGAATCATTCCATATAGTCTTTGTTATAGATATCCATGTTCCCATACGTTTTCCTCTAGTATATCTCCATATGTTTATACGTATATATCTATATCTATATCTATATCTATATCTTATGTATAATATTAAGGTATAAGGCTTGGTTTTAGTCTCACATATCTTAAAACTAATTTTATAAATTCCATATCTCTTATCTTAATAAGTGATGAAGATTAATTTCAGTAGATATTTTCTCAATGTGATAATTTTTACTCTTATTTCCTTCAATTAATTTCTATTTTTATATTATATTTGATTTTTTATTTTAAGTATAAATATCGCAGGTGCATATCCATATACTAGATTTATAATACTTATGCATCCAAATATTTAGAAACCAAAATTCGTGTACGTTTCTCCTAGACAGCTTCCATGTAAAATCTTTTACACTAACTATGTAAAATGATTCGGGAATATCTATCAACTATTAAATTCTAAGCACAAAATTGGGGGTTGAAATTAAGTTTACAGGACACATATCACCTGCTATACAAAATTTTTCTATTCTTTGGTAATGAATGAAACTAATATCTAATTAAAATTAAAGGACATATGATTTTAGAAAAATTGTTTTAGTAATCCTCTAGTCTGCAATGGAAACAAAAAGTTGGATACACTATATACTGGTCTTTTATAATATCTCAAATTTCTTTTTATAAGCTAAATTTTTTTTTTGTTTTTCATTAGAATAGAATAAAATCAATCAGGTTTACAATGAATTAATTAGTTACTATATACCACTTAAAAAGGTAAAATACCTCAAAATTATTTTCCTTGAAAATTTTTACTATAAAGACAGCTCACTTACAATGTTTGCCATAAACTCGTGGGACTTTTGTCTTCTCAACAATCACCCAATTTCTCAAACCGACGTCCACAATGAAGCATAATACATCGTGCACCCTTTTGGTCATTCTCCTGGTGGTCTTTTCCATCACTTGTAAGGGTCTAATACCTGACAGGCTCTTCTATGCAATTTCAAAACATTTTTATTTATCTTAAAGAATGCTACTTATCAATACTTTACTCAAAGTAAAGTCCACATGTATTTAAATTTGTTTTTCATGATTTTGTCTAGTAGTCGTGGTTGCTTCTATGCTATAGTACTAGTAAATATATTGGTATTTTATGGGCATTTGATAAGAGTTAAAAGAATTTTGAGTTGATATTACGATTTATATCTCCACTTTATTATTTTTTATAATTAGTTTCAACATATTTAATTATATACTTAAATGAATATTTAGTTATCATAATCTATATTTTAATTAATTTCAATTTATATTATTAGTCCATTTAATATGATTAGTTAGCAGGATAGTTGTCCACAGCCTTAAAAGGCTTGTGCAACCTCTTATAGGTAGCCGTCCGTCCTCTTCTACAAAATTGTAAGTCGTGAATTATTTAAAAAATATAGATCGTACAACTTACTAGCAATTGTTTGTACCCATTTACAACGCTAATGGGTTTGGATGAACTCCCGAAGGCCGTGGATGACCATTTCTTTAGCAAATCGAGCCAACTAGACTAATGGCATGAATTGAAGTTAATTAAAGTATAGATCGTAATAATTAAATTTTTAATTAGGTATATAATTAAATAAATTGAACCTTTAAGTGTACAATTATAAAAAATGATAAAATTAAGGTATAAACAGTGGTATTACTTCAAGAATTTTTTTTATATATACTAGTGAATAATTACTCTTTGAAAGATGAGAAGTTTCTTATTATTATTTTTTTTTTTTAATTTTGGTTTGAGTAGTTAATGTCTTGGGGGCATCTGTTAACGTATGTGGCTTGTGGTCGTTAGGAGATTTTCTTTTTCTTATTTCTTTGAAATATAATAGGATAGATACGAGAGAGCAATTAATTTCTAGGGCCTATCTTCTACATTTATGTTTTTTCTTTTCTTAAGGGAAAGAAAAAAAGTCAAATCATATATTTGATTAAATTATACATAAAAATCACGCAGAAGAAAAAGAAAAAAAAAAAGAAGGTATCCGGAATTTGAGTATTTTGAGTTCGTGTTATATAATTTATTAATTTTGTAGCTTTTCTTTTCTTTATTTTTTTTTTTAAACTTGGGAATATATTGTATCATGTATCCCGGTTAATTACTAAATGTTATGCATAATTAATGGTGGCTGGTAATAAAACCATTAAGGTTGAAGCAAAGCTTTGTCAGACGCCAATTGCCGATGCATCATGTGATACATGCCTACAAATGTGTACACAAAAATATGGCCCTCGAGCTGTACCACAATGTGGATCTAATCCTAGCTGCTTATGTACTTACCGTTGTTAATGTAACTTGCCTTTTGATATGGCAATTCAAATAATTATAATAATTGCAATTGTTCCTTTTTTGAAAAAATAATCTGCCCTAATTGGATTCATATTATCTGTATTGTTGTTGCATCTGATGGAAAAAAAAGGTAATGGAAAATTTAAAATAAATATCAAATCATGAAGGGTTAATATCACAAACGTTACTTAAACTTTACTAAAATTTGTAATTCATTATCTATATTTTGAAAAAGATTGATTTATTACCTAATTAAGGTTTTCATGATCATTTTTGTTGTCAGAATTAATTATATTAAGTTCGATTACTGATATAAATATAAGGACAAGCTATTAGTTAGTTGAATAACCTTCTTTTTTTTTTTTTATAGTAAATCGCGAGGTTAAACTTATGCTAGGGTTGAGTGATAGCGAGTGATCACTTCGTGAGGGTTGCATAACTCTCCATAGGTGGTTGTTGATCATTCGCTGTCTTTGGAGTGATCAGGATATTCAATTCTCAATTTATCTTTATTTTTACATTAGTAAATGAATTTAACAAAGTTAGTTGATATAGTAAATAAATTTTTAATATAGACAATAAATTATATATTGTGACAAAGTTTGGATATTATTTATCATATCAATCCAATTATGAAAACCAATATACATATATAACCGTATTTGAATTTATTTATTTATTTTTTCCTTTTCCTCTTCCTCATATTGAAGTTGAGCATTTTTCTCCACGCGACGACTAAGGCTATCCTCATCCTTGGTTCCTTAGCAATGACTTTTAGATACAAAGGATCTCGACCCAATTGCTTCATCGTTCGCCACAGCTGGATGAGGTCCTTTATGAAGGGTCCACGCACCCAAACAACCACCCCCTCTAAAAAAAAAAAAAAAACAATTGTTTCCTCAAAACAAAAGAATTAAAAATTTTAAGAAAATGTCTTGAATTAAGGATTTCAAACGGGTTTCTTAACATTAAGGATGAGCTCCAAGTATGATCCACTTAAAAGGAAAAAACTAAAATAAAACAGAGCTACATTTCCATTCACAAGAATGAGATATCAACCATTGTTGTTGATTAACCGACACAATATACACGCATCAGGCCTTGTCTAATGATCGATCCCTGGCGCAAAATGCTATGGACCAAAAAAAAAAAACCATGTTTTTGGTTCTTCTTCCGCATTTCAAAGGGTTATTTATAAAAAAAAAAAAAAGAAGAAGAAGAAAAAACTGGTTCTTATAAAGTCCGTGGTTAAAATCATATTATTGAAATCCGCAAAAAATTTAAAAGGACGTAATGGAACTTTTATGAAGGATTTTAAAGATATAAAAGAAGAAATTTTCTTTTTTTTTTTTTAATGTTAATATAGCAATTTAACAAAAACGTTTCTTAAAAAGGTCTTTATCATGAACATGAACTCATGATCTGATGCGAAGCCACTTGGCTGGATGAATGAATCTTAATAACCTAAGGAACTTAGTGAAACTCGTCATGCAACACATCCGGATCAACATTTCCTTCTTTATTGTTAATTAATTGTTTTTTCGGTTAAAATTTTGAATATTGCTATCATATCTCAAGTCAACATACGACACGGAGGATGTCTTTGCCTTACTAGCTCGTATTAGCAAACATGGTAAATAATACTTGCCTACTTGGATAGTGTATTTTTAAAAAGCTGTCGGATTTATATCAAAATTTTGAAACTTAATTGTAAAAACTAGGAATTTTCCTTTTCCTTTTTCTTTTTTGTTAGATGACCAAATCAAGAGATGAAAATTCTTTAAAGATCAAATTTACAAAGCACACACCTCGCTTACGTCTACGTTGAAACACCCCTTTAACACAATAGATTCTCCAATAAGAATAAAAACCTTTCCACTAACCTTGAAAGATACCCACATAAAGGGTGAAAATCTAAACTAAATGAAAGAAAAAAAAAAAGGGAAAAAAACCCCCCACAAACCCTTAACTGGGGAGAGTGTGGTACTGAGAAGAGAAAAATAATTAAACAAGTGGCAGTGATGTGAAGGATGGCAACAATGAGGGGAGCAACGGAGGTGATAATAACAAGCCAACAAAGAAGAAGATTAACAACAATTGTAGGAAAACTATCTCTTTGAGGTAAGTTTTTCACTCTTTGAGACCTAAAAACTCTCTCTCTTTCTTTTCATCGGAATCCTTTAAATGTTAACTTAAATATCGGAGTGACTATATTAAATAATCTCCCGATAATCTCATTTATTTTTATCTATTTAGCAAGCTATTTCATATCATGCTAATCAGCCTGATTTTGTTAGAAGCTCACCCATCAACCTTTCGAGATCTAAAACACTCTACTGGCAAGATCCAAGGACAACACATATCCATCAACCAAACAATAGGAATAAGTTTCTAAAATAGAATTAGTTGTTTTACTTTACTCTTATAAAATCAATGAAACATGTACTCTTTGATAATTTTTTTAATTATTGTTAGATTCTTTGGCATAATTTTCTCTTTTTTTTCCCCCTCATCAACTACTTTTACAACTCTTAGAAAAGGACAAAATCAAGTTTGATTCATCATGTAAAATGTAAAACCCGACAAAAAGGAAAAAGGAATAAAAGATTAAAAATAGATAAATATTATTAAGGAAGAGTATGAATTGGTATTATTGAAAAGTGACAAGGGTAATTTGGGCATGAAGAAAGTTCTATGACCCTACTATGTAAGTTAATATAAACATTCTAGAAACCTTGCACTCGTGCCTTAGGGTTCCTATGCAAAACTTGAATCAAAAGAGGATTTCAGTGTGATTTCGCAAGATCAAAAGAGAAGGGTCTAAGGTAAGTTTTGGAATCGCTATTTTATTAAAGTTTTAGATCAATCTTCATCGATTTTTTTTTTCCATTTAGGGTAGTAAGAAAAACGAATTTAGGCTGTGTTTTGAGGTTGTTATAGTGAGCTTTTCGTAGCGAGGGTGCAAGTTTCAAATCCCTAACGGTAAGATTTGATGTATATCCCTTACACACTTTGTTTTACGAAAGTTGTTGATTGAATTGTAAAAGTTTGAATTGGAATTTGAATGTGGGTTGAAGTTGGGAGGCGTTTTGAGGATTGTAGAGGTAAGTTTAAGGTTGGGAAACACTCATGAAGTGGTAGATGTTAAAGTGGTTTGGAAGAGGTTTTAAGGTAGGGGGTGAAATGCCGCTGTAGTTTGTAAAAATCTACATACTACCATTGGGCGTCTAGATACCAAACCCCTCTAGCCTTTGGATGCCAAGGAGAAAATTCTCCCAAAAACCTTGGCGTTTGGATCCTACATGAAGTAACATCCGAACCAAACACCATATGAGTATCAACTAGACACCAAGTGTTTTGATACATATAGAGACTTTTTCCCTCAATTTTTTATTTTTTTTCGAGCTTCTTTTTCCACTCCTAAATCTTTCTAATGTCTTTCTAAACTTGAATTTTCAGTCAAAAAATTTTACAAACGAATCTATCATCATAGTGATCTTAGGCTCTTTAAGTGACATAAGTTGTAAGTGTAAGGGTTTAGTTGTTAAGTTTAGGGACAATGTTAGATAAGTTTAGAAACTAAGTAAAAGTGTTTCATTTTCATGTGATCAGGTTGTAAGGCAATCATTTTCAAATATGAGCAAACCATTGAGTCAGGTACAAGGTATTGTATGTTGTTTGTGTTTGCATGGCTCGTTCATGTTAAACGAACTTAATGACTACCTGGCTCAAATCTAATGTGTGTTGCATGTGCATGGTTGGGCCTAAGGGACCGAAAGGTTCGATGACCTAAGGGTAGTAACTCAATGATCTTAGTGTGATGTTGTCCTAATTAGAGTTTTACTTTGAAATGATTTGGGTAGATTTAGGTGATCCTTGGTTCCTAGGTTATTAGGGAGGACCCAATACTGTTACTTATATATATATATATATTGTGTGCCAGAGTTATGGGTTACTCTAAGTGCTGAGATGCCAGAACTATGTTGGTTGATGGACTAAACAAAAGATAAGAATCTGTTGTTGTTGCATGTGGAGATTATGAATGTATGTGCTTGTGTGTATATTATATGATTAGGTGCATGTGGTTGGTTAACTTGTACTGGGCTTTGCTTAACCTTTGGTGATTTCATTTTTTTTTTTTTTGTAGTTTCAGGTGTAGGCTATGAGGATTATGAAGATTATTATTATGGTGATTTTGAGTAATATGATGACTGGATGAGCACTATAATTATTACTTTGACGAAGGAAGCAATTGTATATGATTTATGGTTCTGGCTAAGTTTTGAGAATGAGACTCTATTGCTTGTTTTTACGTTGTTTTAAGTAACATAAGATGTCATTGGTCAAAGTCCTTAGTTGATGTAATTTGATGACTTTTGTGAGTAAGAGCTTTTAGAATAATTTATCATATTTTCCTTGAGACAAATGTTGTTGAATAAAGTTTAATATCTTATCAACTTTGAGTAAAGATATTTGTAAATTTATCATTCAAAATTGTAAGTAGATTTAGATGATATAGAACATCTACAAATTATGGATATAGAGATTACATAGGTTATTGGTAGATGTTGTAATCTATAAAGAGATGTTGACAAGTTGATTTTGAGATACCCAATGTATCATTAGGCCATAAGGATACGTGGCAAGTTGTAATATCCTAGGTACTGGGTGTTACAGTTTTAGTGATATGGAGCCATAAGTTATTAATCCTAGACAAGCTATGCATGAATTTCAAGAGGAATAACTTGTAGATTAATATATGATAATATGATTGTAAGTATAGGACTCCTAGTAGGTAAGGTTATGTTAAGAAAGTTTGATTGGGGTTATTTATGCTTCTCTTTATTCCTAGTAATTCCCTCTTATCAAGTTGTTCATTTTATACTTTAAGATTTCTAATCCCTTCTTAGAAGCTTAAGTTATACTTATATAACTTATGTTCCCATGTTTTGTCTTATAGCATGCTTAGACGTGGCGCTACATCTAGCTCCTCCTCTCATCCTTAGGGTAATAGGGGCACCAATCCTAACCTCATTCCTTTACCAGACCAAGTTGAGGTAGGCTTACCACTACAAGGACAAAGACATCCACCAACGGCTCAAGGCTTACTTGTCCTTATCTAGACTTAGGCCCAGCAAAATTAAGGCCAAGAGCAAACTTCTCCTTTATGGGGCATGCCCATTCTGAATCAAACTTAGCCTTAGAATGACCAAGGTTAAGGGTCTGACACAGATACAATAACAGGTGCATAAGTCTTGAACTCCATGAATGTTATGATTGGAGTATTAGTCCAACAACAGTAGCAAATTCAAAGAGATGTGTAGGTGATTCAGGCTAATACTGAAATCTAGTGGTTGGAGAAGCAAGTTGCTTTGAAAGTTGCTACAGGTGGTCATGCAAGTGGAAACATTTTTGATAAGATTGTGAAGATAACCAAGGACTTCAACCCTAAACCTAATGGTCCAATGAGAGTTCAAGAATGGATTATTGAGATTGAGAAATCATTTGCTACAGTGGAGGTATCGGAGAATAAGAAGGTAACTTATGCCACTTTTTTCCTAAAAAGTTCTGCAACCTAATAGTGGGAGAATGCTCCTTGGATTAGTAGGGAGGCAATTAGTCTTATTACCTGGGAGAGGTTCAAGCAAATCTTCTTTGATAATTTCTTCCCTGATAGCAATAGGTAGCAGATGGAGTCTGCTTACCAAACCTTACAGCAGGACAATAGATTAATATCAGAGTATGAGGTAGAGTTTAATCACCTAACTTGCTTTCTACTAGAATTAATAAGGAGGGATGAGAGATCTCGTGCTAGAAGATTTACTTTTAGGCTAGAGCCTGAGTTGCAAGACAGAATGGTAGGAATTTGGAGCAACACATAGTTAGAGACAGTGAAAATGGCTAAAAGTCTGGAGTAGGGAATGAAGAGGAAAGATAAGTTGTTGGCATGTAGAGAGAAGAAGGCTTTAGGTAAGAAACTTGTGTTGAGTTATATGCCACTTGAGAGGTTTAAGAGAACAACCCAGGGTATTACGGTCAGAGAGGGCAACAGACCACCATTTGTACCACTTAGGCTAGTTATGTGGCTAGCTCTAGTACCAACCTATTTACCTATGTTAGCGCTGACCCAATGCACTCGTTGTTTTGGACCATATGACATATCGGAATGTAAATGGACTTTAGGTGCATGTTTTCTATGTGGTAAAACTGGACATGTTAGCAAATATTGCAAGGAACTAACTATAATGTACCAAGGTAAGCTTTTAGTGTTACTAGAGAGGCCATCGAGTAGTTATAGATGTCGAGCCTAATTTTTCAGTTTTCTTTGATTTAATTCGATTTTTCACTTTCTAATTAATACTAAATCTTAACTAATTTACTATTAATCATCGATAAAGAAATTGAGAAATTTTGGTTTTTTATTAAAAAAATAACTTTTGGAGTCGCCACCCGATTGAAGTCTGGAAAAAGAGAAATCATAATGAATTGGATGGATTTATTACGATTTAACTATCAGTCTTTAATTTTAATTTGAATGAAAAAACTAGAGGGTTCTGAATTCGGGGGCTAACCTATTAAATCCTAATGGGTACTGCTAGCTATTTTCCAAAATTAGGATTATTCTTTTAAATTATTTTTTTAGATATATTTTTAAGAAAATATAAAAACCAAGAAAAAAAAAATCTAAATTTTTATAGATTTTATCATCGTCTCGAAGATACCTACATACCTGTTAGTCGGATAAGACAATTGTAGTTCTTTCCAAAAAAACTTTAGTGTGTTGGTTTATTTTAATTTTGAAACCCAATCGGATTTACGTTTTAACTGATTTAGTTTATTTTAAAAAAAATCTAAAGGGCCTTAATCCTTAAGTGTTTTTGTTTTATAAAGAAATTTTCTAAAAAATCCTATTTGTTTTTATTTTTTATTTTTTATTATTATATTATATTTTCTTTATTTTTTTAAGGGTCTTATATTATTTTTGTTAAAAAAAAAAATTTCTTATGTGATGAATCTTTAAAAAAAAAAAAAACTAATAAAAAAAAACAATCCCAACAATACCTAAACTAAACTAACACACATATATATTTATACTATTGCTACTTAAACCATTATCTATTTAAGTAAATTATCAATACTAGGAAATATCCTTAACATAAAAACTAATACTAAAATTTCCTAAACTAATGTGTTCGTATATATATAACATTAAATAACTAAGGAATTAATATCTTAATAATAATAATAATAATATATTAATAATTGAAAAATTTTTTTCCCGCAATTGAACCTTAGTAGCTGTTGTGCGAAGGAGCTATTGATCCATGTGCAGTGCCCCGTGCGTTCAGCGGTGGAGCAGCAGCTTGGCGACAGATGCTGTCGTGTTTGGCTCGTGCGTAGGAATTTAGCTGCATTTTAGCGTGGATAGGGAGTTGCTGTGGCATGGAGTGCATGCATTTTGCTTGCTGATTGGTCAGGAGACTCGCTGGAGTGGTCTTGCACGGCGTGGAGTTGAGTGAGGGGAATAGGTAATCGTTTGTGTGCAGTTTGATCGGCAGTGACTGTACGTAGACAGCAGTGTTGTCGGCATTGGGGGGTCATGTGCTCGCTGTGTTCGTTACTGAGGATGTTGGGGAGTTGATTTGGGGTTGGTTCTTGTCGGTGGTCGTGTTTAGCCGTTGCGAGTGGATGTGTAGTGTGTTTGTGAATGAAGCGTCGCGCATGCAAGGGAGAGCGGACTTTGTGAGTGTACGGCTTGGTGATAAGTTGTTGTCTACAGCTGCTGTTCACTGGCCGTGGGTGTTCTTCGTGAGTGAAGACAGTGTGCGTGGATGGATGTGCACCAGGAACTTGTTTTGCGATTGCGGGTTGGGCAATGTGGCATGTGCTGCTACAGCATGTGTATGTAGCGTGGGGATGAGCTGCTGTTTGATGCGGTCAGTGACCTGTGAAGTGCGACCAGCAGAAGATTGGGATGTACAGATGCTGCTGTGGCGTGGAGTTGTTTAATTCAACTATACTTGAAGTGTACAGCAGCGACGGGAAATGGGAATGGGGATGTGTGTTGTGAAATTATGGGTTGGACCTGGATGCTGTGTAGTCAGGCTGAGGTCGTGTGGTTTTGGAATTAGCTAAAGAAAAAATTGGTTTTTCTCTTTTCCAGGTGAGTGCGTAAAAATTACTTTTCCTGTTTACAATCAAATCTATTCTATAGACACGATAATTGCTTAGTGAGACATGAACCCATGTTTCCAAGCTATTTCAATATTAATACTCCTATACTTATTTATTAAATTGTTGGTTTGTACCTTGATACTTAATATAATTAAATTATACTTAAATCACGTGACTCTCTAAAATAATTATTTGAACTGAACTAAAACTTAAACAATTGTCTTTAAAACATCTTCTAAAAATCTAAAAAAATCTTTTATAAATTTTTTCTTTTTCCATTTTTTTTTATCTTCATCATTTTTCAATTATTATTATTATTAATTATTTTTTTATTTTGGAATTAGGACTCTATTAAAAAAAACAAAACTTAGAACTACGGGATGCAAAAATTAGGTGTTTATAATAGACACCTCATTTTTACTGTTTTTATTTTAGTATTTTTATTGGGTCAGGTTTTAAAGGATAAAAAAAAGAAGAAAATTAAAAAATGAATAAAAAAAAGAAATTGAAAAAATAATAAAGTGTCAAGTCAAGTTAATTTGCTTGGAGTCAAATCGGATAATAATGTACGTTCAATTTAATAAATTTTAAGTTGATAAAATGATCGAGCCTCATTGAAATATTTTTTATTTTAATTTGATATAAAGTAGATTTTTATCTAACTTATATTGGAGTAAAATAAATTTAGGATTTATTAAATGGATTATTGAGCGAAATCAAATTGAACTGAGTTGGGCTTGAAAGATAGAAAGCCTGAATTAAAATAGGGTTTCTAGAAATTAAGTTGAATTTTCAAAAAATCTAAATCATATATGGGATTTATTATTGAATCTTTCGTATCTAGAATTTGTTGAGATTTAATCTATATCTAAAAAGATAAAAAAGATTTGGTTATGTGGCTTATAAATAGGAATTCGTTGGTGAAGTTTGAAGATGTTTTAACAATCCCCGACATATAATACAATATAGCCACGTCTCTCTCACAAACACACCACCGTCCCGTGCTCTCTTGCACGAATACGCTAGCTTACACTCGCCTATTACATGTACGAATACGCTACCACATGTCCTTATCACAAGTACACTACCACACGTCCTTGATTACAACACTCACACACACTTTACTTGTTTGACACCGTACTATACATGTTACACATGATCTTGACCTCACTCAATGCACACTGTCATACACTCCCTCATATACACCGACCACCTGACTTCACACGACACAATTCAACACATATGACATACACATACTGCTACGTCTGGTCAAAACACACACATATATTCCACTAACACACATAAAGTCAAAGCTGCACACATACAGAGTCAAAATCATACAAATATACGTACCCAGATCCACACATGTTGCTGAAAACGATCACTCACTCACTCATGTACTGCTATACATGATCAACTCTACACTGAGCACACGAACGAAATCCAAGCAATCACGACATGGTCAACACGAACATGCCGATCACGTACGACTCGACTTATTTAGATAAAAATTATTATTATTTTATTTAATTGTTTTTTTATTAGCTAATTTAATTATTTTTGCTAATTTGTTTTCTTTAGTGAACGTTTTTTTATACATTTTTAGTTGTCATATCGTTTGTTATTTTTTTTAGTTAATTTTCAATTTTTAAATTAATTTATTTAAATTGCATTTTTTTGAAAAATCGTGTATCTTTTCTCCAAGATTCGTATCTTAGTATATCTTACATATAGGATTGAGGAAAGTTATTTTTTACACGTAGTGATTTTTTAAAAAAATAAAAAGAAATCTTAACCAAAGTTTTTAAAAAGATTTAGTTAGTTAGATTTTTTTAAAAATGGATTTGTGAAATTAGATCTTTTTAGTGTTTTTTTAAAATAATAAATGGTTAAATAAATGTAAATTTGGCTCGATTTTCAAATTAAAAAAAAAAAAACTACTTACTAAATCTTTTCTAAGAATGAATTATGTTAGTTTGATCCTAACTGACTGATATGTAGGCACTTTTGGAGTAACTGTATAAAAAATATATTTTTTTCTTTTTCTTAAAAATTCATAATAAAATAATAATAATAAATTTAGTTTAGTTATATTTTGCATATATATATATATATATATATATATCTTAGTATTTTTAGAAAAAATATAAAAATGAAGCCCATTAATTTTTTTTATTTTTACATGATGACTTAATCTTAATAGGTTAGCCTTTGAACTTAGTTTTTTTTTTATTTAATTTTCTAAAAGAAACAATTTTTAGAATATTTGCAAATTAGTAGCTAAATTAGGAATTTTCTAGTCATAAATCCTAATTTTATTTTTTACTAATTTAACTGATTGGTGACTCCAATTTTTTAATTTTTCAAAAACATTTTTTTAAGAAAAATATTTCTTTAATTTTATGTTGAGTAATTTATATTAAGCGACCTGTGCTTAATATAGGTTAAATTAAGGAAAACTGAAATAGGACTCGATAAAATTGACAACTCCTAGTGGGTGTAGACACTAAATTTTTGCACCTCTGTAGTCCCAATTTTTATTTTTACAAAATTTTAATTCAAAAATAAAAATAACAAAAAAATTAATAAAAGATAAAAATAATAAAAATTTAACAAATGATGAAAATACCAAAAAAATAAGAAAAGAAAAAAAATTATTATAAAGAGTTTTGTAGATTTTTAGGAAGTAAATTATTTTAGAGAAAAGAGTTTTAGCTTTAGTTTCAGCTTAGTTAAAAATTTTATTTAAGGGAAGCGGATAGTTTAAGTACAATTTAATTGAATTGAATGTTAAGACACAGGCTTATGGCCTAACGGATAGGCATTGGAGTTTTGGATTGAATTTAATTTGAGGTCTTAGGTTCAAGTTTCACTAGTTACCTATGTCTTTTATTTTTCTATCTTTTACAAAAAGGGAGATGGATAAACAGGATTCATATCTAATTAAAATCATTTAAATCTAGTTTGATTTTGTTAAATCAGATTTGAATTAATTCGGATCTAGTTTAATTATTTAATTAGGTACAATAGATATAATTTGATATGATTTTGTTTGGATTATATAAAATTACACACTCATTAAAAACCTATACACAAAAAAAAAGAAGTCCATTCCCCGACACCACAAGCTGACCAATGAAGCTCCACACTGCTGCAACGTCCCTCGAAATCTAACAGCAGTCGCACGCTCCAATTTGCAATTCAAGCGCACATCGATGCCAGCAATTGACCGACCAAACACATGCTTATCCCAACACTCCTTCGCTTGGAGCTTTGCACACACGTCTACAACACGGCTTGACCAGACGTCCACACACGTCCCCATAAACATTGACGCACTGCCATGTTGAAAACAATTCTCTATGTCCGCAACACATACTGCACAGCGAGCACGAAATCATACCGAGCACTACATCCATGACAATGATTACGCGTCATCGGATTTATTTAGAAAACTGTAGCTTCCACAAACTTCATCTCCGTGAGATAGCCAAGCCCGATCCAATAAACAGTAATGAAGTAACAGCAGGCTACGAACCACGCCTGACTCCCCGTTGTCTAAGCTACTGTTGCTCACTGGCTTCACACTTCAGTGCTTCACACTGGCTAGCAACAGTCCATGCACGACACAGCAGCCACGTCCACATGATCATCGTTGCAGTCCCCCTTCAATTCGAACCCACGGCTTCCTAATGCAATTAACCAGTAACACAATAGCTGACACATAGCCGCATGTCCCCAAATCCACGATCAGCCTCCACTGAATCTGCACTCATTCATCGCCATTCGAATCTAACACCAGCAAGCAGTAGCTCGAAACTATCACGTGTGTAGCCCCCTATCAGGCGCTTTATTACAACAGTAAGCGACGATCATTTTATCATTGCCTGCAGCACTGCAAATCCGATCAGCACTGACCGTTACGTCTCCACTGCGAATGACCACGCGAGTACCCCACCATCCTTCATCGCCACAGCACGTCCCTTGATCCTTCAATAACAATCAGGTTCGGTTCGATCTTGTTGTATTTATTATTTATTATATCACGTTATGTTATTATATGATGTATATATAGATATGTGCATAGAATAGTATATGCTTAGTATTACATTCCTAATATTACGTAAACTAGATAAAGACTTAAGTAAATGGTTATTTAATAGTAGTCATTTAAATAGGGATGTGAATATTAGTTTAGGAATCGTTAAAATTAGTTTTTGTTATATATAGATCTGTATATTTTACTAGTCAAATATAATATAATGTGTGAATATATCGATATAGGGGTTTTAGTATTAGTTTTTACATAAACGTATTATATGGAATTATTTTATTTTAGTAGTTCGTTATATATATTAGTCTAGTTTAGCATTAGGTTATTTTAGAATTTCTCATTTAGAAAAGTTATTTTCTTTTTTAGGAAAAAATAATAATTAACCTATTTCAAGAATTAGGATGTTTTAGAGAACTTTTTAAGAATACTAAAAAGTTAGGACCCTTTTGGAGTTTTCTTTGAAAAACTAAATTGATAATAACGTAAACTCGGTCGGTTTTCAAAATTTAAAGTAAATCAATACACTAAATTTTTCGGAAAGAACTATAATCGTTTGATCCTAACTAGCGGGTACGTAGGCACCTTCGGGGCGACGATAAAATATGTAGAAACTTAGGTTCTTTTTTTTTCTTTAGATTTTATTTATTTATTTAGTTTTTAATTATTATAGTTAGAAAAATAATCCTAATTTCGGTAAATAGATAGTGGTACCCGTTAAGGGTTTAATAAGTTAGGCCCCGAACTTAGAACCCTCTGGTTTTTCATTTAAAATTGAAATCAAAGACCGGTAGCCAAATTGTAATCAATCCATCCAATTGATTACGGTTTCTTTCCTTTTTTCTAACTTCGGTCGGGTGGTGACTCCAAAAATTATTTTCAATAAAAAACTAGAATTTCTCAATTTCTTTAGTCGATGATTAATATTAAATGGGTTAGGGTTTAATATTAGTCGGAAATGGGGAAATTAATTTTAAATAAGAAACCGAAAAATCAGGCTCGACAGTGAGTTACGGGCTAACTGTGTTTTTAGTGGTGTAGGCCTTAAGAGAAAAACCTGGCCCAATGAGCTCGTATTGGAGATTTTGGGGGTTTTATTTATTAACAATTATTTGCATGCTTAGATGTGGTCGGACCTAGGCTACGGGCTACCTTAGAAACTTAGGATGGACTGCCATTATGTAATCCTCAAGTTGTTAGGGTCCTTATCCTTGCCTGGCGGTGATAAGCGAGCTTACTCAGGCTTCGATGTAGCTCATTAAGTTTTTCTCTAGAAATCTTTGAAGCTACAGATCTTGAGACCTGTAAACTCCACCTTCCTGCATTATTCTTTTTGAAAAAGGGATAGTCATTTTTAAATTATAGGAAAAGCCTGATTAATCTACGGTTAGTTCGGCGTTCTTTTTCAAAAAAAGAGGAAATAAAAAAATCAGTAACTCTTATATATAAGTATTTATGATCTTCATTTCTTTTTAAATCTTATTTTGGATTTACTTATATATAAGGGTATTCTTTGATCGCGGGTTAATAATTCCTATAATTTATTAATTACCAGCCCTTATTGCATTACATGCGTGTATAGCATACTGCATTTTTTTTTTTATATTTGATTTTAATGCTTGTTTCCATGTGATTATTTGTATTTCTTCTATTATATGTGTTTTTTTTACATTGTCTATTAGTGAGTAAAAGGCTATGTAATTTAAAAGATTTAAAGGAACTATAAAATTATTAATATCATATCTAGCTTTTTTTAAATTTAATAGCTTCATTATAAATAATTATGTCATTTCATGTTTTATGTAATATAGATATGGAAAATTAGCGTGGTGTCAATCCCGAACCCATCCATGAGGTCCAGTTGAATAAGTACTCCTTCCTTGAGGCTATATTGAAAGATTAGTTGAATCAGCTTTTGCTCACCGAGCAAGATCATATTCGCAAGAAAATTGAGCAGTTCATATCTCTCATGCGAATCTAGCTTCACTGGCCTCTAATTCTAGCCCTTATCTATTATTGGGATCCAAAATCTACAGCTTTCAAGTTTGGCCCAAATGTGTTGACGCTCACTTTGGAAGAATACTCTCAATTACTTAGTGCTTCGCCTCTCGAAGCAAGCATAACCATCCCAAATCTCAAAGTTCAGCTTGAGAAAGCCTTCATGACTTTGCTAGGAGTAAAAAAGGTAGCCCTATCACCGTTCTTATCTTCAAAAGGCAAGAAATGTCTCAGTATCTTAAGGCTAATAGAATGGTTTTCAAGCCCAAATGCTTATCACAAACATCATAAGATCTTTTATGGAGGATATGAATCATGGGTTAAGAAGAGGGTAAATGCCTTTATCGTAGCAATATTCAAGATAGTGCTATTTCCTGTTAGGTACGGTCAAGTCCATTATAAGATAGCCGAGTTAGTAACCTAATTTTTAGCTGGTAAATCCTATATATCGGTACTATTAGCAGAGCAATTCGGGACACTCACTCATTTAAGGAAGTAGGGGTATGGGTAGTTCACAGCTAACCCTACAATTATTATTGTATGGTTTCTTAGTCACACATAAGGGTATGAAGGGAACCTTCTTAAAGTGTCCTTGATTGAAAACGTAAATCTGATTGGCGACTTTGCTTGTTACCTTAAGGTATTAGAAGAAGCTTAGTTTAAAGGATGGGTATCGGTTATAAGTAAGATGTAACTAATGGATTTTATATGGATGGCTAGGTGGAGCAATTGTACTCAAGCCATCCTAGGGTGCATTAATTATGTAAGGGTTCCTCTCATTGGTATTACGGGTTGTATAGGGTATTTCCTAGCTTGTATTACCATACAATTGGGTCCCCTTTAAGAGATAGCATACATAGACTCCATAGAAGATGTTAGATTGAATTATCAAGATCTTTGTTTACCCACTGTTGTTTTGATTCAACGACTAGTAGAACTTATGAAGCTATAGGAATGGATGGAAGTTTAGAAGATAGTCAACATAGGAACTTTGAGGAGCAAAGTTGGAGAATATTGGGCTACTAAGCAATTCATCTATGATTAGTTGGAGAAGACCGGGAAGATATGATATGAAGCTCTAAACTTATTCAAACATGAGTTAGAGCCATAATACCTTTCACTTATTAAGCAGGCTTACCAAGACACCATATAGACCAGAGTTGAAGCCTAGTTCCAAGAATGCAAAAGAATCATTGAAGAATTAAAGATGGAGAATGGGAGATTGTAGGAAGAAAACCAATTCTTGAGGAGTAAGATTCGAGAAAGAGATGGTACGGTCCGAAAGTTGATGAAGCTCGTCTTAGCTAGATTCATTGGCTCTCATAGATATAGGATTTGATTTTTTGTTTTAGAAAGATTAGTTAGGAGTTTATTTCTTTTTCTTTTAGTCCATTGTATAGGTTTGATTTTATGATTATTAATAAATTTGTTGTTTTATTAAATGGAAACCTTTATCTTATAGTCTTTTGCTCGTGCTTTTTTAATTGCCTTTTAAACGAAAAGAAAATAAAATTTAAAAAAAAAAACAACAAAAGCAAAAAAAAAAAAAAAAAAAACCACAAAAAAATTTTAGTTTACAAAAATTTCTAAACTTTAGTCTTGATAGGATTTTGAAGGTAGCGCTTAAGTGAGTAGACTTAGTTAGAAGCCCGATATTCACTTGTTCCAAAGTAAGAATGTCGACTCAGGGTACTGAAATCATCAGTCAAACCGAGCTCGACTAAAGAGTCGCAACCTTAGAAGAAAACATGAACAAGATGGCCGAACAAATCTAGGCTCTCACTCGGGCTATTGGAATTTTCAATGATAAACAAGGATTTCAAGTCAACTTGAATCGAAATGCATAAGCAACCCTTCCCCTTGAATTGGAAGATGTCGAATCAGTCCCCAATACTGAGAAATGGAGGAAGGAGATTGAGGAAAAACACTGGGAGATAGAAAGAAGGTTTATGTAGAAGTTAACCAAGAAGATGAAAACCTTAGAAATGGTTAATGGGCTTGAGCAAATGAGAATGATCAATTGACCCACGTGTGAAGATGATGATTTCTCGAAAAAGTTTAAAATTCCGGAATTTGAGAAATATGATGGGATCAACTGCCTGAAGCTTCACTATATTAGAAAGATGGGAAAATACATGAAATATGATAAGGTGATGGTTTAAACCTTTTAAGATAGCTTGATTGGCCCTGCCTTAACTTGATATGCCTAATTGGACTTGAACGAGATCGATATATGGGATAAGTTAGCCTGTGCTTTTTGTAACCAGTATAAGTTCAACATTGAGATGGCCCCATGCATGTGGGATTTGAATAATTTGTGAAAGAAGGCCAATGAAAGCTTTAAGAAGTATGCTTAGAGATGGAAGGGCATGGTAGCCAGGGTAACTCCTCCTTCAATAGAAAAGTATCTAACCTTTGCCTTTATCAACACTCTCAGAAGCCCGTACTACAACATCTAGTAGGTTACCTTGCCTTTAACTTTGCAAAGATTGTGGCCATAGGTTGTTGAATTAAGGAAGCTATTGCTATTGGAAAGTTTCCTAATCTTGTAGCAGTTGAGAAGAAGATGCCTCCCGTGAGATTTTCTGACAAAGCCAAAGAAGCTATTGTAAGCGTTGTCAATACTAGCAACCTTATCAGACCTATAGCACCGGTAGCTATAACAAGAGGATTTAATCGCTCACCCAATCCAAATCAAAATAACTGCTCACAAAGGAGATAGTTTACTCATATCCCCATTCCTTTAAGCCAGGTTCTTGCATGATTGAAGAAGGAGAATCTCTTGACGTTTGAAATACCAAAGGAAGGACAAAGATCGAGAGACTACAACTTGGAGCTCCATTGCAATTATCATTTGGGGCAAGTAGGGCATTCTATAAATCATTGTTGGAGACTTAGACATAAGATCCAGAATCTTATCGATGCTAAGTTGGTCCACTTAGACTTCATTCTGACTCCTACTCCTAACGTGGGTAATAATCCTCTTCCAGATCATGGACACTCAATTAATATGATAATTGCTGAATTATCCGAACTAGAAATAGATAGTCTCCCTATCACTATTGAAGAGGTAGCTTAGAATTTGAAGCAGGTCGGACACTTGCAGAATATGAATCTTAGAGATAGAACCTGGATTAGACCAGCAATATATTAATTGTTGAGGGATGGGAAGATAAAGAAAGCCGACATTATGGTTATGACAATTCCAAAACCACGAAAGAGATGTACCCAGAAGGAGCTTAGAGAAGGTTATGAAGTTGGAGATCCGACGGTTGACACCTTGGGAGAGCCGTTAGGAAAATTTGACTACTTGGTTGATTACGTTGGCTCACCCTCCATATATACTAATGAGCTACCCATTGGATAGGGTCTTGAATTTGAGGAAGAAGATAAGCTTATTGTAGAAGCTAAGAAGACAGTCGAGATGGTTGGAATGATTGGAGGTAGGCCTAAACCTTTGGTTTTTGAGTACTATAGGAAGATTGAGAAGGTTGAAGAATTGGGTAAGCCCAAGAAAATAGCTTTTAATGTCCCAATAGCCCCAGAGAATTACAAAGCAACCTCTCTAGATTACCTAACAATGAATCAGATAACCAGGTCCTCATCACTTATGATCAGTGGGCTTATTTGCTCAGGACAAGTCTATGAATAGAATGAAGATGCTAAGAGGAAGACTACTGTGGAGGAGGCTTCTCGAAGGATCTTTGAAGATATGGATGAAAAAGATCAAAATGTTGCAAAGAGGAGATTAGATAGCCAAAGTACCCGTTCAGATCTTCCTAATGGGCATACTATTGTCATAAGATACTCACAGGGAAGCTTTAATCAAAATTCTGAAAGATGTCAAAGTACCTAAAGGGATTTCCATTGAAAAGCTAAGATTAGTGGTCAATTCAATATTTGCAATTAATTAGATTTCATTTTTATCGAATGAGTTAGGTAAAGAAGGAGATCGCCACACAAAGCCCCTTTTCATAGTGGTCAAGTGTGCAAGGAAAGTGGTTGCTCGGGTACTGATTGATAAAGGGTCTTTATTGAATGTGTGTCTGTTGGCGACACCGAATTTGCTTGGAGTAGATTAAACTAAGATAAAGCCTAACTCAATTTCAATAACGGCTTTCGATGGACAAAGAGGGAGATACTTAGAGAAATTAGGCTACAGGTTGAGATCGGCCCACAAATGTTTACTAGTCCATTTCAAGTCCTAGATATACCTTGAACTTTCAATCTTTTATTAGGAAGGTTATGGATTCATTTAATAGGGGTAATTCCATCTAGTTTACATTAGAAGGTGAAATTCACAGTTGAAGGGCAACTGGTTACTACTCTTAGGGAGCAAAACTATAAGATTTATAAAGAGATAGCTATTCTGTATATCAGGAATGAAGAATTGGAAGAACCAGGGTTGCAAATTTTTTATGAGGTCAGCATGATTCAAGTGTCAAGACAATGGGCACGGGGTCGCTTGGTATAAGCTAAGCAGCAAATTAGAACATTTGGGCTCATATATGAGCCCATTGAAGAAGAAGTCTAAGAAATGAAAGCCAAAACCAGAAGGAAGAGAGGAGATCACCCGTACCATACTCATATGGATTTTACGGATATCCATCAGACATTCTCGGTACTAGCTTGTGTTCAAGAACCCGAAGTAGCTGGTTTTGCCAAGGCTTTGGTTGAGTAATGTAGTATTAGTCCAGATAAGGAGAAAGATATTACTATCCTAGTTTCCTTGTGTAACTGGTTTTCCGTTCTTGTTAATAGGTCTCTTTAGAAAAACAATATTAGATCAATTAGGAGCATTCGATTCAATAATTAGTTCGATTAGTTAGGCCTTTTCTTTCAAACAATTTGAATTCATTCAATAAAATTAGTTCCTTTCTTTCTTTCAATTCTTCATTATTTACTTGTTATCCTTTTGCCTTTTCCTTTATTCTTCAGATTTGATAAAAACGATGAACATAATAGATATCTCACACTCGTAAATGATGAAAGTACCAATATCACCTTTTGCCCTACTGGGCCAGACATTGGAGATGATATTGAGACTCCAAGTGAAATACAAGAGAGTTGGCATTGATTTGAACAGGGTAGAGTGATTATTGATGAATTGATAGTTGTGATTAACTTGGGAACAAAAGGAATCTACAAAACTTGAAAATTGGGGGTAATTTAGCAGATGATTAGAAGCGGGAGTTGTTACATTTATTATTAGAATACTTAGACATATTTGCTTGGTCCTATGAGGACATGCTTGGTTTGGATTCATCCATTGTAGTTCACAAGTTACCAACTAAAGAAGATATTAAACCTAAAAGGCAAAAGCTTAGGTGGTTTAGGCCAGATATACTCCTTAAAATAAAGGAAGAAGTGAAGAAATTACTAAAAGTCAGGTTCATAGAAGTGTCAGATTACCTTGAATGGGTAGCCAATGTCGTGCTAGTGTTGAAGAAGAATGGTCAAGATAGGGTATGTGTAGACTTCTAGGCAACACCTAAAGAAAATTTCCCCTTACCACACATTGACGTATTGGTTGACAATACGACCGGAAATCATCTTTTCTCATTTATGAATGGTTTCTCAAGATATAATCAGATCAAGATGGCAGAAGAAGATAAAATCAAAACCACTTTCGTTACCACTTGGGGAATGTTCTATTATTATATGATGCCTTTCAGGTTGAAGAACGCTTGGGCAACTTATCGGTGTGCTATGTTAGCTTTGTTTCATGACATGATGCATCGAAAAATTGAAGTTTATGTAGATGATATGTTTTCGCCAAATCCAAGATGGATGAGAATCATGTTGATGTTTTGCGAAAACTATTCGAGTGATTGAGGAAGTTTCAATTGAAACTAAATTCAGAAAAGTGCACCTTTGGATTAACCTCGGGCAAATTGTTGGGTTTTTGTAGTCAATAGAAAAGGAATTGAAGTGGACTAAATTGTATTATTCATGAAAACTGAGTTTAATAAAGATTCCAATTTTTCTTGAGAATTGTTTATAGTTAATCTTTCATTGTTTACAAGTAAAGTTGATATCCATGAATGTTCTCGAATTTGGATGGTCATTGACTAACAAATACTTGACCAATAAATCCTTGCATTTTATGTTTCTTAGCTTCATACACTTAAACACCAAACATTTATGAATGAATTTGAGTCACCAAATAAATTGAAATCAAATGTTCTTAATGATTTAATCTAGTTTTTCGAAAAGAGATTCATTTTTCAGGAATCATAGAGAGCTAGGAATTGAAACTTGGCAACGACAAACGCAAAATTAAGACATGAGCATAGTACGGCTAAAAGACTCATTAGCAAGGTTTCAATCATGAAGAAGACCTTATCTTAAAAAAAAGAAGAAGACAATCTTGAGGAAATACTTTGGTGATATTTTGCTATTTGAATGAGTGAATATCGGGATTTAACATGAGCTATGCCAATTGATTGCTATCTACGAAATTCTCTATTCCTAGGTAAAATAATTCTAAGGTTCTTAAAAGAGATATCTAGGAGAATTTAGAAGTTTTTAAAAATCTTGAAGAGATCTATCTTCTTCGAATCATTTATCGAACCAAAACAAATTAATTAACCCCTAGAGGTTTTGCCCTATCTTTTTAAGATAGGTACCTTATTTTTTGCCCTATTCTTTCAAAATAGGCACCTTATCTTTTGCCCCTTCCTTTCAAGACAGGTTTGCTTTTGCTTCGTCTTTTCAAGACGAGCCTCCTAATCACTTGCCTTAGCTTTTCAAGATAGGTACCTTAATCTTTAGCCTTATTATTGTGGATTGTGACCAAGAATAGACAAGGTTGGTTGCTTGATGGGTCCAAGCTTGTAGAAAGGTTGAAAGGAACAATGGAGAATGTCACGAGAAAGGGCGAATGCGAATGAATGGTAAGAAAAAACCCACGAACAGCTCCAATGGTATGATACACCAATGGAACTTCCAAAGACTCACGGTACAATTTGATATGACGCACGAATCGGTTCGATGAGGTTCTTTGCCACCTAGCCTTGCTCAAGGGTTAGGATAAGAGCGATGTTGAGAGTAAACAAGCAATGTTTACGCAAGAAAAGACATACTCAAGTATGTTAAGGATAATCTCTGTATATCCATTACAACTATAATTACAAAGGTATTTATACCGATAATTTAGGGTAACTTGTCCAAAAAGGATATTTCCTAAGGAAGTAATATATAAGATACAAAAGGACAAAAATAAATATACAAGGAAACCAATCATTGGTGCAATGGATTTTACATATGATACTGTATATGTGGTGATACTGTATTAGTGATGTCATTGGAAGATGTCGACAAAAAGTACGGACAGCTTGCTTATTTAAGTAAGGGTAGCTTGGTCAATTCGAGCTCTTTCTCTCGACATCTTGGTAAGGGTGTGGCTGAGTAAGTAATTGGCTAGGTGTGCGAGAGAATGAAGATGGATTGTTGTCTTGGCCTTCTGCTTTTTGGTACGTGACATATGAGAAACAGGGAGTCACTTGGCTCGGTAGGTAGAATGGGTTGGCAAGGAGATACTTAACCTTTGCATGAGTTAGCTATAACAGGAGGATTCATCTTGCTAGTCCCTTTAATCCTCAGGCTTGGCTGCGGGTCAATGGTTCGGTAGCCTGATTCCTATCATCTATCCTTTCAAGATAGGCACCCTAAATCTTTAGCCCTATCCTTTCGAGATAGGCCCCATAACCTTTTACTCTATCCTTTCAAGATAGGCTCTCTTTTGCCCCGTCTTTTTAAGACGGGCTTCTTAATCACTTGTTTTATCTTTTTAAGATAGGCACCCTAAATCTTTAGCCCTATTCTTTTAAGATAGGTGCCTTAACCTTTTGCCCTATCTTTCTAAGATAGGCTCCTTCTTATCCCGTCTTTTAAAGACGGGCCTCTTATTCCTTTACGTCATTCTTTCAAGATGGACTTCCTATTCCTTTGCCCCGTCCTTTCAAGACTGGTTTTCCATTCCTTCACCTTATCCTTTTAAGATTGATTGTTTATTCTTTACATCGATCTTTCAAGTCGGTATCCTTTTTCAAGATAAAGCACAGCTTAGCTGACCATTTAAGTTAGTAATCCTTATTCTATTAGTTCAAAGTAGGGTTTGGCAAAAATGGGTGTCTCTTTTGTCTTTATAACGAAGTTCTAATTGAACTTCACTACAAAGAGGGGTAGTTGTAGAGATCTCATTTTTGCCATTGTTATTTTAGTATTTTTATTGGGTTACGTTTTAAAGAAAAAAAAAATAATAATGAAAAATGAATAAAAAAATAAAAATTGAAAAAATAATAAAGTATTAAATCGAGTTAAGTTGTATTAAGTCAATTCGAGTCAAGTCGAATTGTGCGTTCAATTTAATAAATTTAGGATTTATTAAATGAGTTATTAGGCTAAATCAAGTTGAATTGAGTCAAGCCTGAAAGATAGAAAGCTCGAATTAAAATAGGGTTTCTAGAAATTAGGTTGAATCTTTAAAGAAACTAAATCGTATTTGGGATTTATTATTGAATCTTTCGTATCTAGAATTTGTCGAGATTAAATCTATATTTAAAAAGATGCAAAAGATTTAGTTGTGTGGCTTATAAATAGGAATTTGGTGGTGAAATTTGAAGACGTTTTAACAATCCTCGACGTACAATACAATATCGCCACATCTCTCTCACAAACACACCATCGTCCTTCACTCTCTCTCGTGAATACACTAGCTTGCACTTGCCTACTACACACACGAATACGCTGCTATAGGTCCCTAATCATAGCACTTACACACACTTCACGTGTTTGACACCGCTCTATACCCTTCACTCCAATCACTCACACCGCACTACACATGTCTCATACGATCCTGACCTCACTCACTGCACATCATCACACACTCCTACATACACACTAACCACTTGACTTCACACGACACAAGCTCACACATAGGACACACACATAGTGCTACATCTAGTCAAAACATACATACATATTCCACTGATACATACAGAGTCAAAGTCGTACACATACACTCATACAGATCTACATACGTTGTTAAATACGATCACTCAATCACTCACATATTGCTGTATACGATCAATTCCACATCGAGTACCTGAACGTAGCCTAAGTGATCACAACACGGTTAACACAAATACGCTGATCACGTATGACTCGACTCGTTTAGGGAAAAATTATTATTTATTTATTTTTATTAGTGATAGGAATCAACCCCTCAAACCGATCATGCATAGCCGAGTTAGAGGATTCCAAGGACTTGCTCAGAGGATATTAGCTCTAGGCTAATGCCGAGATGGGGATTCCTACCCTGAGTTGATTTCTAACTGACTTAACTATCAAATCCTTACATGCATCAAATCTGCCCCTGTTTAATAGTAACGCTTTATCCCAAGAGACAGCCTAAGAGTAATTGAGGTGAGCTCCCAATCCAACTACAGGCATCTAATCCCGACTCAAGCTCACTTCTCTTTAAAAGAACTAATTGGTCACCCGACCTAGTCCACATCAGGTTGGCCCCTGACCATAAGCTTTACTCTGTACCATATTTCTCCCATCTAGACGCCAATCGACATATGTCTTTTGATACAGTATTCCAAAATGATTCTTTCTTTTTTCAAACCAAATATTTTTTTATCTCTTTTACTTTTTTTAGTATATCTTATATAACCTAGTTATAAAATACCCTTTTGCCTTTTCATACATGTAAAGTAACTCTAGTGTACAGGTATATAAACCCCCACTTTCTTGGATTAGAACAATTATCTCTTCAATACAGAATTATTCATTTGAGCAACCTTAGTGTTCTCATTATCATTCAACTCTTATTTATTCCTTTTAATAAGAAGTAGTGGTGAGCGACCCTTCAGCTTGGACTGGTGTGTCATATCTAGCGGATTGTATGCCAAGTAAGATCAAATGGTGTGTTAGATCCATTCGGCACTTGTTTAAACTTTGCTAACTTTTTTTCTATTTTTTTTTCGCTTACTTTGTTGTGGTGTCTCTCCATGTATTCAACCCCGGAGATACATCAGTTAATTAATTTAATTATTTTTACTGATTTATTTTCTTTAGTGCAGTTTTATATATATATATTTTTAGTTGTCATATTTTTTGCTATTTTTTTAGGGAATTTTCAATTTTTTGATGAATTTAGTTAAATTGCATTTTTTTAGTCAAAATTGCATATTTTTGAAAAATTACGTTTTTTTTTTTCGAGATTCATATCTTCGGAGAAGATACGTATCTTAATATATTTTGCATGTAGGATGTAGGAAAGATATTTTTAACACGTAGTGATTTTTTTTTTAAAAAAAACTTAATTGGAGTTTTTAAAAAGTTTAGTTAGTTAAGTTTTTTTTTTTTAAATGGATTCGTGAAATTAGATCATTTTAGGGGTTTTTTTAAAAAAAATAAATGGTTAAATAAACATAAATTTGGCTCGATTTTCAAATTAAAAAAAAATCTACTTATTAAATCCTTTTTAAAAAAGAATTACGTTGATTTGATCCTGACTAGTAGATACGTAGATACCTTTAGGGCAACCATATATAAAATAATTCTTTTCTTTTTCTTGAAAATTGTAATAAGAAATTAATAAAAAATTTTATTTTAGTTATATTTTGTATATTTGTATATATCTTAGTATTTTTAGAAAAAAATATAAAAATAAAGCCCATTAATTTTTTTTATATGGTGACTTAATTTTAATAGGTTAGCTCCCAAACTCAGTTTTTCTAGTTTAATTTTCTAAAAAATTTTTTTTTTAGAATATTTGCAAATTAGTTGCTAAATTAGGGTTTTTCTACTTTGAAATCCTAATTTCATTTTTTACCAATTTAATTGGTTGGTGACTCCAATTTTTTAATTTTTTAAACACATTTTTTGAAGAAAAATGTTTCTTAAATTTTATATCGAGTAATTTATATAAAGCGGGTTAGGCTTAATATATGTTAAATTAAAAAAAAACTGAAATAAGGCTTGATAATAGTAGACTGTGGAGATATAGAGAAATAGATGCTTCTAGCTACTTAGGCGACCACTTCTCAAAACATCACCCTTGTCTTTAGCTTAATTCTTTGCTCTTTAGTATTAAAGTCAAAGTTAGGAGGCTATGAACATGGACACTATAGTAAGTACACTTACTATCCTAAACCAGATTGCTCATGTTCTTTTTTATACTAGAGCTTCTTGTTCCTGTATTGCTGAATCTTTTATGTGTGCTTGTGATTTATATTTGTATCCCTGGTGATGTGTCTTCAGGAATGGACATACGGAAAAACACTACAATGAGGCAAATCGAAAAAAACAAAAGAAAAACTAGAAAAGGCCAGGCAGTTACCAACTGGACATGACACATCGGTCGATCCTAGTCGGTCTATAGTCTGCCAGATATGACTTATCGATCCGAACTGAAGGGTCATTCGCCAATACTCTTTACAAAAGGGAATAGATAAGAGTTGAAAGATAGAGAGAACACTAAGGTTACTCAAAGGAAACTTGAATAATTTCTGGGATTGATGATTGATTCCTCGTGAACAATTAAGTGAAGGTTTATATATCTATCCACTAGGGTTACTTTACATGTATGAAAAGACAAAAGAGTATTCTTATAATTAGGTTATACAATACATACTAAAAAGAGTAAAAGAAACAAAAAATATTTAGTATGGAAAAGTAAAGAATCTTTTTGAAATGTTGTGTTAAAAGACACCTGTCACTTGAAGGCTAGATGTTAAAAATATGGTGCAAAGTGGGTGAAAAAGAGAAATGATACGAATCAACCCTTTAAACTGATCACGCACAATCGAGCTAGAGGACTCGAAGGACCCGCTCCGAGGATACTAGCTTTAAGCCATAGTCGAGACGGGGATTCCTACCCTGAGTTGATTTCTAGTCGACTTGACTATTAGATCCTTATATGTGTTAGATCTGCCTTTGTTCAGCAACAATGCCTTATCCTAGGAAACAACCTAAGAGTAGTCGAGGCGAGCTCCCAATCCGACCACAAGTATTTGATCCCGAATCAAGTTGACTTCTCTTCAGAAGAACCAATCGGTCTCTGACTTGGTCTACATCAAGTCAGCCCTTGACCATAATCATTACTCTGTACCATATTTCTCCCATCCAGATGTTAAGTGACATGTATCTTCTAACACAGTATTCTAGAATAATTCATTCTTTTTCACACTAAATATTCTTTGTTTTTTTTACCTTTTTTAGTATGTCTTATGTGATCTAGTTGTAGAATACCCTTTTATTTTTTCATACATATAAAGTAACCCTAATAATTGAGTATATAAACCCCCATTTTCTTGTATGTGAGCATTATCTCTTCAATATAGAATTATTCATTTGAGTAACCTTAGTGTTCTCGTTATTTTTCAACTCTTATCTATTCCCTTTAGCAAGAAGTAATGGCAAGTGACCCTTTAGTTCGTATCGGTGTGTCATATTTTGTAGATTGTAGGTCGAGTAGGATCGAGTGGTGCGTCGTATCTATTTGGTAGCTGCTCGAACTTTGCTAACTTTTTTTCCGTTGTTTTTCGCTTATGATGGGTTACTGACCATTAGCTTAATTACTTGAGCACACCTCATAGGCCTTCAATCTCTCAATCGACGGATTTTCTTTCGTTAACCCACTGATGACAAGAAATGGTATACTGAAGGAGGATTGCTAAACTCCCTGAGAGCTCCGGGTGGTTGTTCTATGATCAGTTTGTTATCTTGTGCCAACGCCGACTACCTTCTAGCTAAAGGCTTTGTGTCGAGTGATCAGACGTTCACCTGTTGATAGTCAATTGTTGAGTAAAGAGATCTACCTCCCTGGCCAAGTATTTCTCTCTCGACCTCTTACTAACTCTCACAACATCTCCTTTATGTCTCAGCCTGTCTCCACACGTCTTGACTCCTCCCACCTACTATGCTTAGAGAATCTTGGTATGGAACCAATGTCATGCTGCCACCTATCCATTTCATCTGATATTGTACTATTCTTCCCTTTTTGTCTTTTTCCCCTTTTGTATGTACTAAGAATCCCCCTTTTGTATATACCTTCTTGTAATTTCTTTATTTGTAATATTGCCCTAGGGACTATTTAGTATAAATAGTCCCTTCTCCTTGTAAGCTGGAATCATCTAACCTTAAAGATATAAATTAAATATATTGTTCTTGTGAGACAACCCTCTTCAAGTTTGTTTTCCCATATACTCTTATCTAATCTTGCTAAGTAGCTTAGGATTAGTAGTGGGTGGACCTTGACATCAACTTGTGTGTCATATCAAGTGAAGTGCCAAGTTGTGCTGTATTCGTTGGTGTGTTATATTCTTTGAGCAACTCCACATCAGCTACTTTCGTTAGTTCGTAGTCCCATTCATTCTACTTTCTTCAATATTTTGAAGGACTCTTTTAATTCAATCCTACTACCGTAAGTCTTAATGACAACTAAGCTCCTAGGTACATCATATAATCCTAGTATCAGAGCTTAAGGTTGTAACCTAAAGTTGTGTGGCGATAGGTACTACTTATTTGCTAGTTGAGATATTGATGAGAATTAAGCTATTGAACCACTGACCCGCAACCGAGCTTGAGGACTAGAAGGACTAGCAAGATGAATCCTCTTATTCTAGTTGACTCATGTGAAGGCCGAATATCTCCTTACCCACCCATTTTGCCTACCGAGCCAAGTGATTGCTTATTTCTCGCATGTCGTGTGTCGAGAAGTGAAAGGTCGAGACAGCAGCCTATCTTCATTTTGACCTACACCCGGCTAATTACTTACTTGGTTGCACCCCTGTCAAGATGCTAAGAGAAAGAGTCTAGATTGACCAAGCCACCCTTGCTCAGATAAGTAAGCTATTCATACTTTTTGTTTACATCTTCTAACGACATCACCAATATAGTATCATCATGTATACAGTATCATGTGTAGAATCCGTTGCACTAATGATTGCTTTCCTTGTATATTCATTTTTACCTTTTTATATCTTGTACATTACTTTCTTATGAAATGCCCTTTTTGTCTTTTCCTTTTTAGGCAAGTTGCCCTAACTTATGGGTATAAATACCTTTGTAATTATAGTTGTAACACACACAGAGAGATTATCCTTAATACGCTTAAGCATTTTCTTCCTTGTGTAAACATGGCTTGTTTACTCTCAGCATCACTTTTATATTAACCCTTAACCAAGGTTAGGTGGTACGTAACCTCATTGAATCGATTTGTGCAGCATATTGAATTGTGCCGTAAGTCCTTAGAACTTTCATTGTTGCATCGTATCTATTGTAGCTATTCGTGGGTTTTTACTTACCTTTCATTTGCATTCGCCCTTTTTTGCGGCATTCTCCATTATTCCTTTTGAGCTTTCTACAAGCTTAGACCCATTCAGCGACCGGCCTTATCTATTCTTGGTCACGGTTTGCAACATCTTGGTATTAGAGTGGTGGTTTCATGTGAGCTATAGTTGGTTCTTTTAGAAGTTCTGATATACTCTGTTATGCATGTGTGAAACAGAGAAAGTTACTGTATTCATTTTAGCTACTGTATTTGTTAGTTGTTAATTTCCTGAAGTGTTTGTTTGAACTTTGAATTTAAGGAGAAAATGACAGACTTAAGTGTGAATGTTGTTATGGGAGATGACAATAGTAGAGTTGTTCACCATGGATGATAGTTTCAAGGAACACCCAGAAGTACTGATGAGAGACTTGATGAAGTGGCTAACCTCTTGGTGGATTTGACCCGAGCTATTTATGGTTGTCTTGCTGACCGACTAAGGCTGCGCAAAACACCCCATAAGCTACTTAACTTGTTAAAGGTTAGAACCCAACTCGACTAGTTTGAGGTAGAGGAGTAGGTGGATGGGTGAGGAGAAGGATTGATTTGGTATACATGGAAGATGAGGAAGAAATGTATTTCGAAGAAGGGCGTGGGCGAGTCCTCAGAGCATTTGACCATGTGAAGCTTCAGATCCTATGCTTTAATGGATTTGGGAATACTGATGAGTATTTGGAGTGGGAATAGAAGGTGGAGCATGTTTTTTATTATTATAAATATAGAGATTACGAGAAGGTGAGAACTGCTGTTGTTGAGTTCTCCGGATATGCTAAGCCATAAGGAGACGAGAAGGCTACTGAGAGATTAACACTTGGCTTGAGATGAAGAGGATACTCAAAAACAGGTTTGTGCCAGAAACTTATCTTCAAGATGCTTTCACTTGGCTTTAGGTTCTGAGACAAAGAGGTTGGATTGTTGACTAGTATGTTTAAGAATTTCAAATACTTATAATTCGTTGCGAAGTGGAGGAACCACCAACTCAGACAGTTTGAAGATTCATTACTAGGTTGAGAGGTGACATTCGAGACAGTATGGAACTCCAACAATTTACTACAATAAACAAGGCCATTGGAATAGCCTAACGAATAGAAAGGCAAAGATGGAGTTGAGTACTGACAAGGATGTCGACTAGTCGACCTGGACAGGTAAGTCATCGAACTCAATCGAGTACTAAGCCGAGTCGAAAGATGGATGTTCGAGTTAAATTGAAGGGCTGACCTGATACTGAAGTGCCGACCCGAACTTATGAGAAGGGGTAAGGGTCTGGTAAGAAGACGAGTTAGATTAAGTGTTTCAAGTGCCAAGGGTTCGAACATATGGTTGCTCAGTACTCGAATTGACGGACGATGGTCATCTAGGGAGACATCCCGAAGCTAGAGATAGACAGCATTGATGAGGAGCTTAAGGAAGAGGAGGTCTTTACCGAGAAAGAAAGTGTCGAGAAAGAACTGATTGAAGAAGATGTATTTGCTGAGGACTTGGACTAGTTACTCATGATTTTCCGATGTACTATGAACATGGAACCCTCATGAGAGGAGGAATAGAGAGAGAATTTGTTTCATACCACCTGTAAGGTGAATGATCAGGTATGTACCCTCATCGTAGATAGTAGAAGTTGCACCAATGTAGCATTGGTCGATCTTATTTCAAAATTGAAGTTGCCGACTATTGCACATCCAAGGTCGTACAAATTACATTAGTTGAGTGAGAAAGGAGCATTACATGTTACTCAGCAAATACGACTGCCGATCACTATAGAGAATTACTCAGATTAGATTCTTTATGACTTGCCGCCCATGTGTGCTTCCTGTGTGTTACAAGGTAAACCGTGGTTGTTTAATAGAAGAGTTATCCATGATGGCTATAAGAACATGTGCATGTTCGAGAAGGATGGTCGGAAGATTACACTGAACCTGATGCCGCCGAGAGAAGTTAACAAGTTGTAGACAAAACTTACTTGCGGATCGAAGAAAGCTCCGATGATGAGTAAAGCCGAGCTCTAAGAGGCCATCAATGCTGATGGTCCGACCTTCATGTTGGTCAGGTGCCTTTTAGAAATGAAGGACTAAGGTGAACGACCTCAAGAAATCAAATAGTTGCTGGACGAGTATGCCGATCTATTCCCAGAACAGTTACCTAAGAGATTGCCCTCAACTCAAGGCATAAAGCACTGCATTGAATTAGTACTCGACACCGTATTGCCGAATAAGCCAGCTTATTGAATGAATCTTGAACAAGTTGCTGAGCTCCAATGACAAGTCAATGAGTTGCTACAAAGAGGATATGTGAAGGAAAGCCTTAGCCCTCATTGTATTAGCCCTTCTTGTGCTGAAGAAGGATAGAACCGGGCGAATGTGTGTAGACAGTCATGTCGTAAACAAGATTACTACAAAGTACATGTATCCTATCCCAAGGTTGGAAGATATGCTGGATGAATTGAATTGAGCCAAGATTTTCAGCGAGATTAATCTTAAGTTTGGTTACCATTAGATTTACATGAAGCCGGGAGACAAATGGAAAACGGTGTCCGAGACACGACATGGATTATATGAATGGATGGTCATGCCCTTCGACTTGTTGAATGCCTTGAATACTTTTATGAGACTAATGAATCGTGTGTTGAGACATCTAGTCGAGAAGTGTGTCGTAGTGTACTTTGACAACATCCTAGTGTACATTACCAACATGCTGAGTCAATATAAACACCTCTAAGCCATTTTAGATACCCTCTGTGTTGAGAAATTATTCGACAACCCTAAGAAGTGTTGCTTTTGCCAGGAGGAAGTGATATTCTTGGGCTATGTAGTCAATGGAGGAGGCTTACGAGTGGATGATGAGAAGATCTGAGCAATTGTAGAGTGGCCGACTCCTACTACTTGTGTCGACGTAAGAAGTTTCCATGGACTTGTTTCATTCTATAAACGATTCATCAGGAATTTCAGCACCCTCGCCACACCACTTACTGAGCTTACAAAGAAGAACACCGACTTCTGATAGGGAAAAAGGGAGGAGAGAAGCTTTGCCGAGATAAAAGAAAGGTTGACCTTTACCTCGGTATTGGTTCTACCTAACTTTGAGAAAATATTTGAGCTGGAATGTGATGCGTTAGGCATTGGAATAAGTGCTATCCTAATGCAGGAAGGCCGACCAATTACCTTCCATAATGAAAATCTCAAAGGACTATAGTTAAATTACTCCGTATATGACATAGAACTCTTGGTGTTGATTCGAGCACTACAAGTATGGCTACATTTTCTACTGCCGAGAGAGCTTGTCATTTACACTGACCACGAATCCTTGAGGTACCTCCAAAGTCAAACAAAGTTATCGAAGTGGCAAGCGAGATTCTATAATGGTTGTTGTGGATCGGTTCAATGAAATGGCATACTTCGTGCCTTGCTCCAAAACTAACAATGTTTCGGCTATTGCTTCTCTTTTCTTACAGGAGATTATGTGAATACACAGTGTGTCAAGAAATGTAGTCTTTGATAGAGACCCGAAGTTCTTGAGCTATTTTGAAGGACCTTCTGGCATCACATAGAGACTAAACTACTATTCAATACTTCCTATCACCTTCAGACTGACGGCTAAACAGAGGTGGTCAATCATAATTTGAGATCACTACTTTGAGCTGTAATGGGTAAGAACCTAGCTAATTAGGACGTTTGCTTGCTAGTAGTTGAGTTCGCTTACAACCGAACATTGTATGACTCTACTAAGCAGACTCTCTTCGAAGTAGTCTGTGGTTTCAATCTCGAGTTGCCCCTTGACCATAACCCTGTACCTGCACCTGCGCAAGAGGACCTTGACGCTTCGGTTAGAGTACAATCCCTCCATCACATTTATGATAAAGTCATTCGGCACATAGACCAAGCTACTAGAAGAATGCGGGAGAAGATTAAGGGTAGGATGGCTAAACAATTCCAGCCAGGAGACTTGGTATGGCTGCACCTCAACAAGGAATAATTCCTAAACAAGAGGAGGAACAAATTATCTGTAAGAGCTGAAGGACCTTTCAGAATCCTTTAGAAGATCAATAATAATGCCTATAGATTAGAGTTGCCTGAGGACTATGGGGTTTTTGATGCCTTCAATATTGCTAACCTCAGTCTGTACTACCCTGATAAAGAGCTGAATGAAGACTATTTGGATTTAATCCTAAATTCAAAACAACTCGGAAGGAATGATGGGAATCAGGCTACCAGACCACTAACTCATAATTGAACCCGAAGACTAGAGGGATTAACAAGACGAATCTTCCTGTTCCAGCTGACTCATGTAGAGGCCAAGTATCTCCTTGCCTACCTATTCTACCTACTGAGTTGAGTGACTCCTTGTTTCTTGCATGTTGTGTGCCAAGAAGTGAAAGGTTGAGACAACAGTCCATCTTCATTCTCACACACACTTAGCCAATTACTTACTCGGCCGCATCCCTACTGAGATGTTGAAAGAAAGAGTCCGGATCGACTAAGCTACCCCTGCTCAGACAAGTAAGGTCATCACCAATACAGTATCACAACGTGTATAATATCATGTGTAGAACCTATTGCACCAATGATTACTTTCCTTATATATTCATTTTTACCCTTTTGTATCTTGTACATTACTTTATTAGGAAATGCCATTTTTGTCTTTTCCTTTTTAGGCAAGTTGCCCTAACTTATGGGTATAAATACCTTTGTAATTGTAGTTGTAACACACATAGAGAGATTATCCTTAATACATTTAAGTATTTTCTTCCTTGCGTAAACACCGCTTGTTTACTTTCGGCATCGCTCTTATCTTAACCCTTGACTAAGGCTAGGTAGTGAGTAACCTTACCGGATCGATTTGTGCAGCATATCGAATTGTGTCGTGAGTCCTCAGAACTTTCATTGTTGCGTCATATCTATTGTAGCTATTCGTGGGTTTTTGCTTACCTTTCATTTGCATTCGCCCTTTTTTGCGGCATTCGCCCTTTTTTGCGGCATTCTCCATTATTCCTTTTGAGCTTTCTGCAAGCTTGGACCCATCCAACGACTAGCCTTGTCTGTTCTTGGTCACGGTCCACAATAGATACTCAGTTTTCATTTGGAGGAACAGAGCGAGTCACAATTCAAGTTTGAGCGGTACTTGTGTGTGTGTAAGTAAGGGTTTCCTCTGTGAAGAATATTTTCTGAAACTTTATTTTAATAATGTCGAATCCTAGTGTTTAGGGAGAGATTAATGATGCTAAGAGTGATGCCCATGGTCATGGTCCAGTTACCCAACAAACACTATGTACAACTGATGAGTAGATACAAGATCTTGCTGCTATTGTAGCCAACTTAGCTGTCTCAGTAAATATAGTCTTAGAGACTAGATCGTATAAGAGGGTCACTGAGTAGGGTCGAGAGATGAGAGATAGGCTGATAAGATAGATGAATGAACGAGTATGAGAAGCCTTTCTAGTGAACCAAGCACCACCACGGCGTACCAATAGAGCTACAAGAAGAAGATTGGAGTTTGATGAAGTGGAAGAGTATGAAGAAAAAGAAGACCAGTATGTCGAGATTGATGAGCGTGAGTTCAGTGTGTCGAGGTGTGTCGAACACCTCAAGGTACAGGTTCCAAGCTTTAATGCGTTCGGTAGTGCTAATGACTACCTTGATTGGGAGGACAAAAATTGAAAAGATATTTGACTTTTATAATTATGAAGATGCTGTTCATATACAAGTGGTCGTATTGGAATTTTCTAGATATGTGGCAATGTGGTGGAAGAAACTGTAGAATGTTCGCTTGAGGACCTGATGAGAAGTCTGGCCGTAGAACGAAAGGAATAGAGTCCTGAGAAGTAGGTTCGTTCCTAAATACTATGAGTAAGATACTTTCAGATGGCTCTAAGACCTGAGGCGAGGTAACAAATCAGTGGACTACTATGTTCGAGAGTTTCAGTTACTCATGATCTGATGTGATGTCGATGAACTTGAGATACAAACTATAGCATGGTTCATCTCTGGGCTGCAGACTAAGATTGGTAACATCGTAGAGCTATAGAAGCTTACAACTCTGGATGAAACCATTTAGGTGGCTCAGAGAGTTGAAAGGCAAAGGCAAAACCAGATTAGTCGGGTGTTGAGTGGCCAACCCATGCTGCTGAATAAAGGCAGTGTGTTGAGCCGATTAAGGAATGATCGAGCATCAAACAGTTCCAAGGTGAAACGTTGAAGGCCTATGTCGAGTCGACTAGAAGAAGGCAAAGGTAAAAGCAAGACCAAGGAACCTGAGGCTCGAAGAGACCAAGGTTAGAGCTTAGGAAGAAAGACTCGAGAAATCAAATACTTTAAATGTCTCGGTTATAGACATGTGGCTAGTTAATGTCCGAACCACCGAGTCATGACCATAAAAGGAGACAAGCCCTAATTTGAAGTAGAAAGTGCTAGTGAAGGAGAAGAAGAGGTAGGAGTTGAATAGATGTTAGAAGGGTTTCAAGAAGACCTCGAAGTTGAGATACCTCTTGAGGGCAGTGTCGAGTATTGTTTTGTCATCAGATGGTCTCTTAGAACTTTTGTGGCTAGTGAGAATGAGAAAAGGGAGAACCTCTTCCATACAAATTGCCAAGCGAATAGCAAGTTATGCACCTTAATTATTGACGGAGGGAGCTGTACCAACGTCATAGCTTAAAGGGTAGTTAAGCCCATGAACTTGCCAACCCTTCCACACCTCAAGCCATACAAGATTCATTGGCTGAATGAGAAAGGAAGACTATACGTTGCCAAGCAAGTTAAAGTGTTGATTACCATTGGTGATAGGTACAGGGACAAGGTGTTATGTGATGTTCTTCCCATGTGTGCTTCTCACATATTACTCGGCTGACCGTGGTTATTTGATTTGAGAGTGTTATACAATGGGTAGAGGAACACCTAAATGTTCCAAAACGACGGGAAGAAAATTATATTAATACCCATGAGTCCTAAGGAAGTGCAAGAAGCCCAAGAGAAGGTTGCTAAATCACTGCAGCGAAAGTCCTCGGTGATTTCCCAAGCTCAATTTGCTTGAGAAGTCAGGCCCGACAAGTGCTCCTCTTAGCTAGGAGACTCTTGGAGGTTAGAGAAGCCAGAAACTTACTCGTCAAAGTGTAGTAGCTACTTCAGGACTTTACTGACCTATTCCTTGTTGAGATGTTGAAAGGTTTACCTCCCTTAAGAGGTATTGAGCATTGCATTGACCTCCAACTAGGAGTTGCCTTACTGAATTGACTTGCTTACAGGCTCAATCCTGAGTAGGCAGCTAAACTGAAGAAACGGGTAGATGAGTTGGTGGATTGCGGATATGTTCGTAAGAGCATGAGCCCTTGTACTGTACCAACTGTACTTTGATCGAAAAAGGATAGAACGTAGCGAATGTGCATTGACAGTCGAGCCATTAATAAGATCACTATTAAATACTGATACCCAATCCTACGACTTAATGATATACTTGACGAGTTACATGGCGCTTGCATCTTTTCTAAGATTAACCTAAAGAGTGACTACCATTAGATACGAATTAAACTTGGGGATGAATGGAAGATGGCCTTCAAGATAAGGGATGGTCTGGTCGAATGGTAAGTGATGCTGTTTGGTCTTACTAACGTGCCAAGTACATTTATGTAGGTCATGAATCATGTACTTAGAACGTTGATTGACAAATGTGTCGTGGTTTATTTTGCTGATATTCTAGTCTACAGTGCTGACTGACCTTAATGCTTATGTCGAGCACGTAAGATTGGTGTTCAGCATCCTCTATACTGAGAGATTATTCGGTAGCCTGAGGAAATGTATGTTTTGTCAAAGCGATATTATATTCCTCGGATATGTTGTTTTAGGGAGGGGAGTTCGAGTTGATGACGAGAAAGTCAAAGCTATTCTTGAGTGGCCTACGCTGGCTAGTGCTATTGAAGTCAGGAGCTTCCATGGTCTAGCTTCGTTCTATTAGAGATTTATTCGGAACTTCAATTTCATAATTGTGCCATTGATTGAATTGATTAGGAAGAATGTTGAGTTTAGGTGGTCAAAGAAAGCTTAAAAGTGTTTTGAAGATGTGAAGTCTAAGTTGATGTCTACTCTAGTACTCACTCTACCAAATTTTGATAAAGTTTCTTAGGTTGAATGTAATGTGCTTAGTGTTGGCATTTTTGTTGTCCTTATGCAGAACCATTGACCCATTGCCTACTTTAGCAAAAAGCTCTGAGGTGCTGCCCTGAATTACTTAACCTACAACAATTAGTTCTATACCCTTGTTCGAACACTCCAGAATTGGCAATATTATCTGTTACTGAGAGAATTCATCACCTATTTGGATCATGAATCTCTTAAGCATCTTTGCGGGCAACAGAAGCTTTCTCGGCGTCATGCTAAATGGGTCGAGTTCTTGGAGACCTTTTGCTATGTCATCAGATATAAGAAGGGGAGCCCCAATACAGTGATTGGTGCTCTTTTTCGCCTTTATGCCCTCATCACAACATTAAAAGATAAGGTGTTAGGATTTGGCACTTAATCAGTATGAGCATGATCTACATTTTAGACCCTTAGTCGCTAAGTGAAGTGTTGGAGGAGCTACGAAAGGGTTATACTTGAGTCAGGGGTTCTTGATGAAGGCCAAGCAAGTTTGCATGCCGAGTTGTTTAGCAAGGGAGCTACTTGTTTGAAAAGCTCATGCCAAGGGTTTGGTTGGCCATTTTAGGGAAAAGAGGACTACTGAGATATTGAAGGAGCATTTTTATTAGCTTGGGATGGTAAAGGATGTATGCCGAATACATAAGAGGTGCTAGGTGTGTAAACGTACGAAGGGGAGGAGAGAGCCCTATAGGGAGTACATACCCCTGCCTATCCCAGAGTGATCATGGATTGATCTAAGCATGGATTTCATGCTTGACCTTCCTCGAACGTCGAAAAGACATGACTCGATCATGGTGGTGGTTGATCAGTTTAGCAAGATGAGCCATTTCATCCCTTACCATAGAACTAACGATGCTTTATTCGTCATTAACCTCTTTTTGCATGAAATTGTGTGGTTATATGGAGTGCCGAGGAACATTGTATTCGATCATGACTCGAAGTTCACAAGCTTCTTTTGGAAGACCTTGTGGAAGAAGCTCAGCACTAAGCTCATGTTCAGTACTTCTTGTCACCCCCAGACAAACGGCCAAACTGAAGTTATGAATAGAATCTTTGGCAGCCTCCTGTGAGCAGCTATTAGGAAGAACTCGCATGACTAGGATTTATGCTTACCTGTCATTAAATTTTCCTACAACTGCTCAGCTCACAACTCGACTAGAACATCACCTTTTGAGGTTGTTTATGGACTTAACCCAAACTTACCCTTGGATTTAATTAGTGGTCCAACTACAAAAGGGGAAAGTCAATCTAGGTAACAACATGTCGAAGAATTCCAAAAGTTGCATAAAAAAATTGTTGAACGACTAGCCAAGACTGTGGCTCGACAGAAGGAAGCAGGAAGCCGAAGAAGGAGATAAGTCGTTTATACGCCCAAAGACCTTGTTTAGATCCATCTTAGCAAGGAACGCTTGTAAACCCTAAAGTCAAGCTAAGTAACCATAGGTTTGAGCTTAAAACCCAAGGTTTAGGGCGATCGGCTAAAGGATCCGATCAAACTCAAATTATAAACTATTTAACAAAATACCAGTAAAAATGATCCTGTAAACTTAAATTTAAGAAAGTGAGTAGTAAAATAGGAGACTATAAAATTTTCAAATTTTAAGCATAATAACTGCTAATTACCGAAAAGGCAAAAAGTGTAATATAATAACTAATAAATTAGTAGAGATAGATTATATGTATACTAAAAATTTTAGAATGACCAAAATAATATTTAGGAATGTTCACGTGTACCCTACATGTATTTACGTGTAGATAAAAATACGCGTAATTGCTAAAATAGGCCGAAACTAAGTAAATAATTAAAGAAAAATACAAAATAATTATAAAAAAATTAGAAGAAGATAACTGCAACAAGATCAGGTCGTGGACTGAAAAGAAAAAAATTAACCAATAAGAATTTGACAAACTAAAAGCCTAAAATCAAGGAAATGGGGCAAAATCCCATCAAATTAATGCACATTAATTACTATGTTTGTCTATAAATAAGGAAAAAATTCTCAGAAGACATTTGAACAGTTTGTGATCTGAGAAAAATTGAAACACAAGAAAAATCGAGAGAAATTCCAGAAAATTAAAAAAAAAAAGAAAACTGTGCAGATTAGCAAGGTGAACTAAAACCACCACCCACCACCACCTGGGACCGAACCACCACCACCACCCTACACTAAGACCAGCGTCTGGACCGGCCAACAGCCTTGGACCAGGTTTGGACGGCCAGAAAGCTTTGAACCGGTTAGTCAATTATTCACCCCGATTTTTGTATAATTTTGTAAAATTAGTTGTTTTGCCCAGAAAATTATGAAACTTGTTATTCTGAGGTTTTATTGTATGTAGATTTAGGGAAAAATATTGATTTAGTTTAATTATGTCTGGAAATATAGGGTTCTTAAGAAATTGTTCAAAACCGAGCATGATTAAACCGGAAATTAAATAGGCTTAGGGATGTAGTTTGGGGCTCAAAATTTTTCTGTAGGATTCTCATATGATGTAAAACAGTTCTATGAAGCCCTTTTTTTAAAATTAATTTTCGAAAATTTTAAGTTAATTTTTAGCCCTAAAATGATGGTAAAATTGGGTGATTTAGGATTAATTAGGTAATTAGGATGTTAATTACTAATTTGGATCTTGATTAGATGATTAAGGAAGTTAATCTCTGCAGTGGAACCCTAATCCTAGCTTTTAGGTACTAATTATGGTTAATTAGGGAAATTAGGTAAAGAATATGAGAAATTAGGAATATGTGAAAATATAAATTACTAAATTTAAAAAAATAAAGTTATTTAGATAATATTATAATTGAAATCAGAAAAATAATAAATCTGAATTAATATTTAATTTTAAGTAAATATCTTAAAATGTAAGATTTTTACACATCGGGAATAAATCCGATATCCCAATTAGGGTTAGCGTGTACCGAATAGTTAGAATACCAAAATTACGACCCAATAGGATATTTGAATATCCGAGCATAAGGTGATTAATGTCACATTGGGATTCGAGCCTAATTACGACTTAGGAATTAAAACTAGAATCTAGTTTAGGAGCCGAACCCCGAAATAAAATACAACGAATTATTAATACGTTGTAGGTATACATGAGGAAAATGAGTTACATTATAAATTAGAATAAGAATCCATAAAAAAAAAAAAAGTACTAAAAGGACCTCTTTGCATTATAGGACACCCAGAAACAAATCAGCTCGCAATTTGAGGATCGAGCGATCGAGCAAATTCAAGTAAGTTGGGTTATTGCTTATTGTAATAGAGTACTAGTTTTGTAGTACTCGGAGACTTAGGCTTGTATATGCTTGTGATTGTAAGTAGTTTGCGCATGTGTTTGATGTATCTGAATTCGTGCTGGAATTTGTGCTGTGAATGATTTTGTGACTGATTTAATTGGTATGATCTTGTTTGAAAACCTTAACCGGAATTTAATCTTAGTCGACCGTAATAACCGAAAACGTCATACATTGCAACCCGTTAGGGGATCATAGGACTCTCCAACCAAATACCGACCCCTTCGAAAGGGATAGCGCAGGATTGCAAAATGGTCCCTTCTTCATCCTCAGTCGAACTAAGTGACAGGAGAGGAGGTCGCGGCGGGGGTGAAGTCAATGGTTCGAAGGTAGTCGCGGGAGGAGCGAGGTCTCCATTGCACAAGCCTGGGTTTGGTTGTGAGCTGCTGCATAACATGGAACTCCTCAACCTGGATCAGAGCGGGTGAAATTTCTCTGATTTCACAATGGACCGGACTACGTTGTGCGATGACACTTGATTGTTGCATTGCATAAAAATAATTGTTTGTTAACCTTGTTTGTGCTTGTATGCATTCGTGAGTCTCCAATTCAACTTACTGAGCTGTAATTGCTCATACCCTTATAGATCCTTTTGCAGGTTCTGATTTGTAATCTCTTCAAGTACCATGCCACCCTACAATTATCTAGAGGTTAGTCTTTTTGAAGCCAGGGGTGTGAGGATCAAGTTATTTAGCATAATGTGTATCTAGACTGACCTTGTAGTTAAAGGTTGAAGACTGTTAGATATTCTGTAAATTAGTAAATTGTAGTTATTATGTAAATCTTCCCGGGAAGCTCTGTGGACTTATTTATATGATCATCTATGTTTAATAGTAATTTGAGTTACTTATCATATTTGTAGTATAATCATTAATCGAATTGTTTACTTCAAAGCGAGTGGTCGTCGACGCCTTGTGTAGATTATCTCTATGGTAGGAACTGTGAGGCCAGTTTCTATCATAGAATGGTTTATACGGCGGGACTGTTGCGACTTCGCGACTTTGGGGCGTAACAACGCTTTCTCGATAAAAGGACGAACAAACTATCTCCCAAAGCAGATGGGTCATTCATGATCCTTAGGTACATTAATGATAATGCCTATGAGGTTGATTTTCCCGAGAGGTACGGTGTTTCACGTTATCGACCTGATGCCTTATGTGCTAGATGACAACGAGGACCATGATTTGAGGGCAAATCTCTAGGAACCCCGAAGAGTTGATGGGTTGCTGACCACCTGCCCAATCACTCTTGCATGCTTCAGAGGCCTCCAGTCTCTTGCCTAACGGATTCTCTCTGTCAACCCACCAATGACAAGAAGCAGTATACTAAAGGAGGATGGTTGAACTCTCTGAGAGCTCCGAGTGGTTATTCTATGATTAGTTTGTTATCCTATACCAACACCGATTATCCTTTGGCTAAAAGCTTTGTATCGAGTAATCAGACATTTACCTGCTGAGAATTTACTGCCGAGTAAAGAGATCTACTTCCTTAGTCGAGTATTTCTCTCTCAGCTTCCTACCAACTCTCACGGCATCTCCTTTATGTCTCAAGCTATCTCCACACGTCTTGGCTCCTCTTATTGCTATGCTTAGAGAATCTTGACATAGAACCAATGTTACGTTGCTACTTGTTTGTTTCATCTAACATTGTACTATTTTTCCGTTTTTGTCTTTTGCTCCTTCTACCTCTTTTTGTATGTACTAAGAATTCCCTTTTTGTATATACTTTCTTGTAATTTCTTTATTTACAATATTGCCTTAGGGACTTACTATAAATAGTCGCTTCTCCTTGTAAGATGGAATCATCTAACCATAGAGATATACATTGAATATACTGTTCTTGTGAGATAATCTTCTCCAATTCTATTTTCCCATATACTCTTATCTAATCTTGCCGAGTAACTTAGGATTAATGGTGGTGGACCTTGATATCAACTTGTGTATTATATCAAGTGACGTGTAAAGTCATGTTGTGTTTGTTGGTGTGTTATATCCTTTGAGCAACTTCACATCAACTACTCTAGTTAGTTTGTAGTCCTATTTATTCTACTTTCTTTGATATTTCAAAGGACCCATTTAGTTTAATCTTGCTACCATAATTCCTAATGATAATTGAGCTCTTAGGCACATCAGCTTGCTTTGTTATGGTGCCTCTTCGTGTGTTCGACACCAAAGACGCATCGGCTTTGCTGGTATCATAGTACAGTTCCGCGAGGGAATGTGTGAAGTTGCAGTGAAGTTTTGGTTTACTTTACTATTAGTGGCTACTGTGATCCTTTCGTAGCTACTATAGTATGTTGGTGTGATAGCAAGAATGGTTTTATTGTTACTTAGTTTTTACTCTATTTTTCATTGCGAAAACAGAGCAAGTTTGTTTCTATTTTATTTGAGTGACTATCAAGTATTGAAGTTGTTAATCCATTTGAGAAGTACTGTAGCATGTCTGATTTAAGTGTTTAAGGTGTTATTGGTGACCAGAGCAGTGGTGCTTAACCTGGTCGTGGTCATAATGATTGTAATACCCCAAGGTCAGTTGACGATAAACTTGATAGACAATGTAAGTTAACAAACAATAACCTCAAGGTATACAGTAGCAAAACAAATAAGAAGACGCCCTTAAGAGACACTATAGCTAAGGCAATCGAACCAATCGCCCAATTCGACCGCTACAAGTTGGAGGAGTAGTAGATTGAGCTACTAGACAAAGACTGGAGTTGGAGGAGATTAGGGAAGATCATGAGGAGTTAGGTGTTGAAGGGTTTGGTGAAGAAGAAGAAGTTGATTATTACTGAGTATAGGGATGAAGACGTCGAGTCCCTTGAGGGTTAGACAATGTCAAGCTACAAAACCCACCCTTCGGTGGAAGTGGAAATGCAGATGAATACTTGGAGTGGGAAGAGAATGTTGAGACAATATTTGAATGTTATAGGTATGAGGATGTGGTCAAAGTCTAACTTGCGGCATTGGAGTTTATTGGGTATGCTATCATGTGGTGGAAGAATCTAAATGCAGCCAGAGCAAGAGATGGAAGACGAGGTGTTAGAACTTAGGATGAAATGAAAAGGTTGTTAAGAGGCAGATTAGTGCTCGAGAGTTACTTACAAGATACGTTTGCAAAGTTATTGGATCTTCACCAAGGAAGCTAATCTGTTGATGACTACATAAGAGAGCTCCAGATGTTAATGATTTGAGCTGACATGGAAGAGCTAAAGGCTCGTACAATATCGAGGTTCATTTTTGAGCGTAAGTATGAGATTCGCAATGTCATGGAAGTACAGAGGTTTTATAATTTGGAAGAGGCCATCAAGATAGCACAAAGGGTCGAAAGGTAAAGGGGGAGTGTTTTGAACCGACTTGAGCTGGAATTCTCATGAGTCCCCGTATTGTACTAACTTGTTTAAGCTGAGTCGAGGAGGCCATATAGGGCCAAAGATAGGAATGACCGACTCGACGATAACCGAGGAAACCATTAGGGTCGTGCCGATCATTCAGGCTGAGTCAAGGTTAGGCTAACCCTGGGAATATATGAGAAAGGGTAGACCTCCAGACAGAAGACTAATGAGGTAAAGTGCTTTAAATGCTTGGGCTTCGGACATATGGCTGCTAAGTGTCCAAACTGATGCCTTATGGTGCTTTGAGGAGATGTAGTGGATAGCACTAACGAGAGCGAGCCTAAGAAAGAAAATGTTGGAAAACTCGAGGTCGAAGAGGAAGAGGAGGCCTGTGTTTATACCGATCAAGGAGAAGTGATGACCCTAGTCTTGAAACGAGTATTGAGTTCCTTACTGAACCTTAAGGTCATCGAACCTTGAGGAGGACCGGAGAGAGAATCTATTCCATACCAATGTACCATCAAAGGCCACTTGTGCTTGATCATAGTGGATGGAGAAAGCTGTATTAATGTGGTTGCACAATCCTTTGTGCAGAGGTTGGGCCTACTGACCTTAAAGCATTTTCGACCTTATATGCTGCATTGGCTTCAAGATATGGGTGCTTTGCATGTGACTGAATAAGTGATCGTACCGTTTAGTGTTGGGAACGTATACCGAGATGAAGTAGTTTGTGATGTCGTCCTCATGGGAGCTTCACATCTACTACTTGGACGACCTTGGTTGTTCGACCGATATGTCACTCACGATTGGTATAAGAACACTTATGCCTTTGTTAAGGATGGAAGGAAGATTGTGTTGCAACCCATGACCCCGTCCCAAGCAAATGAAACCCACAATCAGTTCACCCGAGCTTGTAAGAAGAAAGCCTTGGTGATGAGCCATAGAGAGCTCCGATTTGCTGAGAAGGTCGATAAACCCATGTTCCTATTGGTTAGGAAATTGTTAGAGATGAGGGTATTATAGGATGTTCCAAATTAGATCCAAAACTTACTAGATGAGTTTTCCAACCTGTTTTCGGAAAAGCTGCTTAAAAGACTGCTACTAGTCTAAGGCACAGAGCATTGTATTGGTCTATAGCTAGGCATTGCCCTATCGAACCAACCAGCTACAAGATGAACCCTGAATAGGTTGACAGTTGAAAAGACAAGTGGACGAACTTATAGAGCTGGGGTATGTAAGGGAGAGCATGAAACCTTATGTTGTACCATCTCTGCTGTTCCAAAGAAAGATGGTTTGTAGTGTAAGTACATCGACAGCCGAGAAATCAATAAAATTACTGTCAAATACAGATACCTGATACTAAGGCTCAATGACATGTTAGATGAGATTCATGGTGCAAAGATATTTTCGAAGATTGATTTGCGAAGTAGCTACCACCAAATTTGCATGAGGTTGGGTGATGAATGGAAGATTGCTTTCAAGACTAGACATAGGCTCTATGAATGGTTAGTTATGCCGTTCGGGCTTACTAATGCGCTAAGCACATTCATGAGGTTAATGAATCATGTAATGCGACCCTTAATTAGGAGATGTGTGGTCATGTACTTTGATGACATATTTGTATACAGTACTGACCTAAACGACCATGTTCAATATCTTCGTGAAGTATTTGACATTTTGCGAATCAAGAAGTTGTATGGGAATGTGAAGAAGTACACGTTCTGCTAGAAAGAGGTGATATTCCTAGGGATTGTCGTATCAGGAGAAGGGATTTGAGTAGATGAGGAAAAGGTCCGAGCTGTTCTAGAATGGTCGATACTAAGAAATGTTATTGAGGTTCGAAGTTTTCATGGCTTAGCTTCTTTTTATAGGAAATTTATTAAGGACTTCAGTATGATAGTTGCCACATTGACCAAGTTGACAAAGAATAGTGAAGGATTTAGGTGGAACAATCGAGTTAAATAGAGTTTTAGAGAGATTAAGGAAAAACTCACCTTGGCATTTGTCCTGTCATTGCCAGATTTTGATAAACCCTTCGAATTAGAATGTGATGCGTCGGGAATTGGAATTGGTGTTGTCTTGATGTAGGAGCAACAACCTGTTGCTTACCACGATGAGAAACTGAATGGCCTAGCCCTGAATTATTCTGTATACGGGAAGGAGTTGTACTCCCTTTTTTAAGCCTTCACTGTTTGGTAACACTGTTTATTACTACGAGAGTTTGTTATTTACATTAACTACGAATCATTGAAGCATCTTAGTAGTCAAAATAAACTCTCAAAGAGACAGGCCAAGTGGTTGGAGTTTATGGAGGGGTTCTCGTACGTCATTCAATGTAAGAAGTGAAGCTTAAATGTGGTCATCAACACTCTGTCACGATGGCAAACTTTGCTGACCAGTTTGTAGACAAAATTATTGGGATTCTTACTCACTACTAAGCAGTATACTGCTGACCCTCACTTTGGTCCAGTTGTTGAATAGTGCTGTGAAGGGGTAGATGTTGGAGGTTATTATCTTAAGGATGACTATCTGTTTAAGGACCGCAGGCTATGTATTCCAAATTGCTCCACGTGTGAGCTATTGATCAAGGAAGCTTATAGTGGAGGATTATCAGGTCACTTCGAGGAAACTAAGACCACTAGTCTGATAAAGGAGAACTTTTACTGGCCAAGTTTGGCTAAGAATGTCCATAAAGTGGTTAGTAGTTGTGAAGTGTGCAAACGTGCTAAGGGGAAGAGAAAACCCTATGGAGAGTACATGCTACTACCAACACCAACCTTACCTTGGGCCAACCTCAACATAGACTTTGTGATGGGAATCAAGCTATGAGACCTCCAACCCGCAGCTGAGCTATAGGACTAAAGGGGCTGGCATGATGAATCCTTATGTTCCAACCAACCCTTGCCGAAGCCGAGTACTTCCTTACCGAGTCACCTTTAATGCCATATCATATGATTGCCCATTATTCTGTGGTATGCCGAGTTGATGATTGTGCTCTAGTGCCTTGCCAACCTATCACTCGACAATGTTATCCAAGGTATTGCCGAGGTGACTAGCCGACATGCAGAATCAAACCCTCCGCTGTGCACTAGTCCAAGCACTAAATTTGAATACAATAATCTTTACGGTGTTGAGGCCGAGCTGATAACTGTTAAGAGCCGACCATTTGAGGTTGACTCGATTGTGAACCGTCCTTAAACCAACCCCAGTCTAGCCTTGGCAGTCAGGATATCGAACTTCTGACATCGTATAGACCTGAACAGAGGCCTACCCTTGTTCGGCCCACAATATTGTTAGAATTGCAAATTAACAATGCACGTGCGATGTCCTTTCTAACAATCATATTGTCCTTTTTGATAGGGGATGTTTGCTATGCATGATTTAATGCTTTTCTTGTAAATTATTTTCCTTTTATTTAGCAATTAGGGATTCATTTTTTGTAATTATCTATAACGTAGAACTTTCCCAAATAAGGTACTATAAATAATCACATAATGTAACAATCGCAAGAAGAACATATAGAATAATACACCGAACTTTTCTTTTATCCTCTCTTGAGCTAAGTGTCCCTTTGCTTACCCTTTAAGCTACTCGTATTTAGCTTATTTGAGTGTGGACTAGTGGCAAGTGACCTTTGGCCATACTTGTGCGTCATATCAAGTGTGACCAGAACTCGTATCCATTGTCAGTGCGTCATATCTATCGTCGGTGCATGGGAAACTCTACTTACCCTCAATAATCATTTACTTTTTGAGCCATCTTATTGCTTGGATCAACTCCTTTGGTTACATGTGATATTGGGTTCGTGTGTTCATCTACTAGTCTGTATCATCTTAGTATCAAAGCTTAGCTATGTTCAAAGCTGGATTCTGCTACAGTGTTCTTTTAATAGTTTGTCACTGCTCTCGTGTAATAGTAGTTTTATTGTTAGCTTTGAAGTTTAGTAGTTGAGAAGTGTTTTATACTCTGTTTTTCCTTGTTTTCGATACACTAAAACAGAGTGTGGTTAACTGTGTTTGTTGTGAAATTGTCATTATGAAGTAACCATCAATGTCGGATTCAAGCATGTAAAGAACTTTGGGAAACCAAGAAAGTGGTACTTGACATGGCCAAAGACAAGAAGGGAGCTTCTCACCTTAGTTAGTGGGTGATCGCTTGGATAGGCTTATTGACTTGGTAGCTAGTCTGGTGATTGTTATCCAAGAAGATAGACGGCGAACTAAAAATAGCCCTACAAAGGAACGCGAACAACAAGGATGAGACAATGGTTAGTTTAGCTGAGTTAACACCCCAGTTCGACCACCTCGAGTTGAAGGAATTGGTAGGGACACTAGATGAAGGGTAGCACTTGAGGAGATTAAGGAGGAAGCGGAAGGAGATGACGAGGTAGAGGAGTATTACAAGCCTGAGGAAAGAAATGTACAAACCCCTAGAGTTGAGGGATTGAGAATACGAATCCCAAGTTTTTCTAGAAGTGGTGATGCCGAGGATTACCTAGATTAGGTAAATAAGATTGAAAAGCAGTTTAAATGCTACGAAGTGCCTGATAATGCAAAGGTTAGACTTGTTGTGTTGGAGTTCATTAGTTATGTTGCCTTATGGTGGAAGAACTTGCAAGATACTAAAAGAAAGGAAGGAGAATGGGAGATTAGGAGTTAGGATGATATGAAGAGAGCGATGTGGAGAAGATTTGTACTGAGCTATTATCTACAGGATGCCTTCAATAGATTGCAAGAACCGAGACAAGGAGGATCGAGTGTGGATGCTAATGTTAAGGAATTCCAAATGTTAATGATCCGATGTGAAGTTGTAGAGCTAGAAGACCGAATTGTATCTCGATTCATTGGTGGGTTGAAGTATGAGATTAGGGATGTCTTGGAAACCCTGGACGTTAGAACACTTGATGATGCAATCCGAGCCGCTTAGAGGATAGAAAGGCACTGAACAGGAAGGTTTTGACCACTTGGCAACCATATTAGCAGTAGTCGACCTATTCTGAGCAAACCTGTTGGAACGGAACTAAGCAAGGCCACTGAGACCCGACCTGCTTAGATTACCCGAGCAGAGGAGAAGGAACCCCCGAGGAAGTTTGAGAAAGGTCGAACTTCAAGGAAGAAGACGAGTGAGATCAAGTGTTTTAAATGCCAAGGATTTGGACACATGACCGCTCAGTGTCCAAACAGGCGAACAATGATGATTCGAGGCGAGGTGCCAACCGTTGAGGTTAACAGTATTGATGAGGAAGTAGAGAAGTTGAAGGAGGATAGACAAACCAAACTGTCCGAGGAAGTTGTCTATAGTAAGGAAGGTAACTTTATGCTAACCGCTCTAGTGTTGAGGAGGACAATGAGTGTCAATCTCGTACCCGAGGATGAATAGAGAGAAAATCTCTTTCATATTGGATGCAAGGTGAATGACTCACTATATGCGCTGATTGTTGATAGTAGGACCTACACCAATGCAACCTTTGCATTTATGGTCCAGCAGCTGAAATTGCCGACTATGCCTCACCCGAAACCTTATAAGCTTCATTGGCTTAGTGACAAGGGAGCCTTACAAGTGAACAAACAGGTGTTTGTATCGATCTGCATTGACAAGTATCGAGATGAAGTGCTTTGTGATGTGTTGCCCATGAGTGCGCCCCACATTCTACTTAGCCGATTGTGGATGTTTGATTAAGCAGTTATGTATGACAAAAGGAGGAATACATGTTCTGTAGAGCATGAAGGAAGAAGAATGAAATTGAGTCTTATGACCATTCAACAGGTGAAGGTCATGTAATGCCAATTGAGTCCAGCCCTCAAGAAGGAGGCTTCGGTATTGAATCAAACTGAATTGAAGAAAGAGATGGAGCTCAAAAGGTCGACTTATTTGCTAGTATAAAGAATTCTAGAGTTGAGATTTGAGGAGGAGTTGCCTGCTGAGATAAAAACCCTATTAGAGGAATTTGCCAACCTGTTTCTAAAAGAGCTACCAAAGGACTTACCCCCAATCCAGGGGTTGGATGCTTATGGTCGGCTCAGGAGCTTTACTCAGATAGTTTTGGAGTTATCTTCTAGAATGTCTTACCATAGCATAACTACTAGGTAAGAGCAGGTCTAACACACATACGGGTTTAACAGTCCGGTCGGTAGGAGATCAATTCAGAATAGGAAACTCGGTCTTGGATATGGTGTCAAGTTAGTATTCTCTACTTGAGTCCTTAGAATCCTCTAGCTCGGCTTCGTGTGATTGGTTTAGGGGGTGATTCCTATCACTTGGACACACCTTTATCTATCAAAATTCCTTTGGAAAGCAAAACAATTTTAAGTAGAATATGTTGAGATGTTAAGATTATTATAGAAGGGAGACCTTTACCAATAGATTTACTTGTTTTAGACACGTCAAATTTGACATAATTTTGGGAGTAGACTGATTGTCAATACACCATGCAACTATAGATTACTACAATATAGTGATAACTTTTAAGCCTCCAAGAGAAGTACCTTTTCAATATCGTGTAGAAATTCAAAGGCCTATAAAGAGTTTTACTTATGATTTATAGGGGAAGCTTACCTTAGTAGCCTTGGTGATGAAGACTGATGAAACTAAGAAGCTAGAATAGGTGCTAGTAGTGTAAGAATTCCCAAATGTTTTCCCAAATAATCTATCTAGTTTACCACTAGATAGAGAAGTAGAATTCATAATAAATTTGGTATCGGACACTAAGCCTATTTCAAAACCGGCATACAGGATGACACCTACTGAACTTGTTAAGTTGAATAAGCAACTACAAGAGTTGCAAGATAAAGGTTCTATAAGGCTAAGTTTGTCTTCTTAGGGAACCTTGGTACTTTTTGTAAAGAAGAAAGATGGGAGTATGAGGATGTGTATAGACTATCGAGAGTCAAATCAAGTGATAGTTAAGAACAAATATCTACTTCCTAAAATCAATGATCTGTTCAACCAGTTGCAAGGAATATAGGTATGCTCGAAGATAGATTTGAGATCAGGCTACTATCAGTTAAAGGTAAAAGCAGAGGATATTGAGAAAATGGCTTTTTGAACTAGATATGGACTTTATGAATTTCTGTTCATGCCTTTTGTAAGCGCCGCAATCATGTGTTCGGGGTTCCGTATGTAAAATTTAGAACGATTGGATAAGTTATCTGATCAAGCTCAAAGTTTATAATGAAGTTGGGAATATTAGTAAAAGTGATCTTGTAAGTTTGGATTTAGAAAAATAAATAATTAAATATTATAATATTGAGTTATATGTATATTACCCATTATTTATTGAAAATACGTAAAATGAGTTCAAATAATTAATGAATCGATAGAAATAAATTATATGCACATTAAAAATCATAAAATCACATAAATAATATTTAAGAGCATTTATTTGTATCATATATGTATTTATGTATAGATAAACATATGAGAAATTACTTAAATTACTTAGAATATGCTAAAATAATACTAATTAATTAAAAAAATTCGTAAAAAATAAAGAAAAATCGCGAGAATTAAGTGAAAATGGAGAAATTTCCAAAAATAGGGTGTGGAAGGTTGGGAATGGAAGTTGAAAAATTAACCAATAAAAATAGGAGAAATAGAAAGTGGAAAAAGAGAAAAGATAACGACACTAAGCCACAAATAATTCAATTAAATTACCTAAACACATCTATAAATTTAGATTCCCTCTTTTACAAATCATTTTGGTTAGTTGTGAGTCTGGGAAAATTAGAGAGAAATCAAAAAGAGAGGGGAGAGTATTTTTACTAAAAATTAATAAATTATAACGTAATTAGGGCTAGATAAGGAAACGAGTACCAAATGAAGACTTAACATGGTAGTTGCTAGGGGCCCAAGGTCTGATATGTTGGCGGTCTTGGCTAACCTACCCTTACTATCGGTGGAGCTTCGGTGGCCAAAAAACAAAAAATATACAATTTTTGCTTGTAAGTTACTATTTTTATTAAAAATATCAAACAATGTCCAAAAATTATGAAATTTGATTTTCTTAGGTATTTTTGCACATAAAATTAGAATATCAAATTATATTTTTATAATTAGAAGTTCTTATATAGGTCCCTTAAGAACATGTCTGATTTTAACGAATTTTGTATGAATTTTCAAAAATAGTAAATGATGTTATTTCGAGCTAATTTTTTGTCTACATATTCCTCATATGATATATTTAATTTACATAAAAATAATTTTTGATAAACTATACATTTAGTATCTATTAAAATTATTTTTGTTGACATTGCCTTATTTTTCATATGAAAGAAATAATAGGTTTTTTATTAAATTCCTTAATGAATCTAATTTGTAATAATTTCTAAAGCTTATTTATGATTTTAGGAATATTTAGTTTGAATTTTATAATTTTATTTGGTCATTTACCTAATTCAAGCTAATTTTTAGCAAAATTAGACCTAAAATTGATATTTTGAAAAATAATATATATGAAACTATTTTAGTGCTCTTCATGATTAGAATATAACAACCATAATTTACTGAGTATAATATATTTTCTGTAGTTTTAATGGAGTTTAGATACTGAGTATTATATATTTTCTTAGTGTTTATGCATATTTTGTCAAATATGAAAATATAAGATAAATTTGTATATCTGACATTGTAGCAAGAGGGTAGCTACTAAAGTGGAAATAAACCATATAATGAATTTTAAATCCAATTGTGAATCAAACTTATGAATGTTATGCTAAAATAAGTCGCACCTTGAATCAGAAACAAATTTAGGAGTTAAATTAGAAACTGATGTATAGGGAAAACTAAGGAGTTGGCTAGCAACTGAATCAGAAACTTACTATATTTGAAATATATTTAGTTGAAATTACAAAATAGATCAAACGTAGCTTCTAGGATTTGTGGGTAAAATTGTAATCAAAAGTTGAATTAGAACCTAGCTCAAAATGGAAATAACTGTAAAAGACTTAAAACCTAAATAATTAAATATAATAAAAACCTAAACTAAAGATAATAATGAGTTACAAAATAAAACACATATAAAGTAATTACATAAGTACTAAAATAGTCTCTGTATTATAGGGACTATCGATGAAAACTTGTAGCAAATTATACCTGAAGAGAATCGGTAGGAAGTCCAGGTAAATTTAGGATCAATATATAACTATATTTTGGAGTACTGTTTCACAGTACTTAGAGGCTTAACACTATACTTGTTTGTGCCTGTAGGTAGTTTGATTGTACGTATGCTTTTGTGTGCATGTTCTTGAATATATTATGTATTATTGGCTTTTTACACTAGCTTACAATTGTTTTGTATTACGTGATATGGACTGATCACCTTAATTAGACTTAATAATATATAACTTATAAAATTAACCAGTTAGGTATTTCAACCCATTAAGGGAAATGTTTAGGGTTCTTCGATCAAACATTAACCCCTTTAAAAGTGATAGCATTGGATAACATTAGATAGCATAATGGTTCCTTCTTCATCCTTAGACAACTATGTGATAGGAAAGGAAGTCACGGTATGGGTGAAGGCAGTGGTTCGAAGGTAACCATGGGAGCGATGTCTTCATTGCATAAGCTTGGATTTGGTCGTGAGTTATTGAAATGTATGCTAAACTCCTTAATTTGGATTAGAATGAGTGTAATTTTTTTTAATCTCATGAAAGACCGAGCAACATCGTGCGATGGCATTCATTTGTTGCATTACATATAAATAAGTAACTGATAACTCTGTTTGTGCTTGATGTGTACTCTTATGTCTTCCTCCCAACTTACTAAGTAGTTGGTTGCTCACATTTCTATAGATATTGTTGCAGCTGCTAGTTAGGAAGCAACTTTATAACTATTCTGAAGTTAGCAATTGCTGGATCATGGGGAGTGAAGATACAAAATTGAGGATTAGTTACACTGTTGAAGTTTAGATCTTATCTTTAAATCTTTTAATATCAATTTATGTATTACTTAAGTGAAGTAAGATTAGATTACCGAGTTTTGTAAATATTACTTAAGATATTTATGAAGATAAATAACATGTCTAATTTGTGAACTATTTACTTCAAAGTGGGTTAGTAGTAGATGTTTTGTATAAATAAGGTTTAAGATAGTGGTTGTAATGTTAGCTTTTAACCTAGAATGGTTTGTATAGCAAGACTGTTACGACTCTTCTATTTTGGGGCATGACACCTTTTGGTCTCACAAATGCTCCAATAGCATTCATGGACCTTATGAACAAGTTGTTCCGAGAGTACTTGGATAGATTAGTTGTAGTCTTTGTTAATGACATTTTTGTCTACACTAGAAGGAGAGAAGAGCACAAGCGAGATCTGAGAATTGAGTTGAGTAAACTAAGAGCCAAAAATTTGTATGCTAAATTTAGTAAGTGTAAATTCTAGTTGGAATATGTAGCCTTATTAGGTCACATCATAAACAGTGTGGGAATAGCAATGGATACGAAGAAAATAAAAGTAGTAGTATAGTGGCCAAGACCTAAGACAACAACCAAGATTAGAAGCTTTCTAAGGTTGGTGGGTTACTGTAGAAAATTCATGGAAGGATTCTCCAAGCTGGCAACGCCTTTGACTCAATTGACCTAGAAAGGGACTAAATTTGATTGGGATGATAGATGTGAGCAAAGTTTTCAATAGTTGAAGGAAAGACTTGTGACTACCCTAGTGTTATCTTTATCGCATCAAGGAGGAGTTTGTGATTTATAGTGATGCTTTAATTCAAGGACTATGGTGTGTTTTGATGCAAAATGATAGGGTGATAGCATACGCTTCGTGCCAACTCAAGCCTTATGAGAATAAATACCCATTTCATTACCTGAAGTTAGCAGTAGTGGTCCATACCTTAAAATTTTGAAGGAATTATTTAGTGGGGAAAAAGTATAGGGTGTATACAGACTACAAGAGCCTGAAGTATATTTTTACTCTGTGGGATTTGAATATGAGGTAAAGAAAGTGGCTAGAGTTGATTGAGGATTATGATTTGGACATCTAGTAGCACCTAGGGACATTTAGTAGCACCTAGGGAAAGCCAATTTAAAGGTCGGTTATGCATACCTGCTAAGCTAGAGTTGAGAAGTGAACTATTGAAAAAAGCACAATACTCGAGACATATAATACACTCGGGTAGCACAAAAATGTACCAAGATTTAAAGGTTCACTACTAGTGGAATAATATGAAGAGGGAGATCAAGAGTATGCATCAAGATGTCAAACTTATTAGCATATAAGAATTGAGCATTACAGGTAGGCAGGTGAACTGCAACCATTACTGAATCCAGAGTAGAAATAGGAATAGGTCACCATGGGTTTTGTTACAACATTACTGAAAACATTGAGCAAACATGATACAGTTTAGGCAATTGTAGATAGATTAACTAAGTTAGCCCACATCATCCCTATTAATATCGGTTATTCGTTAAAAAGTTAGCTAAGTTGTATATTAGGGAAGTAGTGAGGTTGCATGGCATATTGGTGAAGATTACATTAGATAGAGACACCTGTTTTGTTGTTAAGTTTTAAACGAGCTTACACAAGGCTTTAGGGACGAAGCTTTAGTTTAGTACTACCTTCCATCATCAAACCGATGAGCAATATGAAAGAACTTTACAAATCCTTTTAAGACTTATTAAAAGCTTATGTACTTGATTTTAGCGGCTATTAGGATGAGAACTTGCCTTTAGTTGAATTCGCCTATAACAACGGCTATCGAGCAACAATTCAAATGGCTCCTTATGAAGTCTTATACGGTTAAAAGTGTAGATCGCCCATCTACTAGGATGAGGTAAGAGAGAGGCAGGTTCTCTAAAGTTAGTACGAGAGGCTGTAGATAAGGTGAGACTGATCGAGCAGAGAATGCAAACCACTCAAAGCCGTTAGAAGAGCTATGTAGACAAATGATGACACTTGTTAGAGTTTCGAGTTGGAGATGAAGTATTATTGAAAGTCTTCCCAGAGTCTTTAGGTTAGGTTGAGAGGAAAATTGACTCTAAGGTATGTCAGGCCTCTTAAAATTATCAAGAGAATTGGAAATGTAGCATATAGATTGGAGCTTCCTCTTAGATTAGAAGGAATCTACAATGTCTTCCTTGTGTTGATACTGTGGAAATTCAAGCCTAATACGATGTAGGAGATAAAATAATAAAGAATATATGTAGTGGATTTAGAACTCTTGGAGTTACAGCTAGACTTGTCTACCATAGAAGATTGTGAATACTAAAGTCTAAGAATTAAGAAGAAGGCAAACACCCTATGTCATGGTACAATGGTCAAACTGTTCAAAAAGGAAAGCAGCTTGGGAGCTAGAAGAAGAAATAGGGAAGAAGTATTTTAAGTTGTTTCAAGAGTAAGGTATGTAAAACTTTTAACTTTCAAAGATGAAAGATTTTATAAGGGGGAAGGGTTATAAAAATCAACAAAAAAGGAAAAAGTAATAAAAAGATTAAAAATAAATAAATATTATTAAGCAAGGGTGTAGATTGGTATTTTGAAAAATGACAAGGGTATTTTTGGCATGATGAATGTTCCATAACCTTATTATATAAGTTGACATAAACATTTTAGAAACCCTTTTTCACACTTGCTTCTCACTTACAATACTTGTGGTTTAGGGTTCTCAAGCAAAACTTGAATCAAAAGAGGATTTCAGTGTGAAACTTCAAGGAAAATTAATTATAATATTTATTTAAAAAAAAGAAAAAAAAATTTCTTATTTATATGTTTAAAGGCATAATTCATATATGGTGTATTGTAAGTCATAATCTAATGGTTAAAGTTTATATTTTAATCCTTAAGGATAAGGGGTTAATTCCCATTAGACGCATATTTTCAACAACTTACAAACTACGTTCCACTTTCTTTATCTTCTTTATTCCTCTATTTTTTCTTTCTTTTCTTATTTTTCTTTCTTTTACATAATTCTAAATAATATATTTCCATCTCTATTATATTCTTCTTCTTATTTTTCCTTTTTCCCCTCATAATCTTATTGTTGTTAAGTTGTTATTAATCTAAATACTTTTTATACTTTTTGAAAGATAATTTTAGTAGTAGAACTATTAGGCAACAGATACAATAAGTTTTCAAGGAAAAGTAATGATAATGAATTTCAATCACTCCGAAGTATTAGTTAACCAAATCAATTCTTTTTTACCATGCTATTTATTAATCAATGTCTATAGCATAAAATTATAATTATAACTAAGCTGCTAACTTGTTATAATTATTCTAAAAAAATTTCATTCATTTATATTATATATGCAAACATATTGTATTCTGCTTTCTAATAGTGTCAATTTTGTATATATACGATGTATTATGGTTGCAACAATAAGGGGATAGTTTCCTATGAATAATTGTACATTAACCTTCATATTTGTAATCTAACCCTACCCCTAACCCTAAATCCAAACCAGCCCCTTCCCCCTTTCCTCCTTTTGCCCCTTCATTTCTCTAATTCTTTTGTCATGTATCTATTCTTGGTATCTAGATTTAGTTTGAAAATCTCAATTGGTAATAAGACTTTTTGCTAATTGTGTCAAAAAAGCTAAACTCATAAGCTACAATGATGTCAAGGACTTGATAACTTAGTAATATTAATACTAGTTTTCTAAATGGAACGAACTAGGTTCATTTTTCCCTCCCAACAGTTAAAATAATATGGTAGTTGAAAAAAAAAAATAACCTATTTTACGTTTCATACCCAAATTGGAATTGCTTATTAATTTTAAAAATATAAAATAAAAAAATTACTATGTCTATAAAAAGAGCACAAATGAATAAAAGTCAACGTAAATTCTATGTCTATATATCTATAAAGAATACTCAAAATCTTAAATAATAAATTAAAATGTGATAAAATTCATAATCAAGGTAAAGTCTATAACAAAATAGATAATTCATATTTTTAAATAATCAAGTACTAAGGTTCCATAAATGTAATGATGAAAAAGAATCTTACGGTGTAAACTTATTGTGCATGGTATTATATGAAAGATAAATAACCTTCTAATACATACATTATAGATGTCACGTCCAGCATATACCATACGAGTTGCAACTACTCTTCACATAATTGTACCTCAACATGAATTTGTAAAGGCTTAGAACATACTAAATACAACGATTATGTATATAATCTCCATTCATTCTCAAATGTTGATTAATCCATTTGCATAGTTTAACTTAAAACATAAATTCCACAAAAGTTTTCTTTGAACAACTCAACAATCCCTTATATCATTAAAATTATGAATAATTGATTTACTTATTACACTCCAAAATATTTAGCAACATAATTTCCTTATGATTCATCATAACCATCCTCATCATATGTATAATAACTTGCATAAAAAAGATCATTATTATCAATACTTGAAAACATAAAAATTTGAATAGAGTGAGTCACATAACCCATTACGCAGCTATTGTATATATACATGCAATACTCGTACAAGGGCCTATATATTACTAAATGCAAAAAAATGTTTATTAATTTGAATATATCACTTAGTTGAGGTACAATTAGAATATAATCTAGACAATTAGAACTCAGAACAACTTAGATTTTACTCTCATAAACTGACTTGGGTTGCAATTAGGTACCTAATGCATCTCAATTACAATTAGGCTTGCAAAACAATGAAACACAGTTCTATGAAACACAATATGCAAACATTGATCTTGTTGGCACTTACCAATCACATTAATTGTCTCATAGTAGGCTTATTGCATGTTATATAGTCATCATCAATTAGTTCTATTATGACATTGTAATTGTTGTCCCATTCCACCAATTAACCTTTTGGTGTAACTTTCTTCCTGCTTATTGGTTGTATAAAATGTGACTTACTCATATCAATGGCCTACCAAGTCACCATGTCAACCTTAATGCCCAATTTAATCACTCCCTCCAAGATATATGGGACCACCATACTCTTGGTCATGGTTGCTACATGCAAGTTTATATGGTCATGTACAACACAATGCATCATTTAATTAAGCCATATAATCATTAGTTCAGTTCCACTATCTTAACACATGCATCTAACAAATACTAGTAGCTATGTACTTCTTAATCAGCTCAAATGTTCGATAAAAGTTTAGAATTAACAACACCTATAATCTAATATACAAAAGATTAGAACTCAATTCCATTCAATAATTGTAAATCTTAAATGTAAGACTAGGTTTTCTATCTTACACTTTGATTAAAGCCTATAGGATTCATCTAGCAATCCTAAACATTTCAAAATGAGATAAGGGAAAGTTGATTAAACTTGAGGTTAATAGACTAGTTGATCGTCGGATCAAGAAAGAGGCTAGTCGATTGTACAAGTTAGTCAATTGTAGCTTTACGAGGGGTCTTGATTGTTGTCGATTTGAAGTTGGTCAACTACAATTTCAAGGGTTTTACCTTGGATTCTAATCTAAGTAAAATTTTTGTGAATTTTAAGGTTCCAAAACTTATAATTTGATCATAAATCAAATTTTATACATGAGAATACAAAGAGAAAGTAATTTTTAGTTCTCAATGTTCCATATTTTTTCTATTTTAGTCTTAAATCTTTTGTTTTGGCATTCAAGTCCTTAAGTTTGTAAGGGAAGATTTTTTTTAACACCATTACTTTTTTCGTAAGAGAAAGACATGTAGCGTAATTCCATTGATCAACGTATTTACGTTAAGTAAATAATATAATAAAATATTGAAAATAATTAAAGAAGCAAAAGTTTAAGAAAGTTTGAAAAAAAAAATGAGGAAAGAAAAAAAAACATGCTTATTGAGTGCTTGGACATAACATGAATGAGATATTCGTTGATTGCCTTTGTAGATGCCAACTCTCGTTAGGGTTAAGAACTTAGCCTCAAGATGTTTAGTGGATGTGATCATGCTAATGGAATTCACTATTGGTTTATCGAAAATGGCGTTGTATGGCAATTAGATGTCTAAACTAGGAAGTTGGCTTAGATCTTTGTTGTATGCTTGATGTCACTAAGCTCTATAGGGAGAGTGATACAACCGGTGACTTATTCTTAATTTAGTTGAACACTTTCATAATTATTATGTCAATAGAGCTACTGTTGTAGATAAACATCTTTTGAAATTTGCTATTTTAGCTTACATCACTAGCTTATTCAACATAAAGGGTGATGATCCCTTCCATGTTAGTCCCCATGAAGGGGATGAAAGCATTAATCTTACATCTCTTGGTTGTATACCAAGAACTTGCGAGAATTGCTTTGCTTGAGTGTAGGCCTTATTATGGGAATATGGCCACCTCTTACTATTGGATCACTAACTATTATGCTAATAGTGCCATGGTGAGGTGGTTGGCAATATTATTTTTGTTGTTGGATGGTTCTATGATGGGAATTAAGCTACGAGACCTCTGACTCACATCTAAGCCTGAGGACTAGAGGAGTTGGCACGACGAATCCTTATGTTCCAACCAACCCCTACTGAGGCCGAGTAATTCCTTACCGAGTCACCTTTAATGCCGTACCATATGACCGCCCATTATTCTATGGTATGCCGAGTTGATAATTATGTTCTAGTACCTTGCTAACCTATCAATTGGCATCATCCTTATCGAGAATTCGAGAGATAGAGAATTCGAATTGACTAAACCATCCTTGTTCGGACAAGCCCATCTGTCTGTACTTTTTGTCTACATCTCCTAACAATTTCGCTAATGCAGTATCACCACATGCATAGTATCATATGTAGAATCTGCAGCACCAATGATTGTTTTCGTTGTATATTCATTTTTACCCTTTTATATCATGTACATTACTTTTTTTGAAAATGTCCTTATTGTCTTTTCTCTTTTGGGCAAGTTGCCTTAACTTATAGGTATAAATACTTGTATACTTGTAGCTATAAGGGGAGATTACCTTCAATACATTTGAGTACCTTCTTCCTTAAGTAAATACTGTTTGTTTACTCTCAGCATCACTCTTATCCTTTCCCTTAAGTAAGGTTAGGTGGCGAGTAATCTCATTAGATCAATTTGTGTGTCATATTGAATTGTGCAGTAAGTCCTCAGAAGTTCCATCGGTGCATCATATTCTCTGGAGCTATTCGTAGGTTTTGCTTACTGTTTCATTCGTCATTTTTACCCTTTCGTATCTTTCTCCATTCACTCTTTTTGAGCTTTTTGTAAGCTTAAACCTATCCGTCGACCGACCTTATCTGTTTTCGGTCATAGTTCGCAACACTCTACCTTTAATTGTTCTTCGCATTGTCCTTGCTTAGGAGGTTATGAAGCATGGTTAACCTTATTGGCAACATACTCTTTAAGGTAGCCTCGTTGTATACAATCCTCAATAGTGCGTTTAAGCTGTGTGCATTCTTGCATTGAATGTTCCTTGTGGCTGTGGAACTTGCAATATTTGTTGGAATATTAGTGGGGTTGTACAGGATGTGCTTTAGCTAGGTGAATTTCTATAGTCTTAGATTTCAAGTAAGATTTCATTTCAAGGTGTAATGAACTCGTGGTGCTTAACGAAAAGCAAAATTGTCCAACTTTTATATCAAAGCAAGGTGTGCTTTATCAGTTAAAGCCATTGTTCTTTGCTCTCAGGTCGAGCCTATCTTTTGCTCATGTTATTGGTAAGCATTATTGTTGTTCTCTTGAGTGATGTATGTGGCAACCTTTTGTTGAAACTCAGTAAAGGTGGTGGGTTTCTTCTTTGTGAGGAGCTAAAGAACCGATAATGGTCTTTTAGCCCCTATATAACTACATTGAGTGTTTTACATTCATGTTGAGATCTATGATCTCAAGCATGACAGTATTGAAGCATGATAGATGGTCTAATAGAGATTTGTTAGGACATTGATGGATGGTCATCAAGTAAGATGCATCCCTTTTTGGCTATTTACTGGTCATGAAGTGTTAGAGAAAGGACCTAATGAGGTCTTCAGAACTAGCGATGGAGTTTAGCTTAAGGTCATAGTACTAGGTATGCATAGCGTTCTTGAGTGTACAAGTGATGATGTTAAAGGCACCATCATACATCTTAACATTGGGAGGAAGAACTTCCTCTCACATGCCTTAGACAAAAGGAGATGATTCGATGGAGAAAGTTGTCCAAAGGTCACTTTGTTACTTTGACTCCATGGCATTGGCAAGCTTTTTGATCATGTCATCGATCTCATCTATGTCAAAGTCTATAGGAGACTTCTTGGACTGGGCTTTAGAGTGTTCAATGGGAAGCTTTTGGTACATTCTATAGCAAAGTAGTAGGTACCAACCACTAATGTGAAGTGTATGAATTAGGTCGAGACATGTTGCCATCAATGTAGACTAGTTGATTGTTGTTTTGGAGTGAACGTTCTTCTAAGGCCCCAAGCTTTTTGGTAAGGTGCACTTTTTTGACCATCATTATCCATTTGCCATTATAGTTGAGTTATGGGATTGTTTTGGGAATACCTCTAGCCTTGTTTTGTCTAAAGACAAGTGGTTGGAAGTTTCAAGGAGGTTAGTGTTTATTTTGTGTTTGTTTGTTGGACTTTATGGTGTTTCAGGTGTTTTATGTGTTTGGTATGGTATTTGGTTGGGTAAGTGCATAGTGGATGTTAAAATGTTGATAGTTGAAGATTCTTTTGGACTTATTAGTCTAGTAAAAGCCTTGGTGTAAGCCTACAAAGGAAGAAACTTAAACTAAGAGGGCCTTAGAGGTAGCTTCGATGCGTGCGCTTTGATGCTTACATTAGTAAGGTGGCTTGAAAGGTGTAGAGAACCTTCATTATCAACACTTAAAGGAAGATTAGAGTACAAAAAGAGTGCACCTAAAATAGACTCAAAAGGTTTGAATCTTAGAGGTGCAATAAGGTGTTTAGACTATATTTAATTAGGTTCTAGAGTTAGGATCCTAGTCTATAGTAACATCCAAAGGGTTTTATACTTTGGAGAGGGGGCCTAAGATTTGGCCATGTGAAGGTAGTTCTTCATAGTTAGTACTTCTTCCTTAGGATGGAGACTAGCAAGCGACGGATCTTCTCTTATATAAGGTGGATCCTTTTTATCTAGCATGCATCCCTTACGTTGTATGGAGATTGTCTAAATTTTGGAGATATAAATTTCTAAGATGTTACCTTAGACTGATGCAAGGTCACTAGTATGTGCTGTTGTGCTATGAATTTACATTTCTAAGAGCCTTTTTCTCTTAGGTAGTAAGCTTGATTAAAAGATGAATTAGCTTAATAAGTGAGTCGAGCTTGGACCCAATGGGCCATATAAATGGTCAAGGTTCATTAGGTCAAATCTACGTATGACTTATAGAACATCATGTTTGATTACTTATCTCGATAGTTTTCTTAAAATTCTTTCTTAAGATTATGGAGGAATTAACTTTTTATTGATTAAGAAAACATTAATAAACAACACGATCGATGGCTTACATTTACTTGTATGCTTAATAACTCTTATTTTAAACATATTTCACATGGTGATTTTATAGTATTTCCCTTATATCTTTGGTTTTCTTTAAAGAAATTGATACTTAATTGAGTAAAATTTTGATTTTAAGGTTTGAACGCGTTGTTGGATTGAAAAACGAAGAAAAGGAATCAAGTTTTACTCAATTTGGAGTTCAAATGAATTAGTTATGAAGTTTTGAAGTTATACAGTCTAGGACACAACTGTGTCCTCAGGCTGTGTCCTCAGGCTGTGTCCATCCAGGAAGATTTGCCAAGGTTAGAAAGTTACACGACCTAGGGACACAACTGTGTCCCAGGCTGTGTCTGGTGATGAAAATGGAAACCTTACAATCATTATAAAAGGATATACTAGGGTTTTACAGAAAAGATTAGACATTAAAAAAGAGGAGACTTGAAGAGAAAGAAGAGAAAAAGGCGAAAGCAACACCCAACTTTAAGATTAAAGAGATTTATCATCAACAAAAAGGGGGTTTTCATGTTTTATTTATTGGTTTTGTTGGAATTCGTTTTTAGTTTCATTATAATAGCTTAAGATTCTTGTATTTAAGATTATGGAATCTAGTGTTTCATGTGACTATTAGATTGATCGATAATTTTCAATAAAGTTTCTATCTTTTCTTGATTCAATTATGTTATTTAATTGTTAATTGATATTTCTAGAATATCAATCTATCATATTATGCATGATGATTGAGAAATCACGTGTAATGAGATCTTGACATAATTAGAGAGAACTACATGTGTACTTAGAGATAAGATACATGTTTCTTCTGGAAAGTTGTTCTTTTGTGTAGGAATTTATTATACATTAATGCGATTCTAAATTATATTACTGAGTAAAGAGATTCCGGTAAATAATTTAGGATTAAGGTTAATATGCTTGAGAAAGGTGTTAACTTTAATTGTAAATTCCTTCGATCAAGAATAATAGAGATTGAATTGGATACATTGTTTGCTTTTTTGAAGTTGTTCTTAATTTTATTGCTTTCTAAAGTACTTAATCAAGTCTCATAATTAGGTTAGTTTGTTAATTTTAGTATTTTTAATTCATTCAACTCATCACAAATTTCCGGTTAGATAATAGAGTTAAGGTTAATATTAGTACTCAAAGTCTCTAAGGGATTGACTCGGACTCACATCCGCTATATTAAAACTGATAAGTGCACTTACCTGATATTAGTGCTTTTGCCGCAAACTCCAAATACTTGATCCTTACAACATTAAGATACGTTTAGAGTTAAAATCTATTAAATATTTGGCGATAAGGAATGGATTAAATTGAGTAGATAAAGGGACCTTATTTATAAATATTGAGAGAGCTCTTGCATACAACTAATTTCAAAACTCTTAAAAGAAGAGGGTATCAAGGCTTCTTTAAATGAACAGAGGGTAGTCATTATTGAGTGAGAACAGAAGACTCCTTGATTTATATTAGAATCTAAAAATCGATTGCAAGTTAAATCTAGAAATCAAAGCTAAGAAAATTACTTCTATATTCTTATTTTTAAAATATTTATAGTACTTTTTTTTTTGCCAACTATTATCATTATAGCTTTATGGGAGGAGGGTGTCAAACTTGATTTGATTTGTTAAGGAATCGATATTCATACTTAGATTATAATAGTTTTGGTAATTATAGAGCATTTTAATAATATAAATATCTCAAAATGAAATTACAAATTAAATTGAAGAGACAACCATACATAAAACTTATGTTATAAAAAATTAATCTCATATTAGACAACATCCTGTGATTGTACTTAGTGAAAATCTGTAAATTCCTATATTGAAATAATGTTTTCAGAAGTATAACATGAAAAAGAGATATATAAGACAAAACGTCCGACTATTAATAATACAACGTCAATACTAGATTTATATTAGAATTTAGGTTTAGAGCCTACAAGAAATATTAATAAAAAAATAATATCGAATGAGTTTGCAAGCCTATAAACAGATTTCTAAGTCTATAAGCCAGTTTAGGTATTAAATGAGATTCTAAGTTTATAAACAAATTAAATTGGATCTGATTTTATTTATTAATTGTGTTGGATTTTAATCATATTATCCGTCAGATGATATACCGTACGGTGTTTGGATTAGCAGATTGAATGCAACATTACTGGGCCTAACCCATAGAACATAGATGTTAGATCGACCCCTTGTGCCTGGCTGCGGGGCTAGCGTGTAGGCAGAGGAACCGATCCGATCTGATCCTGTCTACTTTAATGTTTTGTACTTGTACACTCAAGTCAAAACACATATTTTTAAAAATTGTTATTTATCTTTTTATCTAAACAAATAATAATAAAATTAAAACCCCATCTGCTTTGTAAATTTTTTATTCTGCAGCGATCCCTCTTCCCCATGCATAATTAATCCGAATCCATATAAAAACACACAACACAAGAAGCCTGAGTCTTCTCAGTATACGCAAGCATAACACAATTTAACTAATAACTATTTACTGAATACTCCATCTAACAATAACAATAATTATTATCAGATCAATAATTGTAATTACAATGCAGGATTCTCATTCGACCATTTCATTCTCATCGAGAAGCTTCTTCTTCACCGTCGTCGTCATCTTCGTCTTCTTCTTGTAATTATTTCCAGGTATTCATTCTCTTTCTGTGTGTGTGCAAATGTGTATGGTTTCATTGTTTAATTTTCGGATTGGATTTTGTTTTTTTTTTTTTTTTTTTCTTGGTTATTGATTCAAGCTTAGTCATGAATATCAATTACTTCTGTCGATGTTTTAGGTATGCAGGCCATAGGATTATCCTTTCTTTCATAAACTTAGCCACAGTGAAGTAACATGTAACATGACACTTCAATGAGTATCTATATTTTTCATGGTGAAGCTGAAATATGAATGAAAGGGAAAAAAAAAAAATAAAGGAATGAGAAGTTAATAGGATTAGTATTTTCTTTTTTTGCTGTCACACGAAATCAAGAATCGCGTAAATTAACTGGATCGCTTGAATTAATGCAAGTATACATGTGTTGCTTTTTGGAGTGGTGCTGGATGTGGAGATTTTGAACTATGTGTTGAATTAGAATTCGAAGTCGTTTGGATTAATGTTCGTGATTGTTAATTTTTGATATTCATGGAATTTCTATTTGTAGTTGAGCGTCACTTTGGATGTGTCAATAATGTCGGGAAGTTTCTCCTTTGAAGAATCTTGGTTCTAATTTGACAACACAAGAATTTATAATTGCATGCAAAATGAGAGTAAGGGAAGAAACATTTTGAAAAACATCGAGATTGTGGTGGACTGAAGGATCTTGTCTTCATTTTTTCTAAGAGGAGATTTTTGTCCTTGATTACACCAATCTTAACTAAGTGATGCCGTCATTATTCTTTCATCGTTTCTTTTGTAGCATCTTGTTTCTAGTGAATATTACTAGGGGTGTATTATGCTACTTAGGTTGTTTGAATCAAATGCATTGAGGTCTTTAAGGGTGTCATGACCTCTTTGGAAGTGATTTCGTTTCTTTGCAGGGCTTACATTTTTACTGATGGCACATCGTTTTTATGGGTTACTTTAACTTTTACTACTATTAGTATCTTTCTTTGTTCTGATTTATTGCATCTCCTATGATATGTATTCAAATAATTAGTTACAATGACTTCTGTAACTGTTGGCAAAATTATCATCCTAGTGTTGATTGACTAGTTTATCCTGAAAATGTTTTCAAGACAGTAGGATATAGAATACAGATCAAAGCATGCAAGATGCACCCAAAGGCATAAGCATTATTTCGCTTTCGCTCTTGTTTGTTGTTTGTTCTAGAATCTGTGGTATTCTGTAATGACCATAAATTTCACAGTATCTTGAATTTCATTTGTCGATGTAAATATCACTTTGTATTGCATTTCCAATACCTCACCCCCAAATGTTATCTCCTTCTAGAGGGCTAGGAATGCAGCTTCACTGAAAATTGACGTTACAATGATATTCAAGTCTAAGATAAAATGGGCTGCACTTGGAGGAATTCTCCTGTCTTTTGTGTCATTGCTCATTCATTTGCTTCTGGCCAAATATTCAAGTGCCGATCTTGTACAGTACAGTGCAATAACAGATTTTGCTGAGGATATTAGCATGAATACAGAGTTACAGCAGGTATACTACAAAATTTTAGGGGTAAATTTGAATCCCATGACACAGAATATAAGAAGAATTATGTATATAATCTTATGCCTTTTCATTCTCAATGGTTTAGGGCCCTGCATTTAGATGGTTGTGGGGAAATGTGAAATATCTTCAGTCCTTGCATCCCTATGCCAATCCTAGAAGTAGATATCCTGGTAATGTGTATTTCCCTCTGCTTGCTTCCTTGATTTTTTGCATTCTTGAAATTTCAGTTAGTAAGTATATGATGGCTATGATGGAAACCTAACTATATACATTACGGAAAACCTTAAGGATGCTTTTCTTTACGTTGTGTTTGGTTCTTTTGAGTGGAATAAGGCTGGAAAAGAGTAGCTATTTTTTGGTGTTATTTTGTTTTATGATTAGGGATGTTTTTGGAATAAAAGTTGAATTCCATGGGGAATGGTTTTAGGAACTCTATTAATTCTTTACAGCATGTTCATCAGAAACGCAAGAATGAGGGCAAGCAGAATAGTCAGAGTCAGTTTATTATGTGTGTCATTAAGCTGACCTGTCAGCTTATGTTGTGTATAATATATTTGTTTATGACTGTTGTATGTGTTTATTTGTCCCATTGTGTGCATGTGAAATGGGCCAGGTGGTGTGTGCATGTAAGGGATGGCTGTTGTTGTGTGCAGCCCAAGTGTAGGGAGCAGTTAAAGGAATTTCAATGTCAGTTTGTGTCAGAGCAGTTTAGGAGCGAAAATGGGAAGTGGGGCTGATGTGTAACTGCCACTTTTTGTACTTTAAATGGCAGAGAACAAAGGAGAAAAGGAAGCCTAGTTTTCTCCAAAAAGTTTAGAACTTAAGTGTTGAAGAGATTGTTGGGTTCTCTCAACAATGAACCCAGAATAATTCCAACAATAGGGACGAAAGATAGACATTTTCTTAAGGGTGCCTTGAAATCAGATTTTACTTAATGTACTAAAGCAAGATCTTATAATCGATCCTGTAAAAATTAGCAATTCCTCTTATGAAGAGAGGGAACAGAGTTCCTTATCCATTCTAGATTATATGGAATAAATATTTTTTATGATATAGTTTTTTATAAACCACATAAGATAATAGTTATTTTACAAATAATATAGGTAGAATGGCTATTTCATTCTAGAGAATCAAATGCAACGTTGAGGGAAGCCTTTTTCGACCTAGTTCTTAATATTCATTTCATTGGCAAGATATTATAAAGGACAATAAAAGCTGTTGGGTAAATTAGTAGCTTTAATTTAGCCAACCAAAATAAAAGAGGAGTAGCTTTTACTACTGTAAAGTCATAGAGTGATGATAGCAACTGTCAATATCTGGTGGTGGTTTTGAGATAAATGTAAGTCTTTTATTTTCTATATTAATGTTTGTTATTGAAAGTGATCAAGAAGTAACTGAATTGATTCCACTTTTTGGAAGAGTTAATCATTTTTCTTTGTTTCTAATTGAATATTTTCATTCAAATTATTATTATTTTATTCATATATTTGCTGCTGAGGAACATATATTCTCTTCTCAAAGTTCAGAAATCATTTTTCTTGGGTTGTGTATTATTTCATAAGGAACGTTCTCCTATTATTGTAGCGTTAATTGTAATGTAGTAGTACTAGTGGTAGCATAAAATTTTGGTAATCTAAAGCAGGTAGGTTACAATAAATAGTTATTGTAGTAATTAAAAGATTGAAGGCTACGTAATAGCTATTTCTGGTTGTAGGTGGTGGAACATGATGCTAACAGCTAGTTTCCAATCTTGGTGGTTAATGTTTGTATTAAAAAATTATTTCAGTTCTTAAGAGAGAAAAATCTGTCTTCATTTTAAAATTTTATTCATTACTCACTCATCATTACCGCTTGTTGCTTGCTACCTCCCAACATCAATTTCAATATGTTAAAAGAGCGACAACCAACTAATCTACAGTGAATGCTGGTCCTGTTTTACATTGATAATCTAATGTTCCTCATCACTTTTTCTACGATTTAATACAATAACAATAAACCAGTAGAATAACAAAAAAAATTATTGATTTGGTTGGTACTTGATTGAAGCCTATTGGCCCATCAAATGGAATAATTTAAACTTTCAAGGGGGTGATATCATTGTGGAAGGATCCACGCTAAAGACATGATGCTTCTTACCATGTTATGTTTGGATTAACAACCAACTAATGAAAGCTTAAGTTGTTCTTACATAAGTTGGTTTTAGATTCAACTTCATACATCAATGAAGTAGTTACTATAACCACTTTTGAGTACCATTCTAATATTTGAACATTGCAAAAGTAAATCATAAGAAACACTTAAAAAAATTCATACCATTTTCTCAAAACAAATGTACCCTAATGGCCCATTTATTTTCTTGAATAGAATAGATAGGAAATAGAAAAATTATGTTTTAAAAATGACTATTACCAAGAATGAACTAAAAAAATTATATTTTAGTGTTAACTTTGTATAATTTTTTATTGCAAAAAATGCTTATTTTAGTATTTACTTTACCTCATTATTTACAGTAATAGGTTGGAAATATGACCCAAACACCAATAAACCCCCATTTGATCCTTTTGAAAATAACTAAAAGTTATTTAACTTTTCTTATCAATTGAGAGCATGATTGTTCATTAATTGAACTTTTTATTCCCTATGGAGAGGAAAAAAAGAGTTCCATCTTGTAGAGAGGGAATCAATTTCTAAGTAAACAACGCAATAGGAAGTATTTTGGGAATAATTATTTTATTCCCTCTCTATTACCTCCAAGTAAGTTAGTTGTATGTGGCAATAATTTTCCTTGGCACATGTTTACCTTTTGCAAGATGTGTTTAAAAGATAGCAGCTAATGTTTCTTTTCTGTTAGGTATGAGCAGAAATTAAAAGACCTGCATGTATTGGGTTAACAATTCTCTTTACATCTGTGCATCAGGTCCTCATAAGAAGAGCAATGGGTTCATCTATGCAAAAGTATATGGTGGATTTGAAAAAATAAGGACTTCGGTTAGCGAGTGATTTCTTTAAGTTTCATTTGATTTGATATGAATTTTTAGAGATTTTATCACTTGGTTTCCCTTTTTTCTAGATATGTGACCTAGTGGTTGTATCGAGGCTTTTGAATGCTACACTTGTTATTCCAGAGATTCAAGAAAGTACTCGTGCAAAAGGAGTCAGGTTGTACTACTGTTCATTGTTTTGCTATTTGATTCAATGCATGAAAGAAAAATTAATTGGAAAGTCAAATGTATTGCAGCATCAAGTTCAAGAGCTTTTCATATTTATACAATGAAGACCAGTTTATAGCTGCTCTTAGTAATGATATAGTGATTGTGAAGAGTTTGCCTAAAAATTTGAAGGAGATCAGGAAAAAAAAGCAGTTTCCGACTTTCAAGCCCAAACGTTCTGCTACACCAAGTTTCTACATTGATGAAATCTTGCCTAAATTAAGAAAGATGAAGGCTATTGGCCTAGTGCTGACTGATGGAGGCTGTTTGCAGGTATGTTAGCTTGGTCTTTTCTACCAACTAGTAGATAGATGCTTGCTATGGGATTGGTCTTTGGTGTTGATATATATACTCTACCTCTGTGTAGTCCAGTCAATAGAAATCATTCATTTGTAAATTATCAAGGAAAATGAGAAGTGTATTTATGCTTCTAGTTATGGTCTCATAAGGAGGTTTTGAGTGACCTTAATATGTGAACCTTTTGTAGAAAATATTTGGCCTCACTAATTCCTTTCAATATACTCCATTCAGTTTATTCATCTCTTAGTGCACAATAATTAGCAAAGTTGTTGGCTTCCGAATTTTGGAGTCATAAAGATACTGTTAAACCTTGATCGCACTCCCTCTACCTTTTGTTTAGCTCCTCAAGCTTCCATATGGAAAGATGCAGAGAAGCCCACCCCATGGACATGCATATGTCATGGACAAGTTACTTAGAGCCCCTAATTGCAGGCCAGTGAAGCCAAATGAGAATGACTTGGTCCACTGCAGTTCAAGATAGAGATTCGCTAGGAAGCCTCTCTTTTTTAATTGTCTAGATTCAGTGTATGTTAATATATAAGGTAGGTAAGAGTTGGTGGATATAATAATTATAATGGATAGAATTCAATAATAGCCATTAGAGTAGAGCTCCATTTGGTTTATCTCTTTTTCATTTTATTGGTATTTTATTTGTATCTACTTAAATCTTACGTTTAGTAAGAATAAGACAATAAAAAGATGGAAATATAATTTTATATATACTCTTTTATTTATTATTTATTTTATTTATATTAAAAAAAATCAATTAAAACAATCATTTTCAATATATAAAATACATATTTTTAATTTTTTTTTAAATTTGTGAATTTTCATTTTTCAATTTTGATATTCCAATTACTATCTTCTTCACAATTATAAAAGAGAAATAGATAAGATAAAGATAAGACGGTTTTTGAAACACTAAAATTTTAAATAAATATAGATCGGATATAAATAAGATATAGACGAAAAAAGAAAAAAAAAAAAAAATCCAAACAGGACCTAGATAAATCTTGACCATTCAATTGAGAATAGCTCTTGTATATGAAGGGGTTTTCCTTTCATTTGTAAATCATCCATTCAATATTGAAATTATACTCCCCAAAGCACCTATTCCTACTTTCTCTCTCTATAGATTCTTGTTGTGTGAATTTGTTTGATTTGGCACTCTTGATAGCATTTGAAGTTTCTAAGAGGTGTATAATAACACCTTAGAGTAGAACTTCCATAACAAGTATTATCAGAGCTTGAGTTTAAAGAGTGAGAGTGAAGATGTTTTCTTAGAGTCAAGAATGTTGTCTAGGTTGTTGCTAGGTAGATTGACCATGCGGAATGTCCTAATACTAGGTAAAGGCCTTGTTCAACGAATATGTTAGTAGGACTTAGTGCCAAGCTAAAGAAGGTTGAGATATGTATTGTCGAGATTGACAAAGGGTTTGAAGAATTATGAACTTACATTGGAAAGTTAAAGGAAAATCTTTATGCGTAGTTGTGAGAGGCTTCGAACTGCACTTTGGGTGGCTTAGAGGCATGAGATGATGCCCTAGAAGCTAACATAGAAGACCTAGGAGTCAAGACCAATAATTTGGAAGTTAGGATAGAAAGGGGCTAAGGAAAGATTGGATATAACTATAATGACCTTAAGGAAGGAAAATAATGGATATAAATATAATGACCTTGAGGAAGGAAATCAAGGACCATAAGATATAGTATACAACTTGTTGGGTGGCATTAGCTAATGTAGCAATGATTCAACCAGCTCTTAAGGTAGATATGCTTAAACCAAAGTACTTCAAGGAAACGTGGTTTGCGAAGGAAGTGGACAATTTCCTATGTAGCATTAAGCAATAAATTGGGGTTATTGGGTTAATAAACAAAGTTAAGGTACGGACTACGACATTATATTGGAGAGATTCAGCTATGGCTGGTCGAGAAAAAGAGCTAACGAGATTACCTCTTTGATAGATTTTGTAGGAGAATTGAAGAACTGGTTCTCCTCACAAAATGCCTAATGGGAGATTAAGATCAAACTTCACCACTGTACTAAAAAAGGTTGAATGAAGCAATATGCACAAGATTTTTCAAAGTTTATGTTGGAAATACAAGATCTTAGCTTAAGGGATGCTCTTTTAATGTCTTTGGATGGAGTGAAACCTGAAGCTATGTTAGGAGCCTCACACTTACTCATATCGAATGATGCTAGTGATAAACTTGGGTTAAGGTGGAGAAGAGTAAAGTCTAACTTAAGATAGTTAACTCTAAGGGGTTTCGACATTAGCAATTGCAAAAAATATGGAATTTAGTATTGGCAACTGGTATAAGAAAGAAAATATAGGGGTAGACGCTATGAATGACTTAAAGTTTGGCAAACTTTTTGGATAAGACCAAACCCATCATTGTTTCTTGGTTCAACTGTATTTGTTTGCTTAGCGTGAGGTTCGAGTGTATGATCCCGGTGACTAGGAAGATTGGTTGAGGTATCAAGTTCATCACAATGGTGCAAGTTATAGAAGAGGATAAAACAAGTGAGTTAGTGTCATCTAAAGGAAGGGAAATTTTTCTTTGATAAGGGATACTTGAGAGCCGATTTATAGAAGGATTCAATAAGACTTCAAATTGAATGACTTGTTGGTTGTAGTCCTAGTAGAGAAGAACGGATGGGGTAGGTTTAAGCAAGGTATCATGCCAATCAAAGATGGAAAACTATTAGGGAATGTGGGCTTTGTAAGAAGGAAGAGGACTTTGGTGGGGAAATTTGGCGAGAGGCAAGGATGCACAGAGTTGACAAAGGACCAGGGTAGAAGATAGAACAAGGATGCCATTGGATTAAGTGGGGGAGAATCTTAGGAACAAATTATTTAGAGTCCCGAATTATGCATGCGAAGAACTTTTGCAATTATTCATGTTTTCGTGTGGACTTTGGACATAAATTTAGGACTATCGACGACGAATTCCTAATACTAGTGGAATGAAGCAACAAAGATGACCTTCAAATGATTTTGATTCGACAGATTTTCTCCTCTCCTTGTCGCATCTCCTTCCACAACCACAGCAATTCCCTTAACTCCATGAAATAGCTCTATATGTTCGAGCACCACTAGACACCTCATCTTGACATAACTTGGATGTTGCCAGAGATCAGGGGAATGAGTGCTTGCAAACTCCATGTGCGCCACTATTGTTGAGGAACAATGGAGTCAGTGTCCTCTGTAGGAGTAAGCCCCTGGTTGCCATCAATGTTCTCCTTCAACTCCACTACTGCTGCTTCTTCGGCTGTCTGCAGCAACTTTCTTTTCACTCTATGCTCAAGCCAGGGATTATGAACCGTCTAACGCATAAGCAACAGGCTCTGCTGAAGTCGTGACTGGTGCTCTGCAATTCGACGAAGTCCTTTGGTGAGATAGTGAATGGATGTCACGGTTGGCTCCATGCTTGTTTTCATTGTTGTAAACAATAGATTAGTCACCAAGAACCCAAAGATCAGTGGCTCTGATAACACTAGCACAATTGATAGAATTCCTCAACAAATTAAAACAAAAAAAGTAGCACCAACAAAATACACAAAGAATGGAAACAATTTTATTAATTCTGATATGATATTTACAATGAACCAAGTAGAGCATTGATGAACATATGCGTATGTAGTGAATATGAGAGTATGGATTTGTGTGTAGGTGTATGTATAAGTGTTCTGGTTTTTGTAATGTATGGGTGTAAGGTCAGGTATTAGAGTTTCGATGGTATGTGATGAGGAAGATGATTATGGGTATGGGTGGGTGGCCTAGTCAGATATTATAAATAAATAAGTCAAGTACTCCTATTTGTATGTCCTCCTCCTGGATAAATCTTGGGAGGGAACAATGAGGTTTTTAAGCAAACTAGGCCAGATGGCCCACTTTACTAATAGACTCCATAACTTTAATAACATGCAGCATGTCATATATAATATCTGACTTATATTACTCTAATAACATCCCTTCTCAAAGTAACATCTAATAACATGCACCACGGGTCATGTCAACTCTAGCACGGTTCTTCTTCTCTTCTTTTTCTTCTTCTTCTTCTTAAATTTAATTCTAAATATTTTTCTAGTGGTCTATGATCCTCTCAAGGTGAACTCAATAAAATTAAGTCCAATTTGGAAGGATTATTATTCATGATCCGTCTCAGTGAGAATAGTGCATCATTATCAATCCCCTTTTTAGGGCTCTGTAAGAGATTTTGCCTTTGGATCTTTTCAAGTACCAATTTTTGGTGGTTTTCAATTCTTTCATTCAGGTTGGTAACCTATTTAAGGTCCAAAACTGTTTGCTCACACTTACTGACATCACTGTTTCTCATTTCAACTCATACAATGGTGCAAGAATTTCTATCTTGTTTTGCTGTTACATTTGGTTCTCCCTCCCCCCTCCTTCCATCCCTCTTTGTATCTTGTGATTATTGTATTTTATCTTTAGCTGGTGTATAGTCTAATAACACAAATCTTAGACTGAAGCTAGTTGTATTGACAAGCACAAGAAATAGAATGTGGGAATTTGGCAACCTTGCCATGTCTTCATTGTATGGAGAGAACAGTTGAAGATTCTATGGCGACCAACTTGGATTGGCAGGTTCTCTCTCTCTTTTTTTTTGTTTTTTTTTAGCCAGCAAGAAGGAGAGGATGCACTTCCATCACTGGTTTTGTATCTGGAATGCTCATCAATGGTAGCTGAATGGTCGCTCTTCATTACTATTAGTCTATTTCAATTGAGTGTCATCAAGGTGTTGATATATCTAAATGTGCCCAATGATCAATGCCTTATTGGTCATATGTAGTGCCCCAAGTATTTACAGAGCCCCATTCTCTCGAATGTTGTTCTTAGATTTCTTTGTTAACAAATGAAGCTTCTAAGAAAAGAGAGGAAACTCAATCAATTTCACTTAGTGTTGCAAATAAGGATAGAGTTCCACATGGATTGCTGATGGAAGTAAGTTGAAGGTGTTTAAGAATAACTAAAAAGACAGCTGGACATGCCCGTAAAATATTGAGGCCTTTTATGAGATAAAATTTCTTCTTGGGTCGAAGAGAGCAAAAGAGGGATAGGATTGGTGGCAATAGTATAGTAGAGGAATGTTTTTATTTAAGGTAAATTGCATGAACATCTCCTGAAAACTTTCAAAATCACACGGTCTCTCACTTGACACTTAGTACCTTTGAAACAAAAATGAGTCCCATTTCCTTTACTTATGGATTGCCACAAATAGATTGGGTTCTTTTTCAAAAGTCGACACTTAATACCCCTAAAACAAAAATGAGTCCCATTTCCTTTTTTTATGGATTGTCATGTATAGATTAGGTTGACATAGATGATGATTTGACAATTTAATTTTATATACTATTACTTAAATCAATTAAAATTTAAAAAATAACTAAAAAAAGAAAAATAAATCAAATTCTATTACGTGAAAGATACCTCTAAAATGAATATTTAAACCCGACCAATGTAGTAGAAATTCGATCGAATTAGGTCAACTTATGAATTTTCAACCAAACAATCAAATATATAAAAGCTTAAAGAAATGATATCCATCTCAAAGATCTAATTTTGATTACTATCATGTTTGTAAATTAACTATGTATCTTAAATCTCAATTTTAAGCTTAGGAAATTTAGAATAGGTTTATAATTATATATAATCCACTGTGACCGTGTCATGCAAAATTTAAATACATTATACATGGAAATATCTTATCTTAATTGTCCTAATAAATACTTCTATGGTGTTCACTAACAATTGTATATAATAAGTTCATTTATCCTTTTACAAAGGCATCAACAATAATGGTATAATAATGTACACTTATGATTTTTTTCCCTTAGTAAGTAGGCGAATCAAAACCTTACATTGTATTATCTTTCTGTTATTTTTTATTGATGTGATCACATTTTGATTTATTTTTTATTTTCTGCCATTTTTGGGAAAAAAAAGTTTTCTGCCATTTCTTTTTTTTAATCTTCTGATTTTTTTTTCTTTTTTAGTTATTTTTATAATTTTAATTTATTTAGTTAACAATATATATAAATAAATTGCCAAACCATAATTCATGTTAGTTCACTTTACACTTGGTAGTTTAGTCAGTAAAGAAAATAAGACTCATGCTTGGTTCAAGGGTGTTAAGTGTTGACTTTTGAAAAAGGTGGAGATTCATGTAATTTTCAAAATTTTCAGGAGACGTCTATGCAATTTACCCCATTATTTATATGAAGCTATATAAGAACCATTTCCACCCTTGGGTTGGCTGATTTCACAGAGTTGGTGCTACCAAGCATGCACCTATATTGCATTAAATTTTACGTATTGTTGGTCATCCAAAAACTTTGTCAGTTTGCACGTGTCAAATGTTAGACAACCTGGGTTCAGCTTATGTATGCTTGGCAAGGTTGGTCAGGGATCAGAAATCTTTGGCCTAGATAAGTAAGGCCCAGGCCTGCTGAAGCACCTAGAATCAACTCTAGTAAACATACCTCTAAGGATTAAGAAAAATAGTATGGCTATTATTCCTCTTTTATCAGTTTTTGATTTCATAGAAGGCTGGGAAAGAGTATGTGCAGGAGAGTTCTATCATTTTTCTTTGGGTGTTCAGGAGCGAATTGTCCCTGTAAAAGAGAAGCCTTTATATGATTATTATTATTTAAATTTTACTGTCATTTCTTAACTTATCAACCAAATCAACCCCTTCAATGGACAGAGAAACACATGTTGCTAGTTTATACCTGAAGGCTAACTCAATCAAGAGAACACCTCTTTGATATACTTTGATTTGTTTCTTTTTCCCAGTCCACCCTCCCTCCTAGTCTGGATGAATATCAGAGGCTGAGATGCAGAGTAGCTTTTCATGCACTGCAATTTCGTCTGGAAATTCTTGCACTTGGACACCGCATGGTAGAAAGGTAGAAATTACTGTTCTTTGATCCTCATGTATAGAAAAGGAAAAGATAAAATACATCCTGAAATTCACATTCTGATTTCATATCGGCGGAACTCCTTGACTCATTGTTTTGAGGTTTGAAATTTAGTTGCATTATCCTTTCCTGTTGAATGAAGTGGCATGTAATGATTTAAAGGTTGTTTCAGGTGCTGTGCACTGGCTAGTTCTTTAATAGTGCCTTTCTTTTACCAACACTATCTTCAAATACTATAAGTTGATGTAGTTTGCTTATGCAGGTTACGGGCAACTGGGAAGCCTTATCTTGCGTTTCACCCTGGTCTCACCAAAGATGCATTAGCATATCATGGATGTGCTGAGTTGTTTCAGGTTGGCTGTAGAGACTTCATTATTTTTCAGTTATTGAATCTTATTATAAGTCACTTGGCTTGATTATGGAGACTTAATAAAGAATGGGTCCTTATTTGTGGTGAGTGTCTAATTAAATATTCTCAATCTTAATGGTATTAAGTGGTAGTGAATATGGCCAATTTTTCATTGCTAACTATCCAAATCCTGAATAATTTCTCTGCTATGAATTATTTGTTGATACTGAACTCACCTAATGCTGCTAATTCATTCTTCGGTGGTCTTACTTAGGCCTACTTTTTTCAAGGATATTTGGATCATACTTCATATTGTGATATTTAAAATGTACAGCAGTCCACTTGTGCTTTGTCTGATAAAGAACTTATTCGGCCTTAAAATCTGATGTATGGGTAAAACCTGAAAAATTCCACATGCTGGTCTCCTTTAGGTCATTTGGGACTCGCTACATGCATGCTTTTGGAGAGCCTATTGGTTTTAGAGAAGTGATTGACTTACATAACCATTAATTTTCCTTTTTTTCCCAAATTTTGTTCAATGGTTGACAAGGGATAAGGGAGGCATTTGTGCCGCATATCATTGAACTGGTTGTTTGACTGATTGGCCTTCCTTTCAAGGCTTAGCTAACTAGCATATCTGAAGACTTCCTGAAGCTTATATAAGACATACTTCTTCTTTTACTCACTTTCCCATGTCTTGAATTAGCTTTTGAAAGAAATTAATTTCGTTTCTCTGGCTGTAGGATGTCCATACTGAGCTCATTCAGTATCGTAGGTCACAGATGATTAAGGAAGGCATTCTTAATGAAAAGCTAAGTGTTGAATCGCGTGCCCGTAAAGCAAATGGCTCATGCCCATTGATGCCTGAAGAGGTGATAGAGATGCTCCTCCGTTATTATCATTATGTTTGTCCACTGACTATCTGATGAATTTCCTGAATAATTTTTTTATTTGTCTTTCTAATGCTTGCAGGATAATTTTTGATAGTTACCTTCATTTTAATAAGTTATGGAAAATAGTATCAAGGAAAATAAACGATTCAGTTGAACTTCTTTGTCATTGTGCCTGCAACTTTGCTTCACCACTCATCATTAAATTTACTAATGAAGGTAGATGATAAGAAAAGTTGACTGAAGTTGCATATATAGAATACATCCTTGTGTGTTTGTGAGAAGCACAAAATGCTATCATTTGCCTCATAAATTAGGCTGTTGTATTAGTGGATTATCCAAAGCCTATACAAGTATCCTTGTATGTTCCTGTTATTTCTGTGCTGGGTGAAGGTTTGACTGGTAGGATTTAGCTTATAAATGATGCCATTTAGAGCCTGAAAAGTTTATATATATCTACATGACACATGATCTGATAACCTAATTGTGCTGCCTCTAAAGAATAATTGCATTCATCTGGATGCATGTGTTGCACACTGGCAAACAAACTGTAATTTACAGACAGTTATCAATATCCTCGTTCCTTCATTGCATTATGCTGCATTATGTAGGTAGGACTTCTCCTGAGGGCTATGGGTTATCCCCCTAGAACGAGGATATACTTGGCTGGTTCAGAAATCTTTGGTGGACAAAGGTCCTTGATTCCTTTACGTGCTATGTACACCAATCTAGTGGACAGAACTTCTTTGTGCAGCAAGCAAGAGCTATCTGAAATAGTTGGTCCAGAGACACCACTTCTATCAGATACAGTAGAGTATCCTCCATCCAAGAGTGATAAGGAACTAATGGAAGAGTGGAATATGGCTGGTCCTCGTCCACGGCCTCTTCCTCCACCTCCTGATAGACCATTTTATAGGCACGAAAAGGAAGGTTGGTATGGTTGGATTACTGAAAAGGATTCAGAGCCAGAGCCTTCAGCCATTGATCTGAGGAGGCAAGCGCACAGATTGTTGTGGGCTGCACTTGATTACATCGTCTCTGTTGAGGCAGATGCATTTTTCCCAGGCTTTGCCAATGATGGAGGTGGATGGCCAGATTTCTCAGGCTTGGTTATGGGGCACCGGCTATATGAAATGGCTTCAGCCAGAACATATCGGCCTGACAGGTATAAAATGATGTAATAAGTTTTCTTCTTGCATTTTATGGTCAATATGTCTTCTTCATACCTCCTAATACATAAATGACACCCAGATCTCCCTTCTCAGAGATGAAAAATGAACTTAATCCCATCAAATCCTGAAAAGCAAAGTTTTTAGATTTATCCCTCTTTAGTGCTTATTTTGTTTATGGACGTCTTCCTTTTTTTATTCCCCCACCCTGCCCCAGCTGGTGTTACTTGCACTGCTAAGATATATCTTGTAGGCCTCTTTCCTTTATGGACTATTCCCATTAAAAATAAAAGTCTCCATCACACCTATTATTTAGATTAGGCCCACTATGGTGGAGGCTGATATCTTGTAATTGGCCTGGTGAGCTATCCATTGTTTTGGCTGAGTGGTTTTGAGAAATTTGGAATATGGGATATGTCACTGCCTTAATCATTGTTGTAATCGACTGCCTCATCCTCAAGGTTATTCCACGTGCAGTAGTTGATGTGGTTTCATGCAGGTCCTTTGCTCATGGCTATACTTCTAACAGTCTTCTAATTTATGTTGATTTGGGCAGAAAATACCTTGCCAAACTCTTTAGTGGCATAGCCGATCATCTTTGCTATCCAAAACGTAATTGGACAATCTTAGTGAGGAAGCATCTTAGAGAAAGCCTTGGTGAGGAGGGTCTGTTAAGGGAGAACAAATTGGTGAAGCCTGTATCATTTCTTTCGCATCCTATTCCTGAATGCTCCTGCAGAAGTGGTAAATCAGCAGAGTTTATGCTTGCCGGAAAGGGAAGCAACAGTAAAATATTGCATGGTGGTGAAATTGGATGCCCAAAATGGATACAGAGTAGTATCCCTTCTGTTGAGGCAGAAGACAGTATCGATGAATCTCAAGAATATAATGTAAATTTACAAGGGCTGGCGGATTCTGATGAACGTTTTAGTACAGCAGATTCTACCCCATCTGTGGAGCAGGATGAAGAAACGGATCCAGATGATTAGAGCACATGTACAGCAGCGGTTATTTTTTTCCCTTGGTTTTTTTTTTTTTTTTTTATAAATATAGTTAAAATTAAAATATTTCACTACATTGCCACGTTTTTTATAAGAACTTTAGAGGATAGTACTTAAGCTAGAACTACAATTTTGTATGCCTTAGACCGGCCATTCTTTCACGCACCTCTTAGATGAAATTATTCCTGAGATTATTTTAGCATTGTTGTAATAGGACTTTGAATTCCATTTTAAAGGTTTCACAGTGAAATACATATTGTTCAATGGGCCCTTAATATTATTTTTTCCTAAAGCCTGAACGCATGCTTCGAATGTAATATCAGGCGTATCCGAATGTAATATTGGTCAAATATTTGTTGTTTCGTGGCCGTTACTGTTTACATTCCACCACCTTCTGCCTTTAGACACTGTAAGCAATCGTTTTTTAATAGTTTTCATGATAGAAGATAGGTACTAGATACTGGCTTGTGAAGCGTTGTTGTCTGGACAAGAAGCATCCTAAATATTATTATTAAAAAAAAATGAAAAAAAAAAAGAACTCTCCTTAGAAAAGTAGTGAACTTTGGTGTTTTTGGCTTTATTCTTTCCTTGCATGAATCCTTCAACTACTCTCTTCTTTACACATATAGGGGCCTTTCTAGGATCCTACTCGTACGTTATGACGAATACTAACGACAGAGAAGATGATGTCAAGAATATTGTTTATCAAATTTTAGTGCATTAAACCAATGTACTGAGTTGGAAAAAGAGAATTTGTAAGATGATCCAAACAGTCCATAGATACGATCATCAACAATGAGATTTTCAAACCAAATTTAAACAAAAACTAAATTGTCAAATGCAGTTCTTTTTGGTTTGTGGTTGGGTAAGTAATGGTCCAAATGAATAGCATTGATAACAAAGAGAGAATAAAAAAAGGATTTCCAGCTTATGGATGAGTATTTTTATTCCACTTCTCAAACGTTGATTTTATTTAGTTTTATTTCTTGCATTTTGTCTTGACCATAGTTGTACTAGACGGTTATATCTTAATAAATGGTTTTCCTTTTTTAAGGCTTGAAATATTCAAAAAGTCAAGATATTTATCTGGGAATCCATTGTAATTACTTTTAGGCCACCAGAAACTTGTATCATTTTCATTAAAAAAAAAGAAGAAGGTTAAAACTTTATAGAGGGCTCAAATTTATTATAGACTTAACTTTTAAAGAGTACGATCTATTTTTTGGATGATTTAAAGAGAATAAGCTTAATAGGCTTGTAATAATGATCGTTTTACCAATTTTTTTTTTCTCCTATTTGTTTATTTTATTTTTTAGATTTTTTATCTTTTCTACTTTTCAAATTTGTATGCTGCTACTTTTTAATTTCTTAGATATTTTTATGATTTTTATAATTTTATTTGTTTATTTTATTTTAAATAAATTGGCCATATCAATGCTTTGTCATCACCACATCATGACTAATGTGCCCCGTCAAGTTGGGGTTAATGTTGTTATGATGATGGATTCCTCATTTAAATCACTCAATTAAATGTTAATTTTTTATTTGAATATTTTATATTTTCCATCTTCTATTTTAACTTAACTTTCCTTTCCCGTAATTTTCCTGATAATAAAATGAAAATAATACATTCCTACGGAAGAGATGTTTGTAGCGTGTTCATTTTATCTTGTTTCTATCAAACTTGTAGCAGGCAACTAAACATAATGTTTTTTCAAATAAAAAGCTTGAAATACTTGAAAAGTCAAGTTATTTATCAGTGGAATCCATAGTTTTTACTTTTAAGCCAACAGAAACTTATTATGTTATTAATTTCCAAAAGGAAAAGATTAGAACCTCATAAAAAACAAATCGCGCATGCATTAGACAAAGAGTTTTCATTGATAATGAGGTATTCTTTCCTTAAAATGGAGATGATGATATCAACACAAAGGAAAAAGATATCATCGAATCACATGATGTGTTAGTAATATTGAATTTTTTTTTTTAATACAAGACTATGGAGAGTTGAATTTATGGAAAAAAGAATATACTTCGATATTGAAGGAATTCATTAATGAGTATCTTGATGTATAAAAAAATGAAATAAAAGTTTTTATGTTTTTTAAGTTTATTATATTTTTAAAAATATCTATAATACTAAAGCAAATGAAATGGTCTTGACCTTTCCCCCAATTACAAACGTAATAAAATAAAACATTAAATTACAATTAGAAAATATTTTTGCAAAAGAAAGAATATGAGTGGTTTTGAAGAATTGGCTATGGGAAAGATATTTGCAGCTTATAGAAATATATCTACTTTTCCTTAATATAAATAATAACTATCACATAATAAAAAATTACATCTTAAAAAAAAAAACAATCCTATGAGTAGCTTATTTAATTAGTTAATTATTTACATTTTTTAACATGTCGGATTGTGGGCATGGCCTCAGCTAATATAATATAACAATTAATAAGTTTTCGTTATACATAAGAGAGTTGTCTTAATAATTAAGGATTTAGCAATTGTTATGTTTGGTTAATTGGAATACAATTATCATTCTATTTTTTTATTATGGAATAGATAATAAATATTCCTTCCCTTCCTCCAATCACAAATTTTAACTTTTATTTGAAAGATATCCTAATTATTAAATAAAATAATATTAGATGAATTATTATTTCTTTCTAATCTTATTTTATTATCGTAAACAAGCAAATTCTATGGTTGTTATTATAACGTTGTAATACATTATATTCGATTTCAGTAAAATATACGTATAAACGTAAAAATGAAAATCGTCGAAATATACGTAGGAATGTTAAAATGAAAATCGTCGGCATTTTTATTTATATCACTAATGAGTGTGGTATAATGAAATTTAGTAAAAATAATTTATTGACAGATTTTATGGTTTAATTATGCTGAAATAAAATATGATTTATTATCAATTGTTATATTAAAAGTATGCCTTCGTCAAAGCAAGAAAAATGAAAAATTACCACTCCACGAAAGAAATTCTGCCTCGCGCAAAAAAGCCAAAGCCAAAGCCAAAGCCAAAGCCAAGGAGAGAAGAGAACCCATCAGAAAAAGCAAAGTCAACCTCATGGTCACATTTATTGATATTCATTTTTAGCAATCGATAATATTATATTATAGAAGGACCTAAAATGAAATAGCCCATTGATTGGAATCCCATTTTGTCATTAGACAACCCCTAAAAAATAAAACCCCGATTTACATTTGAAGAAGCCCTAGTTTCAGATCAGATCAGAAGAAGGAGGAGGTTGGCCATGGGAGGAGTTGAGTTTCTGCCGAAAGAGTACGGATATGTCGCAGTCGTTCTGGTCCTCTACTGTTTCCTCAACTTCTGGATGTCTTTCCAAGTCGGCAAGGCCCGCAAGAAGTATGTTAATCTCTCTCTCTCTCTCTCTCTCTCTCTCTCGTTTTCTCAAGGTTTAGTTTTTGTCTGCTTGTTTTGCTGATTACAATTTGATGTGTTATGTTTTGATAGCTGCAAGCAACCTCTTAGATTACAACATAGGATTTGATAGCTGCGAAAAACCTAAAGTTGAATTTGATTTGGAACAGGTACCAGGTGTTCTACCCAACCCTGTATGCATTAGAATCTGAGAACAAAAATGCAAAACTTTTCAACTGCGTTCAGGTTTGTTTGGTTCTTTTGAGTATTAACTCTGTGGTTTTACCTTTTTTCTTTTTTTTTTTTTAATTTTAATGTAAGGTTGGCATTAATCTGATGTTAATGATTAAATTTTGGGTGCAGAGAGGACACCAGAACTCTCTAGAAATGATGCCAATGTTCTTCATGCTAATGATGATGGGAGGAATCAGACATCCTTGTATATGTTCTGGTCTTGGGTGTCTTTACATTGTTTCCCGCTTTTTCTACTTCAAAGACTATGCCACTGGAGATCCCCAAAAGCGTCTCAAGATTGGGTCCGTCTCCTTTTCTTTTCGCTTTTCCTTTTTCACTATTCTACATCACACACTGACGAGCCTATCGAAATTCGGTGATCCAAGATATAGTTCACTTGCATTCTTGGAAAAATGTTGATTTGGTTACCGGATTGATCCTTTATATTAATATACGATTGATGATTCATCATCTGCTTTGGTCTGAATCAATGTTGAGATATCAAATTAATCAGGAAAAGCTCAAATCAAAATCGAACTCAAAAGATAAATATGAGTATATATTAGTATAAAGTACTAGGTTGATGCTGAATGAAAGAGAAATTCTGCTGTATCGATAATTTTACAGGATTACAAGTTAGCTATTTTGCAAATTCAGGGTGATGCTGTAATTGTGCCGATGTAGCTGAAATTTACGCATTTTCTTTCTTGTTTCAGTCACTATATGGTGGTTTTGTTTCTCATCTATTTTTCTGTGATTAATTCAATTTTCAGGAAGTACGGGTTCTTGGCGCTTATGGGTCTTATGATTTGCACCATTTCCTTTGGGATCAGTCTTCTTCGTGCTTGATCACCGTGGGGCTCCGTTGATGAAAGGAGTATGCCTTCTCTTTGACAGTTTCCTTGTATGCCTGCTAGCTTTTTCCTTTTTATTGTCGCCTTGAATATCTGTCTTTTGCTTTGAGCTGTAAAATAATCAAAAGAATTTGTGAGATTCCCATGGAAAAAGATGTTGTTTGTGGCATTTCTAGGTTTTCTCGAAGGCTCAGACAAAAATCGTACACATTGCTCGACAGTTTCTTGTACTTGTAGGACTGTGCAATGTAGTTCCAGCTGGTTTTTGCCTATTTTGATTAATTTTTTGATTGCTATAAGTAATTAAGTAAATTAGATAGTCATCTTTTTATAGGTGCAAATTAATGATTTAATGGGAACTGGAAAAGAGGGATCACGAAATTATCAGAAATCTTTTCTTTAAGAATTTGTTTGATTCAGGGTATAAGTTTAATTTCTTGACAAATGAAGCTAATTTGACATGTCGATTAAAAATAGACAATAATATATATTGGATTCTGTTAGAAGCATTAGCGCCTGAACAAGAAATCTTATCACTTTTATATGTTTCTGTGTAAGTTCTAAATTATTTGAATGTGCACTTAAAGCTCTATGTTTTTTTTTAATAAATAAAATACGAAATATAACAACTTATTTTGAATCGAATCAAAACATTGATAACCATCACCTCCACCATGACGACCCATTTCCTACCACCATCCATCACCCCTACCCTACTGGGACCCACCATCAATGGTTGTGACCCATCACCTCCATGGTGAGCCTACAACATAAATATGAGCCATCGCCTTCCATTGGAACCCAACATGAATCCATAGCTATAGATCGTGCTTATTCAAGTGGCCAAGCTGGAGGTCGGTCTTAATTTATTGCATATGGTCCACTAACCTAGCCACTTGTAACACCATAGCGACTTGGTGTGAGTTACACGTCTTTGAGAAACCTAGCCATAGGCAGTAGTTGGTCAAGCGTAATGGCAACAAAAGGTCTAGCCATCACTCAAGCTTGGTTGTGCAACCTAGCTTGCTAAGCAATCGAGCCTTGGCTCGTGCTTAGTTGAAGTATTGATGGTAGATGTTGAAGATGGATATCGATTCATTTCGGACTTTCCCTTTTTGAGTATGTTCTTATGATATCCTATGGTTAAATAAAGTTTTATATAGATTGGAGAAGAAATTTGGTATTAGTTTAATAAGTCATGATGTAATACAAGCTTAAAACTTTTGGGTCAAACGGTTGAAAAATTTCATTAGTTTTGATGGTTTGGTTATTTATTATTTTTGACTTAGAGTATTATAAATGGTATCATAATTAATTTCTTACTAATAGATAGATAATTTAGATTAGGCCTTATTTTAGAGAAAAGATTCGAAAAGGTTGGAGAGTGTCATTGAGGTGATGACTTTTAGTATGCTTTTAAGATAACATATAAGTAAATGGTGGCTTGAATAATATATTGAAAAATGGAGGAAGAACTTGACCTAATTGCAAGTTTTGTGATAAGGATATAGCGTGTTTAAGGGGGCGAATACATAAATTATGGGAGGAATTTAGTATTAGTTTATAAGGTTATGGTGGTGAATGATTTGTCAATACAAGTTTGAACTGTTGAATAGTTGAAAAAACCTATTAATATTTATTGGTTTGGTTATTTACTTTTTATTTAGAGCATTAAATTTCATATTTCACCTTTTTTTTCTTCCCTCCTCCCTAATTCAACAAAATATGAGTATTTTGACTTGACGCAACGGAATGAATATTTAATGAAACGACCATTTGGTCAAGTATAAGATGGAGGTGCATTTTATCAAATCAAATAATAGATTATTTTTTATGTTTTCCAACATAACTATTTTATTCATATTAGAAATATAATAAAAGGAACGGGTATCCCCCATGTTGATACTTGATTCTCGCTTGATCTATGGCTCAATAGATGAAGCCAATTACAAGGAACGCTAAATGGTACCTGAATAAATAGTATGCTCACATGTCACATCGTGATCCCTTTGAGAAGTCATGAGCTTATACCAATAAAGATGTAAACTGATAGTGAGCTTGTCTTCTACATCACAACTTGCTTAGTGAGCCAAATAACAATTGTCACAGTAGGTTGGTTTTTGACTATCGAGCTAGCATTCATTGATCATTTGGTGTAAGTTTGGGGCTCAACTTACCCCTTGAGCATTAGTTGACCTCTTGCTCAACATTTTAGCTCAACTTTGTCTTTAGCACCTACACTCTACTACAGCTTACTAGTGAGCATCCAACATTCGTAGTACAGCTGACATGCTTAACGCTTTTGTTCCTATTCTTGCTCTTACTAAAATATTAAGCTGTAGATTTTGGTGATTTGGTTGGCCATGATATGTTGCCCTTAGTGAGGCTCAATCTTTACTGTGGAATGCATTGTCTGCGGCGACTAGTATGAGTGAATACTTGATGGACATGTGTCTAAGTAACCCATATAAAATGTATTAGGTGCTAGCAAGTAAGATATGTAAACCCTGTTTTTAAACGGGTTTATAATTCGACTAAGAATACTTTCTATACATTTCTAAGAATCAACTAAATTAAAAACTTAAGTGTACATTTAAAAAATAAGCTTACCTTTCCAATTCGAAAGCCTATTATCGATAAAACCTGAACATAAAGAATTGCAGACTCTAAAGTCACTTAAGACTCTAAACCCTAAACTCTAAAATAATTAAGGACTTTAAATCCTAAGTGATTAATTCATAATTTAATTTGAATCTTTAGAAAATTTCATAATTTTATAAGAATTGAATCATAATCTACAAAATAATTTAAGAAGTAAATCTAAAACAATTGAAAAAGTTAATCCTAAAACAATTTTCTATAAGGCAATTCTTTTATCTTCATGTCTAAGCCTTACATATGAATAAGTAGACCAACTAATCACTCTAAATGACTTATCGATTGAGAGTTAGAGTCATTTATTAATTGATAAATTATCAAAAACTAATGATAAGATACTTTCCTTATGATGATAAGACACTTTCCTTATCATCCATTAACTTATACTACATATGGATAAATTTTCATAAGATTTTATATGCTTAACTTTAATAAATGAGATAAGACAATTCTATGTCCAAAGGAAGGCTTAATGGCCGGTTCTTACATGGCTAGTGGGGGACTATAGAGGAGGAATTGTTTTAGTAAAAGAAAAAATAAGCAAGAGATATGTCATTTTAATTTTATTTTATTATTTTATCTTACATTCTACTATTCACCTCTTAATACTTACATTATCAAGAGTTGTAATTGTTGACTTTTGTGCATACTGCAAGACAACAAAATCAAACTTTTTAAACACGCTTTCCACTCCAATTACAACCGACTACTCTTTCTCCCATTGTTCTCACTTTCTACTTAATTTTCACTTCCTTTTCTCTTACTTTAAAAACCACTCAAAAGAGAAAACACAAAATCTTACAAGATCTTACACTTGTCGCCACATTCTAAGCACCCATATTCACGGCACTTTCAACTTTACTTTCTGTCTTATATTTGTCAACTTTTAAAGCTCTTTTAGGATTCTTAAAACATCCTTCAAACCCCACTTCAAATAACCAAAACTCAAAGTTCTCAAGGAGATTGCAAGAAGGAGGAAGTAAGATAAAAGCTTAAGTGGAAACTTAGTACTCAACCACCATATCTTTGTTTTATGGATGAGTAAGTGTATCTTGAATTAGTAATTTAGTATTTATGTTAAGAGACCGCTATTTCTTGAAAATGTGAGTATGACCATAAGTTGATGAAACATCTAAGATTACTCTAAGAAGTAAACTCATGAAACCCTTGCATGAAAGTTGAACTATGAATATGTAAAGTTGATATTTTGTAGAGATACTTATTTAATACTTTGAATGAAAGATTTTAAGTTGAGAAAATCTTGAAATGAGAACTTGAATGAAAGGGAAACATGCTGGACGTGAGGGATTAGGAGTCACTTGGATGTTACTTTCACTTCTATTAAGTAAAAAATGCTTAAATCTAGACTTAGGTAAAAGAAGAATCCATCATATGAAGTCTTATAAGAAAACTAATTTTATAAGACATAAAACTATGATATGAGAGTTATGATAAGTATGAGATCTTTTACTTTCATATAAAGTATGAGCTAAATAATTATCTCATGGAAAAGAAGTCAAGTTAAGATTTAAATATAAGTAACTTAAGTTTTTAATCTAACGCCGAAACTTAAGAAAATGATGAAATAAGTTGGAAAACCAAGTTAGAAGCCCTCACACCCAAACCCACCAGATCTGGAACTTTGCTAAAAGACACTTAAAAATATAATAAAAGTAAGTAAACAAAGTGAAAAGACCAATTAAAACAAGTACGATAACTGTATTAAGCCTAAAACTCAAAATCGAGCCTCAAACACTAAGTTGAACCCACCTTAAGTTTCTTAATTGGTTTAGAGAGTTGATTCTTATCAAAGAGGTGAAGCCTAAGCCCATCTGAATTGAGCTCTATCCGAGTCTGTACATGTTAGTTGATCTGATCACGATTAACAACTTATATTTTAGTGTTTTCCTTTCTTTTTCTTTTAGAAAATATAGATGATAAATGAATAAATACAACATTTACATTGGAATAATCTTTATCCACTGATTGGACAAAATAATACAATGAAAAATAAATTAATAAAAGAATACAAAATAAATGATAACTATTTTATAAATAATACACTTTATCTATGCACATTATATAATGGAAAATTTAAAATACAAAAACGACTATTTAAAATTTCAAGAAAGTAGCCACCGGATAGAATACATGATTGGATTTAAAAAATATTTTTATCATGTTCCCTGATCATAATTAGACAGTGGATGAATTTTCAGGTGTCTTATGGCCGTAATTGATACTTATGAGATGTATTTGGACGAGCAATATGGAACGAGTTGATTGAAGAATCAATTACTATTATTTTTTTAGGGAGAATGGTCTAAGTCGATACTAGGACTATATCTATGTACCCTTGACATATTCTTGTACATGTTTCACCCTAAAAAAATATTTTACTGAATTAGTCAATATTCTTTTTCCCTTTTGAGCCTAGAAAGAGTTAATATCTATAGGAGACTCAAGAATTTGCTCGAGGGATGTAAAATTATATATGGAGGGAAATGCAATATTAGTTAATGTATGCTAGGTTGTTTTTACCTCTGCTTTTAGATATAATTTTGAAAACTTCTTTTAATTTAGACACGTGGGAGCCCCAATATCAACGTTGACCAATGGTTAATATTAAGCTTTTTTAACTCAATTATTATATATAATACAATTTTAAAGATGAAAGAATCAAACTTAATTTATTGTATTAAAAAATTAATATTTATACAATTGAATTGTACCAGTTTTAGATTGTGGTGAGGTTTTGAGTTTTATATGTTTTGGTCTAGAAGCCTTGCATCGTGTGCATGCATTTAAGGCGGCTAGATCATCACAAAGCGACATGCTCCCTCATTAATTTCACACAACTAGTGACCGACACTACCAAGCATGCAGCGTGCTGGATGATCATATCTTTTTCTGGTACATTTAATAAATAAACTTGTCAGCATTAGGTCTAGGTGTACTCTAGATAACAAGAACCGCGAGTGAGGAAAATTTGATTTTTCCTCTCAAAGATAAACTATCATATCAGCGGCCCACTAGATTTCTGTTCGTGTCGTGGTCATCCGAAGGCAAAGAAATCTTTTGATGGAGGAAGGTGAGATAAATTAATAAATAGTATATAAATATTAATAAAATTTTAATAATAGATATATAATTAATATTTAAAAAAATATTTATTTATTTTTAAATGTTTAAATTTTAGAGTGATTGGATAGTGCAAACATGGTGGATGGGTGTTTATTCTTTTTTATGCTTTTTTTTTTCTTTTTCCTAATTTTTGTGTAGGATAATGGAAGTGAAAAATATAATATACAAAAGAAAATATGGAGGGTTGCAGAACAATATGGAAAATCACATAAACTTATTGGAAATTGTAATATGAATGGTTACCATTTCAAGAATGCTAAAAAGTCACCATGAAACAAATGAAATCTCTCTCTCTCTCTCTCTTAAAAGGAAACAACAATTCTGAAAAAGAAATTTCCAGTAGGCACAGACCACCGGATTGGATTTATTGTTATGACTTCACATCACAATGGGTTTACTGAAGCTCTCACATTTACGAGAGTTACACCAATAAGAAGGATATGTGACCTCAAACTACGTATGGGATCACACTATAAAGAGAAGAGACACGACATCACAATAATTTTTAGTCAATATTCATCATCCATTCGTTTTGTATTAATACCCTTAATAATGAAGAGTATTTGCACAAGTAATAAGTACAAATGTAAACCTTATGTACCCCCTCAAAGTGTTAGTTTAGTGATTAAAGTTTAAAACACGCTCATGAAAACTTGCATAAAATGTTAAGTTTAGCGTTAGTTTAATGATTAAGGTTTAAAACATGCTGATGAAAACTTGTATGAAATCTTAAGTTTAAATTTTATTATGCATATTTCTTCAAGTTACTTATATAGCACAAGTTATTCTTATCTAATCTATAAGCTTTGTAGGGTGTTTCATGTGTATAGACAACGGAAATAGCTACTCACAATATGGCCATTCCCCTTTGTTATCAATATTTGTGTGTGTGTGTGCATATATGCACACGTGCGCTCATGTGTGTCAAGTCCTAAAAATAATAATATCATATCTAATATAAATAATATAAAACAAAAAAATTCGTATGATAGAATTATCATCCAATGTGACTCTTTTTTAATTCCCATGATTCCCTCTCACTTAAGAAGATTTGATCCCTAATTTATGAGATATCTAATCTATAAAAATCAACCATAAATTTTTATTATAGCAATTTTACTTGGTCTCTTCTCCAATTGGAGAAGTTTTCGCTCTAGTGCAAGATTTTGTAATCTTCTTAAGTGTTTTTGTTATAATTTGTGCATAATGTGCTAAGATATTTTTTATACATTTATGAATATTATTTATAAAAAATAAGTATTTATTATATTTATATATTTTTCTACTAGTATATATTTTATAATAAAGTTCTATAGATAATTAGAGTACGTATGGAATTATAATAAAAATGTATTGTCAATGAGATTCCATTATGTTGTATCATCTAAAAGTTGTTTTTGGTAGATAAACATTTGGAGGAGACATAAATATTTAGATCAACACATTGTATAATTAAGGTAATTCTCATTAGATCAAGAGAAAGATATCTGATTTATACAAGTGGATGCCTAAAGTTAAGTGGGTATACTAGACACGATTCACTTATAGAAGACACTACATATTTAATGTCATTAGTCCTTCCTTTATATGAACGGGTATAAATAATCCTTAAACTTAAGATCTTTATATATCCTATATATGAAATGTTGTGCTTTAATACTGTTAAACGCAGTCTTTATTTGAATTGTAAATAATACGGTTATTAGATAGGATATGGAATGTATAGAGGATAGTAATAAGTCAAGATAGAATTTATCGCTCCTTCAAATTAGGGAGTCGATATTTAGGGTCATTTGATTAAGATAATAGTGACTTTTAAGTCCGTGGTCGTCATAATAAGTATTATTGAGTTTATTTTATTCTGAAAATCAAGTAAAATGATTAAAGGTTAATGACATGATATGTAATGACTTAATTATGATATCATTTGATGAAAAGATTTAATTAAGAAGTAATCGGTTTATAGTGGTTTCTCGTTCATACTTTTTCTATTACATTAGATGACCAATAATTATTGCTAGACGGTTACTTTGGTTTATATTTATATAGACATTACCTTCGTGTATAAAAATTTAAAGGGTTGCATACTATAATATAATTAATAGGAACAAGGTTTTGACAAGATATTTTAGTGGATACTAAAATTAGTCAATATTTATTTCAGAGCTAGAATATATTGATTTGAAATAATAAATTGGAAGTAATTTATTTTTTCGCATAGTATATGTTTGTGGTTAAGTATTTTATTATTACCTTTTCATGTAAAAGTAGTTAGAATTGATTAATTCCATGTTTAATTGCTATTGAAATATTTATGGCAATTGAAAGGATATGAAATTTATTAATTTTATATTCAATTGCAATTGAAAAGTTTATGAAAATTAAAAAGTTGTCTACAATTAATTCCATGTTCAATTGTTATGTAATTGAAAAGTTTACAGAATGAAAGGTTTTTTTCATTAATTTTAGTTAATATTTAAAAAATAAAAGGGCTGGAGAAAGAGTTTGATAATGATTTTCTATTTCGAGAAACACCAAAAGAAAAGGCAAAAGTGAGATATAACTTTTGCTTCCTAATTTTTCTAATTTTAATCCCAATTATCTAGTAATATAAAGAATTAGAATTTGTTCTTGTTAACATATTTGTGGATACTACTAGAGGGATTACATTTAGAGACTTTGTGGTGAACACATTTTGAAATAATAAATCGGATTCAGATTTTAATTGAACTCTATTCTTAAGAGAAAACGGTACTTTTCATCTCTTTTATTGATATATATATTTTATTGCACGTCACACATGGATTTTAAGACAGGTTTTATAGTATTTTTATTTTCGTTGTGTTCTTTTTTATTTATAAAACCTAATAGTGGTATCAGAGCAACTTATGTAAAATATAAAACATATGTTGGTATTAGCCTAGATTTGATTCATAGAATAATTGTTATGATCTTTATGCAATTAATTTATTCATGTTTACATTTATAGATTTGATGTGAAACATGAGATCTTTTGCTTTTGGATCGAAAACATCTATATCTTTTGTAAGTGTAAATCGTTGTTCGATATTGATAGTATTTTTTGATCTATGGATCGAGAAATTCCATAAATAATTTTTTTTTAGTGAGAATTTGGTCATAGTAATTCCAAGTGTGTATATCTAGATTATAATAATTATTTTGAATCAATTGGTTAATATGGTTTATGTTACTTATGGAGCTTTTATTGCTTGCACATGATCATATGTCTAAGCACGAATGTTTCTGTATGAATATTTATGGATTTATTAAATAAGGCTTATGTGTCATTCGAACGGGTTGAGTTCGAAAAATGGATGTAATTTCATTTTATTTGGATCTTTGTACCCATAGATAAAATGTAAATTAATTGTAGTGCGAACCGTCGCCAAGAACAGACAAGGCTAATTACTGGATGGGTCCAAACTTGCCGAAAGCTTGAAGAAATGATGGGGAAATGCACGAAAGAATAGAAAATGAATGAAAAGTAAGTAAAACCTACGAACGAATAGCTCTAAAGGATATGACACACCAATAAAACTTCCGAGAACTCATAACATAATTCGATATGCATATGAATTGGTCTGATGGGGTTACTTGCTACCTAACCTTGCTTAAGAGCTAAGATAAGAGTGAAATGAGAGAAAACAACACTGTTTACGTAAGGAAGAATATTTGGTCATATATTAATGATAATCTAATGATCTCTTGCGGCTACAAATACAAAGGTATTTATACCTAATAAGTTAGGGTAATTTATCTAAAAGGGTAAAGACAAAAAGGGTATTATCATAAAGAAGTAATATATAAGAATACAAAAGAGTAAAAATGAATATTCAAGAAAAGTAATGATTAGTGGAGTAGATTTTACATGTGGTCTTGTACATATGGCAATGATACATTGGTGAGGCTGTTGGAGGATGCGGATAAGAGTGTACAATAAGGTTGTTTGTCTGAGCAGGAGTGGCTAAGGATTAGTCTAATCTCCCTCTCTCGGCTTCTCGGTAAGAGAGATGCCAAGTCATTGGTTGGCTCGGGCATGAGTGAGTAATTGTGAAAAGTTTAGCTATTCTCTTAGTAATCTACAACTCGGCACACTTCAGAAAGATGGGTAGTCATTTAGTTCGGCATACAGAGTGACTTGGCAAAGACAAATACGTCTAGCGGCTTTATCAATGTGCTGAGTGACTTTGTTATAGATGTGCTAAAGGGATTGTGCCCTAACTCTTGGATTAGGGTTCTCTTATGTAGGTGCAGGTACAGGGGTGCGATCGAGGGGTAACTCAAGGTTGAAACCATAGACAACCTAAAAGGGAGTTTGCTTGGTGGTGTCATGTACTGTCCGGTTGTAAGCGAATTTGACCATTAGCAAGCAAAGGTCCCAATCGGTCAAGTTCTTGCCCATTGTAGCTTGGAGCGGTAATCCCAAAGTGCGATTAACCACCTTTGTTTAGTCGTCAGTTTAGGGGTGATAGGAAGTATTGAATAGTAGTTTGGTCTCCATCCGACACCACAAAGTCCTCCAAAAATGGATTAAGAACTTCAAGTCTCTATCGAAGACTATACTTCTCGGCAAGCAGTGTAACCATACAATCTTCTGCAAAAAAAGAGAAGTAATAGCCGAAGCGTTGTTAGTCTTGAAACAAGGCATGAAGTATTCCATCTTTCTGAACTTATCCATGACAACCATTATAGAATCTTTACCTCGGGTAGTTCATAATAGTTCGAGAATAATGTCTATGCTCAATTCAAACCATGGCTTCATCGAAATAGGCAATGGCATTACTTTTCGCTTTTTGGCTCGATACTTAGCCCTTTTGCACATGGTACAACTTTTAAAAAGTTGGTGAAAGAATCAACCACTCAGTAATTCATATGATCTTTTCTCCTCAAAATGTCTAGACAGTCCTCCATTATAGGCTTCCTTGATTAATAGCTCCCGTGGTGAACAAGTCAGCATGCATAATTTTCCCCCTCGAAATAAGTTACCATCTTCCATATGGTACTTATTCATTATTCTTCCATTGACACCGCGTAAATATAGGTCCAAAGTGTGGATCCCTATAATATTGCTCTTTGATGCTTACAAAGACAAATAATTTGGTATGTAGTTCATTTAGGAGTGCATATCTTCTCAATAGAGTATTTATAACGACATTGCTCTTTTCTTATTTATATTTTATTACAAAATTGAATCCCTCAAGGAACTTGACCCATCTCGCCTGCCGTTTTGATAACTTTTTTTTTTACTTCTGAGGTACCTCAAGGACTCATGATCAGTATAAATAATAAATGATAAATTCTCTTGACAGTAAATAGTGCTACCATACTTGCAATGCTTAGATTAGGACTAAGAGTTCTTTATCATACATGAAGTAATTTAACAGAGCCACTATAGTAGGCAATTGGTCGGCCTTCCTGCATTAGGACAGTATCTATTCCTACAAGTTAGGGCAATTTACCCAAAAGGGAAAAGGAAAAAGACAAAAAGAGTATTTTTTAAGGAAGTAATGTATAAGATACAAAAAGGTAAAAATAAATATATAAGGAAAACAATCATTGGTGTAATGGATTTTACACATGATTTTGTATACGTGACAATGTTGTATTGGTGATGTTGTTAGAAGATGTGGACAAAAAGGTACAAACAGCCTGCTTTTTTGAGCAGGGGTGGCTTGGTCAGTTTGAACTCTTTCTCTTGACATCTCGATAAGGGTGCAATTGAGTAAGCAATTGGCTAGGCATATGTGAGAATGAAGATGGGTTGTTGTCTCGGCCTTCTGCTTCTCGGCACATAACATGTGAGAAATAGGCAGTCATTCAGCTTAGCAAGCAAAAGGGGTCGGTAAGGAGATACTCAGCTTCCGTATGATTCGATTGGTGTAAACCCCGTAAATCTAACCTTCTAAGTATAGAATCAAACCTCTAAACTGTAGATGATTTCTTGAAGTCAATAGAGCCAGTGAGATTTAGAATCGATTAAAATCTCAATTTAAAACCTAAAGCGAATATGTAAAACCTTAAATTATCAATTAAAACTCTAATCGCATAAGAAGACCTTAAAACCTTAAGTATATGTAATTGTAAACTTTTAACCCTGAAATTTATCAAAACCCTAAGATAATAACTGAAGATTTAATTACGTAGAAAACTTTTATACCCTAAATGTATATAAACACTAGAGATTTCGCCCGATAGTGATAAAACCCTGAAATTATAACTTTGAAAATATAAAAGTACTAATTTGCTATACTTTATTCTAAAACCCTAATTGTTAATTTATCCTTAGTATCATATTAAATTATTATCAAATAATCAAGGTAACTTTCAATTATTCATAAATGCTTATAATACTAATTTAATTTACTAGAAAACTAAGATATTGCATTATAAATCATTTCCATCTTCTAATCATATAACTAGGTTAGTATTTTATAGAGTTAAGTGTGTAGTTAATGTTTATATTATATGTAGTTAATATTAATATACTAAATGACATATTTCATGATAGTTACACTAAGTATCATACTAAATAATGTATATAAGATATAAATACTTAAAGGAAGATTTCATTAACCATTCTTACTAATCATTTCAATAAACTCCACATTTCCCTTCAATTCCTTAATTTTTCTCCTAAATTTTCCTTAATTACCCCATTATGTACACACAAATTTCACTTAATTTCAAATGTTGACCAAGTCAAAGGTTGACTAAGTCGACAAAGTCAACAAACATGTCATTGTCATCTAGAGCCTTCTTCCTTTCTCTATAACTTTTTACACTTTTTTTTGTCCAATTTTGCCCCTTTGTTACCGTCAACTCTTCTCCCTCTTCTAGACTTCACTTTTCTCAATTATAAAATACAAATTAAGTTAAGGACAACTCCTTTTCCTCTCCTACAAAATGGTGAACTCCCCTTATCCTTTCCATCTTCAACCTCTTCATAACTTCAACTACATAACTTTACTTTCTACCATAAACCATGGAAAAAAAGACATGTTATCATATGATTTTCTATCTTATATAGTAGTTAGTTGTATAAGCTAAGTTAGTATAAAAATTTGGTGTAATATGTGCATATGTGTTGTTGAAAGTGAAAGTTTCATATTTATGTTTAAAAGTGTAAGAAATCCTTAGATAAATGGAGAAGGAGAACATATACATATGTATAAGTATATGTATACAAGAATACACTCATTGAACACATGTATGGATACTCTTATATATAATTCCTTTTTATGTATATAACCAAAAAGGAAGAATATACTAACTATATATACATATACCTTACTAAATAAACTCTTAAAGTGCAAAAATATGGGTTTGGTGAAGTTTTCTTAAGATGATACTCTAGGCATACGAAAATACGTATAAAAATATATATGTCACCGTATGTGTAAATGGGTTTATGTATTAGTATACGTATAAATACACAAGTATACATATTAGTATGTTAGAAGTATAAGTATATATATATAAAGTGTATGAATACATAAGAATAAGTATACATATGTAATGGATAATGTAAGTAATGATCTAATCAAATGATGACATAAGTCATGACATAAGCAAGCGATGATATAAGTAAATGATGACATAAGCAAGTGATGATATAAGCAAATGATGACATAAGTGATTTTAAAATAATAAATCATAAGACCATCTAAGTGTAAGAATTAATGACTAATGAAATCATTAACTATTAAAATAGAACATAAAATTAGCTAATAAGAATAATTAAGTTTCAATAGTTAGAATTTTAATAAATTTAATTCATATTGTAAAACACGAGTCTTAACGTCCAAAACGGACATCATCGTGTGAACGTGTATCCGAAAACGATGAAAAACAACTATAAATTCATAAATATCGAAAATAGAATGAAAAAGTTACATATGATTAATAATTAGGTTTAATCGAATAAAAATTGATAGTAGTCTAAGTATAATTAGGTAGATAGATATCTAGAACCGTTAGTTAAATTCAATTACTTATTATCCCTGTTATCTTGTAATGATCAGGTGATGCCGACAAGGGTGAAAATCTTTCGATTGATTATTACAACTATAATGAGTTATCATAGTTAAGTGAGTACTCTTGATGACTCTATACTTGTTTGTACTTGTAGTAAGTGCATTTAAATTAAATATTAATAACTTGATGTATGGGGTTTCGGGATATGTATGTGCTTGATATTAACTGATTACTGTGAAAAATATTGTTAAATACGATAATTGATGATTTGATTGTATGATTGATTGTTACATGATTTGGATGGTTTGCTGATATTGATTAATCGCCTTATAATTTGACTTAATTATATTTGACTTATCTTAAATTAAAAGGGTCATGCATTATCCATGCATTGCATTACTTATTCCAGCCGTTACTTTGCATGGAGGTAACGAGAGGCTTTATGGGGGGTTGTTTATATATATTAAAGCGTTTTTGCATGATGCACTCGTACAACATAACCTTACCTAAACTTATGGGCTTATTAAATGATGGAGACGCCAACCGTATGGTTGAGGGTAAAGTGTAGAGATCTCCGCTGTGGGGTGTGAGTGTGGACTGCGGGGGTCGCCTCACTACTAGGCTTAGGATTTTGTGTACTACTGGATTTTCAGAAATGAAAATGTATTTTGAGAAATATGGAATTCAAAGTTATGGGTAAAAACCCAAGTGCTAGAGCTTGATCGTAATTGGTACTGATATATCTCCAACCCTTATCTTGGAGGGCAATAAAATTCGATAATATATGCAGTATCGGTCAACTGCATATATTGCTTGGCATACTGTGTGTACATGCATTCATATGGTTGTAATAATTTGTTTGTCAGTATAGTATGGGTGATTGCTCACTAAGCTCTTGTAACTTATCCTCCCAATATTTTTTCTTTTGCAAGTGCTAGATATTTGGGCGTGAGTTAAGAACCAAGCGTTGAGTACAAGTGTTAAGATGTTATAGAGGTTAGAATTATAGAGAAGTTATTTAGTTCATATGAAACTTTAAATGTAAATACCACTTATGTACTTAGGTTTTTTAACCTTATTAAGTTTAGATTTTAAGTCTATACTGCTTGATCTTATCATTTGGTAGGGGATACCAATCTCTACAGTTTTGAGGAATTGTAGGATATCGGGCGTCCATAGTTGTTTATATCCTATAATATGTTAATTAACTAACAATTCAACATCCTTAGTAATTAATCATTTAGAGTTTTGTAATCTCTGACTTGCAAGGCAGTTTTCATATCATAGGTGCATATATGTTATGGAAATTTTGGGCAATCCTACTAGGTCCCCTTTTATTTCCTAGGGTAATTCATCCTGCTCCTTCATCTCTAATAGGTGCCTAACCAACATAAGGGTTGGCTCGTCAGTGTTAATGGCCTTTTGGATCTTGGCTCTACTCATCATCAGAGTCTTTTTCGATTTGTGAGCAAGTTTTGTTTGCAATTTGTGAGCAAGTTTTGTTTGCAATTTATTAACTTCTCTCGGTGGCATCGGGTTTAATGTAATCTTTCGACCATCCTTTTCGAACACATATGTGTTCTTATATTCGTTATGGATAACTCTTCTATCAAACAACCATGGTTAGCCAAGCATTACGTACGAGGTGCACATAGGTAGCACATTGGAGAGAGTCTTGTCGGAGTAGTTTCTAATTTTGATCGGTAGCAGTACTTGTTGGGTGACATGTAATGCTCCCTTATCATTTAGCCAATGCAACTTATATGGCTTCGGGTGTGCAATGGTTAGTAACTTCAACCGTGTGACCATTTTGGCTGATGCCACATTGGTGTAGCTTCCACCATCCACAATTAATACTCGCACCTAGTCATTCACCTTACAAGTGGTGTGAAACAAATTCTCCTTCTGCTCCTCCTTTCGTAAGGGTTCTAAGTTTACAGTACGTCAAATAATTAGGACCAACCGATCTAAGTCTTCGGCAAACACATCCTTTTCGATAAGTTCTTTCTCGACAGTGCCATCTTCCTCCTCAGGTTTCTCATCAGTACTTTCTACCTCTAGTGTCGGGATGTCTCCCTTGATTACTATTATTCTTTGGTTTAGGCATTAAGCAACCATATGCCTAAAACCTTGACACTTGATTTGGCTTGTCTTCCTACCAGGTCTTTACCCTTTCTCGTAAGTTCGGGTTGATACGTCATTGTTAGGTCGACCTTTTTGCTCGGTTCGGACATCCACCTTTTGGATCGGCTTGGTACTTGACTAAGTTCGGTAACTTATCTATCTGGGTTAGCTAGTTGGCATTCTGGTCGGTACTCGACCTCATTTTTATCTCTCTACTCGTTGAGCTATTCGGATGGCTTCATCCATCGTTGGAGTTCTACAATGTCTCGAATATCGCCTATCAATCCTGTGATAAACTTAGAGATTGTTTGTGTTAGGGGTTCCTCCACTTTACATTGAATCATTAGCATTTAGAATTCTAGGACATACTTATCAACTGTTTGGCTTACTTGTCTCAGCTCCTAAAGCCGAGTAAAAGTGTATTGCAGAAAAGTATCTAGCATAAATCTGTTTCTTAGTATTCTTTTCGTTTCAAGCTAAGTATTAATCTCTCGGTAGCCTTATTGCCTCCTCATGGCTTGGAAATTCTTCCATCACATGGCAGTATATCCAGAGAACTCAACAGCAGCAGTTCTCACTTTCTCGTAATCTTCGTACTGATAATAGTAAAAAACATGCTTCACTTTCTCTTCTCATTCTAAGTATTCATCAACATTCCTAGACTCATTGAAACTCAGAATCTGAAGTTTCACATGGTTAGTGCTTTGAAGGCTCGAGCTCGAGCTCGGGCTCGGGCTCGGGCTCGGGCTCGGGCTCGGGCTCGTTCTTCTTCGAAGTACTCTTCCCCATCCTCTTCATCTAGTTATCTCAAGTCTATCATTCATCTTACTTGTCTCCTTACTCCTCCACCTCAAGCTAGTCGAGTTGGGTTTTAACCTTTAGTAGGTTAAATAGCTTGTGAGGTGTTTTGCATGGTTTTAGTTGGTCGGCAAACCAACACATAAATAACTTAGGCTAAATCTACCAAGAGATTAGCTACCTCATTAAGTTTCTCGTTAATGCTCCTAGGGGTTCCCTAAGGTTGTTGGCTATGGTGGATAACTTTGTTGTTGTCATCTCCAACACCAACGTTTACACTTGGGTCAGTCATTTTCTCTGTAGATTCAAAGTTCAAACTCTTTAACTAGGTGTTTTAGTAAACACTTCCATAAAACAAAAATTTTACGGCTAGTAAACACAGTAATTAAACAAATACAGTAACTTACTTTGTTTCACACACACAAAATAGAGTATAGTCAGAACTTTGAAGTAACTACAACTCAAGCGAAAACCTTTTCTCTGATACCAAGATAGTACGAATTGTGACCAAGAACAGATAAGGCTAATTGCTGGATGGATCTAAGCTTACTGAAAGCTTGAAGAGATGATAAGGAAATGTGCAAAACAATGAAAAATGAATGAAAAGTAAGCAAAACCTATGAATAGCTCCAAAGGATATGACGCACGAATTGGTCCGGTAAGGTTACTTACTGCTTATCCTTGCTTAAGGGTTAGGATAAGCGTGAAATGAGAGTAAACAATAGTGTTTACGTAAGGAAGAATATTCAGTCATATATTGATGATAATCTAATAATCCCTTGCAGCTATAAATACAATGGTATTTATACCTAATAAGTTAGGGTAACTTACCAGAAAAGGAAAAGATAAAAAGGGTATTATCCTAAAAAAGTAATGTATAAGATTATAAAAAGATAAAAATAAATATTCACGAAAAGTAATTATTAGCGAAGTAGATTCTACATGTGGTAATGATATATTAGTGAGGTCGTTGGAGGATGTAGACAAAAGTGTATGGTTGAGTTGCTTATCCAAGCAGGGGTGGCTAAGGATTAGTCTAGTCTCACTCTTTTGGCTTCTCGGCAAGGGAGATACTGAGTCATTGGTCGGCTTGGGCACAAGTTAGTAATCGTGAAAGGTTTGGCTATTCTCTTAGTAATTTACAACTCGGCACGCTTCAGAGAGATGTGCAGTCATTCAGCTCGGCATATAGAGTGACTCAGCAAAGAAATACCCGGCTTTGGCTAGAGTTGGCTGAAGTAGAAAAATCCGCCTTTCTAAGCTTTTTAGTCCTTGGGCTTGGTTGCGGATCAAAGGCCCGGTAGCATGATTCTTATCAGAGTGTATGTGGGTCTACGAACCCAAATTTAAATTCCATTTGTACTCTATTTTTCTTTCTTTTTTTTTTTTGTAGAAAATTAGTTTTAGTATTAGAAATGGAAGATTGTAAGTCCATATTTACTCGAGACATAGAAAAGTCCAGAAGGCCAAAGAGAAACTATGTCCAAGTTAATGGATTTTAGTCTCATGACCTTCTAATATGGGCTTAGCCTTTGCTTTTTTTTTTTTTTGGCTAACCCATGATCATTGCATTATTATTTTATTATGGTTGTTTTATTTATTTTATGTATATAAGTTTGTTAATGATCAACAATGGTATACATGATTGGTGAGACATTATGAAATCCCCTAAATATATAAAGTCAAGATTCAATAATGCTGCTCTACAATTATAAATTATAAAATAGTTAGGATTTCATGTGAGTCAGTACAGCTCAATTGTGGGCTTACATTAAATAACTGTAATTTTTATAATTTATTATTGGGTTGACTTAAATTGAACTGTGGATTAATTAATTCAGTTAGTGTTAACAATTTAATGGGTAAATATTAGGTTTTAAAGTTATACTTTAAAAAATTAACCTAATAAAAAATCCAAAATTTGTATAGTTTTATGATTGGCGAGTTCACTAAGGCCTACCTAAAATAATGTAATATGTAGATATAGCTCAGTTGTGTGCATATTAATTTTATTTGGGATTTTGGATTCACCAGAAAACCTTCCAATGGGGTTTTCTGAATCTAATAGAGGGAGCTATTAGGCTCAAGTAAAATAGTGGAAGATAATTTAAAAGTCTTTTTATAAAATGAATTTACAAACACTAAACTTTGCATCCTTTTTTTAGATCTAAAATGGAAAATAGTAATAATAATATTTCGCTGTGATCTATTTTTGATAAAGACAATATCTTCGTAGGACCAAACTTCCTTGACTGGTTGAGGAAATTAAAAATTGTCCTTAGGCATGAAAGGAAATTATATATCCTAGAAGAGGAAAAAAAATTAAAAAACAGGCAAGGATTTCACCATCGAAGAATATGAGCAATATGAAAAATACCTAAAAGACTCTATTGATGTCCAGTGTCTCATGTTATTGCAATGTCATCTGAATTGAAGAAGCAGCATGAGAATATGTCTGCAAGAAAGATATATGCTCTCTTGCAAGAGCTATTCTAGGAAAGTATTAGGGCTGAATGGTACAATATGTCTTAGGCCTTATTTAACTATAAGATTGCTGAGGGAAGCTAAGTTGAGCCTCATGTACTCAAGATAATAGGGTACATAAAGAGACTCGAGAGCTTGGGCTGTAAGTTAGATGAAAACTTGGCTATCGATTTGATATTAGCTTCTCTACTAGATTCCTTCTCCCAGTTTGTTATCAACTATAACATGAAAATAATAGAAAGGTCTCTAACATATTTGCTTGTCGTGTTGATGACAGCTAAAAAGGACTTAAAGTCTAAGTCAAAAATGTCTCATGAGGTTCTCTTTATTGGTAAGTCAAAAAAGAGAAAGGTTAATGGAACTAACAATTCCAAGGGTAAGCAAGTAAAGAAAGGTAAGCAATCCAAGCTTAAAAAGGGGCAATAAAAGCCTAATTCTAATGAGAAGGAAGTAATATGTTTCCATTGTGGCAAGAAGGGCCATTGGAAGAGGAATTGTATTCAATTCAAGAAAAAGATGTCAAGTGAGAATAATACCTTAGGTATCTTTATGATTGAATGCAATCTTTCTCTTTCTTCTACATAGATCATAGATACAGTATGTGGTTCTCACATCTATATTGACTTGCGAGGTCTAAGTAGGAGTAGAAAGTTGTCCAAGGGAGAAATGGACCTATGAGTGGCTAATGTAGTGAGAGTTACTGCTTTGGCTATAGCAACTTATATCATTTCTTTCCCTAGTAGACTTGTATTAGAATTAGAGAATTGTTATTATGTTCCTAGTTTCACCAAAAACATAATTTCGATATCATGTTTAGATACCAAGGGATTTGTCTTTCAGTTTAAAAATAGTTGTTGTTCATTTTATATTAATGAAATGTTTTATGGTGATGGAATATTAGTTAACGGTCTTTATATTCTTAATACTAGTGAATCTATTCATTGCATTGAGACTAAGAAATAGAAAACACATGATTCAAATTTAACTTACCTATAGCATTGTAGACTTAGCTATGTTAATGAGAAACGCTTAGCTAAATTTCATTCTGAAGGGTATTTAGATTTATTTGATTTTGAATCCATAGATACTTGTGAAGTGTGTTTACAAGGTAAAATGGCTACGAAACTTTTTACCAAGAAAGGTGAAAGGGCAAAAGAGTTATTAGAACTCGTACACAGTGATGTGTGTAGGCCATTATCAATTTAAGCTAGAGGTGGATTTTCTTACTTTATGACTTTTACTAATGATTTAAGTAAGTATAGATGTATCTACTTAATGAGGTATAAGTTAAGGACTTTTGAGAAATTCAAAGAATTTAAAAGTGAAGTAGAAAATTAACTTGGCAAAAAAATGAAAACATTTTATAGTGATAGAGGTGGAGAATATCTTAGTCAAGAGTTCATTAACTACCTAAAAGAGTATAGAATAATTTCACAATTTACATTTCCTAGAACACCAGAATGGAATGGTGTTTCAGAGAAAAGGAACCACACCCTAATGGACATGGTTAGGTCAATGATGAGTCATATAAGTCTTTCTTTAACCTTTTGAGATTTTGTCTTGGAAATGGCAACATGTATACTGAACCGTATTCCAACTAAGATAGTAGGTAAAACACCTTATAAGTTATGGTTGGGAGGAAACCCAATTTATCTTATCATAAAATTTGGGGTTATAATGTTTACGTAAAGAGTGGATTCTCCAATAAGCTTATAGTAAAGTCTATTAAATGCACATTTATAGGATATCCCAAAGAAACTAAAAGAAATTACTTTTATCTTCCAAGTGAGCACAAGGTGTTTATTGCTTGATATGTTACATTCTTAGAGAAAGTAGTGGGAGTAAAGTAGATCTCGAAGAAATTCAAGATTCTATAAATGAGTTAGAACATGAACAATTGGGTGTGAAACAAATATCACAAGTACCTATGGTACCACAACTAGAGATTGCTCTTGAAACACAAGAATCACGTAAGTCAACAAGAGTACATCGAGAACTTGAAAGGTTAATTTTACTTATAACACATTAGGAAGATGTACTAATTGTCAAAAATGATGAACCATTGACATATGAAGAAGCAATTACTTCACTAGACTCTGAGACATAGTTAGAAGCCATGAGATCTGAGATAGACTTCTTAAACACTAACCAAGTATGGGATTTGGTAGATACACTAGTTGGGGTAAAACATATAGATTACAAATGAGTCTCTAAAAAGAAGACTAACATGGATGTGAATGTAAGTACTTATAAAGCTAAGCTAGTAGCAAAAGGTTTCACTCAACGCCATAGAATTAATAATGATGAAACTTTTTTAGTAATAGCAATGCTTAAGTTCATTTGAATTTTGCTTATAATAGCAGCATAAAGCTAATGAGATTTGGCAAATGGATGTTAAAACAACTTTCCTAAATGGAAAGTTAAAGGAGGAAGTGTAGATGGTATAACCTCCTATTTTTATAGAACCTGAGAATGTCAAGAAAATCTATAAGTTGAAGAGGTCCATTTATGGATTGAAGCAAACTTCTCGAAGTTGGAATTTGAGATTCGATGAAGCAGTTAAGGAATCTGGCTATCTTAAGAATCTAGAAGAACCTTGCGTTTATAAGAAAGTGAGTAGGAGCACGATTATGTTCTTAGTTTTATATATTGGTGATATCCTTTTGATTGAAATGATATACCTACCTTAGAGTCTATCAAGGCTTTGTTAGGTAAGTGCTTCTCCATGAAAGAATTGGGGAGAAGTAGCCTATACTGAGGAATTTAGATATACCGAGATAGGCATAGGAGGCTGCTTAGATTAAGTCAAATCACGTATATTGATAAAGTATTAAATAGATTCAAAATGCAAAATTCTAAGAGAGGATTTTTGCCTCGAACACAAAGTAGGCATGAACTACGAATGGGTATTTGACTTTTGAGTGGGAAGAGGAATGGGAAGTGGAAGGGTGGTGTGAACCGTGACCAAGAACAAACAAAGCCGATCACTGGATGGGTTTAAGCTTGTACAAAGCTTGAAAAAAGGTTAATGTGGAAAGGTACAAAAAGAGTGATAAAGACGAATGAAACAGTAAGCAAAAATCTACGAATAGTTCTAGAGGATATGATGCACCAAAGGAATTTTTGAGGGCTCACAGCATAATTTGATATAGCGTATGAATTGGTTAAGTGAGGTTACTTACCACCTAACCTTATTTAAGGGAAAGGATAAAAGTGATGCCGAGAGTAAACAAGTAATTTTTACTCAAGAAAGAAAGTACTTAAGTGTATTGAAGGTAATCCGATCTATTACAGCTACAAGTACAAGGGTATTTATACCCGTGAGTTAGGGCAACTTGCCCAAAAGAGAAAAGACAATAAGGACATTTCCTAAATAAACAATGTACATAATACAAGAGGGTAAAAATGAATATATAAAGAAATTAATCATTGGTGCTATAGATTCTCCATACAATATTGTACATGTGGCGATGTTGCATTGGCAAGGTTGTTAGGGGATGCGGACAAAAAGTATGGACGGGTGGGCTTATTCGAGTAGGAATGGCCTCTTCAGTCTGGATTCTTTGTCTTTCGGCAAGGATGATGCTGAGTGATTGGTCGACTCAGCATTAGGGTAATCATTAACTCGACATAATACAGAATAAAGGGTAGTCATTCGGCACAGCATTAAGGGTGACTCGCCAAGTAAGTACTTAGCCTCGATAGGAGTTGGTTGGAACATAAGGATTCGTCATGCCAACCCCTCTAGTTCTTAGGCTCGGCTGTAGGTCAAAGGTCCTATAGCTTGATTCCCATCAAAGGGGGTTTTGACTGTGAATGTATATGGATATCACGCATTAAGATACAAACATAATCAGGGGTTGAGCTCAAAATAAAATTCCATGTGACTTACGAATACTAAATGTCGCTTAGGTTTCAAATGAAAGGTTAAATGTAACTTATTAACTTGCTCAAATGAAGGTGTTCACCACAATCTTAAGGACATGATTGATAAGAACGTAAAAAAAATTAAAGAGTTATTTGATACTCAATAATCCAGAAGAGGCAAGCTCTAAGAGCTCAAAAATATCCTTACTCAAAAGGAATGTTCCAGTGTAATTACTGTCTGTGTAATCTTTTCTTTCATCCTATTTGCAAATTACAAATGTTACTATTTATAGTAAGTCCTAAAACTCTAATAGCAAAAAATGTAAAAGGCCTTAAACCCTAAAGAATCGCCCACAATTGAAATAAGGAAAATATTTACAAAGCATACAAAATTATGCATTTAACAAAGTGGTCCGCAAGCAATCATTCGAGTTGTTTGTGGGCTCGAGCAAGGGCCAGTTGGCAATCTGGTCCCCGAGCTAAGGTAGGATGTTTGGAAGTCTTATTGTGCTTAGTCGAGCTCTCGGTGAGGTCAGCCTGCAATTGCTACACTCGTAGATTACTTGGTGCGAACTTTCTCATGCTATGTAGAGTTGTTCTTTTGGCGTTGAATGTTCGGCCATATGGCTTCTTGGCTTTTCGGCAGATGACAGACTTGATGTCGAGTAGCTCATTTTCTTCCCTTTAGTCTTTTGGTATTAGCTTGGCCTCGATAAAAGTTGTTCAGCCTCGATAAAAGTTGTTCGACCTCGACTTTAGAACAAGTCACCGTCGACTTAGGATAAGTCGGCCTTGGCTTAGAGATAGTCGTAAGCTAATTCCTATCATTACCGTGGGGCCGAAAAAAAGTTATCCTTGACACTAAACAATGAGTGCGGGTTGGGATCTCGAACAAACTTCTCTTCCCTTTTCTCTTCACCATGGGCGTCGAGTTGCTCTAGATTTCCTCAACACTCATGGGGTTCAAGCAATAGCTCTTCTCATCTTTCTGGATTATATAAGTGTTAAGGAAGCCATCATGGATCACCTTCTAATCATACTCCCATGGTTGGGTAAGAAGTAAATTTGTAGCATTCAGAGGGACTATGTTGAAGTTAACCTCGTCCTCATATTGTCCAGTCTTGAATACTATTCGAGCTCTCTTATGTACATGGACCATACCCTTATCATTAGATGACTTCAATACATATGGTCGGGGATGTGAGTAAGTTGGCGATCTCATCTCTCCACTAGCTGGGCAAAAATGATGTTGGTGCAACTACCTCCATCAACTACTAAGGAACAAGTCTTCTCATTCACCAAACATCAAATTTGAAATAAGTTCTCCATTTAACTTGAATCTTCCTTCATGTTGGCTCGTTTGCTCATTAGGGCTAAGGGTTCTCCTATCTCGAGGAAAACGTTTATTGCTTCCTTGTTCTCAAAGCTCTTATCATTATGGCTCTTTACTTGACCGTCTGATCCTTCGCCTTTCAGAATCATTACCCTCTTATTTGAGCATTGGGAGGTCATATGTCTATAACCCAAAAATTTGAAGCACTTAACTTCTCAGGCTTTAGTGCTGGGCAGTCTCTCTTTCTCTACCTTCTTTGTCTCGGTCTGACCTAGTCGACTAGACTCGCCTCTCTCCATCTTCTTCTTTAGCCTTCTCTCAACATACTACTTAGGTTCAGGGTTGACTTGTTGAGGTCGATTAGTTAGTCTTTGCTACCTTCTCTACCTCTATCTTCTTACTCTCAATGCCAAATTGATCAGTTCGTCTAAAGAGTTAGATAGCTACAATTCAATTATGTCGGTAATGTCATCTCAGAGTCCACTTAGAAACCTAGCAATAGTATGGTCTTGGGGCTTGGTAATCTCACATTCGGTCATTAAGGTCTCAAACTCTTGTAAGTACTCTTTGGCAGTATTTTGACCTTGCCTCAGGTAATGGAAAGCATAGAGCATCTCTTGCTTGAAGTAAGTCAGCACAAAGCACTAATTCAATAACCTCTTTATAAGCCTCCAAGTTTTGATTGGCCCTTCTCCTTCGGCATCTCACTTGACAATTAATTTATCCACCCCTCCCCCCCTAAAGACTTACATAATCAACAAGGGATAACGAAGCCAGCTTAACCTTTGTCCAGTCATCATACTCATAATACTCAAACAACTTCTTAACTTAGGGAACCTAGTCAAGGAACTCTTTAAGTTGGCTACTTTTGCTGAAGGTCAGCAGTTTAAGCTTGATGTTGTTAAGTCCTCAACTATGTGCTCGGAGTTTATCCCTTACATTCCTAGCTGGTTGATTCACTTTGGATTAGCCACTTCTATTAGAGCTCTGCTCCGCCATATTTCTTCTTGGCCTTGGCTCTCTTTTTTAGGTTCCTTGATTCCCTTTAGAGTCAACACTCCTATCATTACTTCTTCTTAACTCAGGTTGGTTTTCTCTTCTTCTCGACTTGGCAGCTCTTCTCGACCGTTGCTCATCATTATTAAGCTCATTGGAGCCACTTCTATTGGTGGGTGTTCTTTCCTTTCTTTCACCTCAGCTAACATGTTTGTAGCCTCTAACTAAACCAGTAAGCTCTTGAATAGAATTAGTGAGATTTTGAATATGATATTCCAAGTTGTCAATATGTTGCTTCAAACTTTCACGAGGGCTATCACTACTATTATTGACATTATCTTTAGACATTCTTGTTCGTACAGTAATTTCTAGAGAAAACTTGAACAAATACGATTTTTTAGCAAAACACAACTATAGTAACCCAAAAATGACTACTAATTGACTTTTATAGCTACCTACAACTGTTAAATACTTCCACAACAACTAGAATAAACTATTGAGACTATTGTCACTTGACTCAACTACAACACAATATTACGGCTACTAAAAACACGAACAATGCACTACACTACAAAACGACAACTAATAGATGTTCAAACAACAAAGTAAACTTTGAAGAACACTGTACGTGTGTCTCCTCAATGCTCTGATAACAGTGAAGCTGATGCAAATCCTCGAACACATAGTAAGCATGAACTACAAATGGGTATTGATTGTTCGAGTGAGAAGAGGAATAGGAAGTGGAAGGGCATTTTGACTGTGAATGTATATGGATATCATGCATCAAGACACAAATACAATCAAGGGTTAAGCTTAAAATAGAGTTCGATGTGACTTATGAACACTAGATGTCACATAGATTTTAAATGAGAGGTAAGATGTAACTCACTAACTTGCTCAAATGAAGAGGTTCACCACAATCTTAAAGACAAGATTAATAAGAACACAAGAAAAATTAAAGAGTCATTCAACACTCAATAATCTGGAAGAGGCAAGCTCTAAGAGCTAAAAAATATCCTTACTCAAAAGGAATGTTCTAATGTAATCATTGTCTACGTATTCTTTTCCTTCATCATGTCTACTAATTACAAAGTTACTATTTATAGCAAGTCTTAAAACCCTAGTGGCAAAAAAATGTAATTAATGTACAAAGCCTTAAACCCTAAAGAATGACCTACAATTGAAATAAGGAAAATATTTATAAAGTATACACAACTATGCATTTAACAAAGTGGTCGACAAGCAGTCATCCGAGTTATTTATAGGCTTGAGAAGGGGCCAGTTGGTAGTTGGGTGCCTGAGCTGGGGTAGGATGTTTAGAAGTTTTATTGTGCTTGGTCAAGCTCCTGGTGAGGTCAGCCCACAATTGCTACACTTATGGATTGCTTAGCGCAAACTTTCCCGTGTTGTGTCGAGCTACTCCTTGGCCTCAAGTGCTCAGCCGTGTGGTCTCTCGACTTCTCGGTAGATGACAGACTTAATGCTGAGTAGCTCCTTTTCTTCCCCTTAGTCTTTCGGTATTAGGGCCTCAACAAAAGTTGTTCAGCCTCAACTTTGGACAATTTGGCCTTGGGTTAGAACAGGCCGATGTTGGCTTGGGATTGGTTGGCTTCGACTTAGAGATAGTTGTAAGTTGATTCCTATCATAATATCTCTCCAAGGTAATGTGTCCAAAAACATAAGAAGAGAAGGATAAAATGGATGGAGTATCGCATGCCTCGGCAATTGGGTTCATAATGTATGCTGTGATATGTATGCGGCCAGACATCACTTATGTTGTGAGCATAATGAGTAGATATCAAGCCGACTCAAGTGAGGGTTACTGGGTTGCTGTTAAGACCATTCTTAAGTATTTGAGAAAATCAAAAGATTTGTTCCTGGTTTATGGAGGAGACGAGGAGCTAGCTATAAGAGGATATACTGATGCTAGTTTTCAAACAGATCAAGATGATTTGAAATCACAGTAAGGTTATATGTTTTGCTCAAACTATGAAGCTATCTGTTGAAGGGGTTATAAACAAGAGACAGTGGTAGATCTTATAGCAAATTCCAAGTACATAGCGGCTTCTGAAGCAGCTAAAGAAGCTGTATGGATAAGAAACTTTATCTTCGAGTTATGAGTGGTTCTAAGTATTGCAGATCCTGTTACACTATATTGTGATAATTATATAGCTATAGCTCAGGCTAAGGAACCAAAGTCTCACTAGAGCCTAAATATGTATTCCAAAAGTTTCACATCCTCAGAGAAATAGTTCAATGGGGTGATACGTTGGTTTGCAGAGTAGCAACATAAAAGAATGTTGCTAATCCAGTTACAAAGGCCTTACCTCCGTAAAAACATGAGACCTACATGTTTAATGTCATCAGTCCCTCATTTATATGAACTCCCAAGACTGGAGATTTTCATATATCCTATATACGAAATGTTATGCTTTAATACTGTTAAATATAATCTTTATTTGAATTGTAAATAATATGATTATTGGGTATGAAATATAGAGAGAATAGTAATAAGTCAAAATAAAATTCATCACTCTCTTAGATTAGGGAGTTGATATCTAAGACCACTTGGTTAAAATAATAGTGACTTATAAGCCCGTGGCCATAATAAGTATTATTGAGTCTATTTTATCTTGAAAATCAAGTAAAATGATTAAATATTGATGACATGACATGCAATGATTTAATCAGGATATTATTTGATAAAAAGATTTAATTACACAATAATCGATTCATAGTGGTTTCTTGTTTATACTTTTTCTATTATGTTGGATGACCAATAATTATTACTAGACGGTTATGTTGGTCTGTGTTTATATAGACATTACCTTTATGTATAAAAACCTAAAGGGTTGTACACTATAGTACGATTAATGAGAATAAAATTTTGATAAGAAATTTTAGTAGATATTATAGTTTATCAATATTTATTTCGAAGCTAAAATATATTGATCCGAAATAATAAATTGGAAACATTTTATTTTATCACATATTATATGTTTGCGGTTAAGTACTTTTTAAAGGTTATATATTTTATTATTGCTTTTTTGTGTAAAAGTAGATGGAATTTATTAATTCCATGTTAAATTGCTATTGAAATGTTCATAGCAATTGATTAATTCTATATTCAATTGCTATTTTCAATTGCAATTGAAAGGTTATGGCAATTGAAATGTTGTGGCAATTGAAAGGTTTCTCTCATTAATTTTAGTTGATATTTAAAAGAGAGAAGGACGGGAGAAAGAGTTTGATGATGATTTTCTATTTAAAAAAATACCAAAAGAAATGGTAAAAGTGAAATATAACTTTTTGCTTCCTAATTTTTCTAATTTTAATCCCAATTATGTAGCAATATAAAGGATTAGAATTTATTCTTATTAATGTGTGTATGGATACCACTAAAGAGATTACGTTTGGACTTTTTGTGGTAAACATATTTTGAAACAATAAATCGAATTCAGATTTTAATTGAACTCCATCTTCAAGAGGAAATGGTACTTCTCATAAAAAAAAAAGATAGTTTTATAATCCTTTATTAATATATATATTTTATTGCATGTTATACATGAATCATATCATAAGTTTTATAATATTTTTTATTTTCACTATATTCTTTTTGATCTATAATACTTAACAGTTTTGACTAAGAAAAGAGTCTGTTTTCAAACCAATAACACTATCATCAACTTGCTCATATTAGGCATGATTTAAATGGTTCTTCTAACCAAGAGGCACTTTAAAAAATCTTAGGGCATTATAATTTAAGAAATTTTAGGGCATTAAGGTCACCGTTAATGGTGATGGTTTGGAGTCAGCGACTCATTTTGCCTATAGATTCATGGCCCCCCACCACCCAAACATTGTTAAAGAAAATAAAAAATAAAAAAATAAAAACTAGCTAATAATTTGGTGCAAAAATCAATTGTTGAAGTTAGGTTTTAAGAACATAAGACTAGAGTTTGACACCAATTTGAAATATGATAGTGGAAGCGGAAAATAAAAAATGACAAAAGATAATATGTAGAATGTTGGAATATATGAAAAGTACAAAAAAGCACAAAACTAGAAAATGTAATCAAAATAATAAATATATCAAGAATGCTAAGAAGATACCATGAAATAGATAGAATATGTTTGCCTTTTTTTTTCATAAATGAAAATAAATGATAAACCTAGAAAAGATATCTATAATTACTGCATCACTAAATTAGCTTTATCATTACAACTTTACACTATAATGAGATTTTTGAACACTTTATACTAACAAGTTCTTAGTAGAATTATATCAAGGAGAGGGATAATATGGCATCACAGCACACTTGTATAAGTGGTGGAATTACACCATCAAAGAGAAGAAAAGACATTATACTAATTTATGAGAGTGATTTTTATTCATCATCTATTCATCATCCATTAGGAAATATATAAGCCTTACAATCTTGACTCGATCAAACTATTATTAAATAACCACTCTAATATGGAAAATAAAGGAAATTAAAGGAGTTATTATCATTAATATAAGATACTTATTTAATTGAATCCTATAAAAAGAATGGAAGATAATAATAAAATTATATTTAACCCAAATAACATAAATAGATTAAAATCTACATAAAAAATTATCATCACATGCCGCTCTTGCTTGATTCACATTAATTACATATACTTTAATTAATTACATTTAGTAATAATAATTTATGAAATAAATGAATATAGGCTAATCAAGAGATGGTACATGTCCATTTTTCACAAAATATTTAATGGAGTTAAACGAATGACTTGTTCCGTCTATTTTCAAATGTTGAAAAGGTCAAATAGGAAAAGTTAAAATGAAGATTAAAATAAGAACACTACCACATGCCAAGAAAAAATAAATTTACACATTATTGGGGTAGGGATGGAACTGGAAGAACGTGTCCCCTCAAGATATAGCTTTCGTACGGACCGGCCCAACTTAATGAGCTCAAAATTCAATTAACCGAGTAGTTAATGGACAAAGTAAGACTTGTCGGGCCTTCTGGATCCATAGGTTAAGGATATCAAGGTCCTAATACTTTTTTTTTTGGTTCCAAAAGGAAACTTTATTGAAAAAGGATCAAATCAATCCAGAGTTCTTGATGCAACATCAAAAAACAAAAGATGACTCAAGGGAGATGGAGGCTGAGAAGCCCTACATGAGAAGCTCATCCCCCTTTTGCCTTGACTAGCAACTCAATTGGTATACACATTAACTTCACTCTTGATCCAAGAGAAGGAGAAAGACTCAAAAAAAAAAAAAAAACTCACACGACTGCAGACCAAAGCTAACCGAAGGAAACAACTTCCACGCACAATTATTGACATTTTGAAATCAAGAAATGGCCATAGAAGAATCAGACTAAAAAATAACGTGTCTCCACTGCTGCTATCTCGCCATTTTAATAGTTTCGATGACTGCAAAAAGCTTCAGTTTCCTCGAGAGAAAAATAGGCTAGTTGTTTTGCTTCAGCTTTCAACAACAAACCCTGCGCATCTCTTGCGACCAACCCTATCCCAACATGTTTAGCAACATGGTCTAAAGCAGCATCAGAGCTAATTTTGATGTCTCCTTCAATAGGTGGATTCCATAACACCCTGAAAGGGTCTACTGTACGTTGCTGCTGCTATTCATCACGCCAACACCAGAAAACTGTCCACCCTGCTACTGTGAAATCCCATATCCAAATACATTAGGTCTTGTAGAAGATTCTTCTTGATTTATCAAATTTGAGGAGGAACAAAGTACCAGCCTTTCACCATTCTCCATATAAGAATTAGACCCTGCAAAAGATTGTAATCCACACTGCAACACAGATATTTTATTGAGGTGTTTTAATTCAGCAATATCCATTAAAGCACACTTTACTGCTACAGATGGATTAGGAAGTGAATGAGAAAAGAAAGCATTGCTTCTTCCCTTCCAAATTTGCCAACAAATGAGAGTCAAGGATGATGGAAAATCTTTGTTACCACCTGCCATAGAGCCACACCTCTTCACCAAAGCCAAAAACCAGTCACGCACATTTCAAATGGAGACAACATTAGGAAAATAACCCAGAACAGCAAACCAAACCATACGAGACCAAGAACATGAGAAAAGCATATGTTCAATAGATTCTACTTCATCACAAAAACAGCACAGCGGGTTATTCCTAACGTTTCTTTTGAATAAATTTTCATTTGTAGTAATAGAATTAGAAAACAATCTCCAAAGAAAGTGTTTTTATCTTAGGCATCACATTCGAGCTCCAAATGAAGTTCCACTCTTCTTTGACCAAGCCTCTGATGAAGAAGGTACAGAATCACCCATATCCAACTTATGATTACAAAGCCTCAAATATCCTGAACGAACATAATAGTCTCCATTACTATTGTATGGCCATATAATCCTATCATTAATATATGGATTAATGAAGGAAATATCTAAAATGGCCTTTCTTTCTTCATTGGTAATACTATCCTCTATCATCCTCAAATCCCATGAAAAGTTATCATCAGTTCTAATATCTTTCACTTTCAAATTTGCTTGCTTCCCTTCAACATCAAATCTTTGCAATCTATTGGTTGGCAACAAGGGAATCTAAGGCTCAGTCCACACTTCCACTTGATCTCCTTTCCTAACTTGCCAAATAAAATTGTGTTTTACCAAATTTCTTCCTACTAAAATACTTTGCCAACACCATGAAGCTTTACTCTCCAACTTTACATTCAAAAAATTAGAATTAGGGAAGTAGACACTTTGTAGGACACTTAACTCGTAAACCATTTGGCCTATTTAAAATTCTTCATGCCAGTTTACCCAAAAGTAACTTGTTAAAGTCCACCAGATCAAGAAAACTCAAGCCACCATGATATTTCAGCTTTATTAGCAGAGACCACCAACCCCTTATCCTTATTATATCAAAGAAGTACTAAATAAGAGACTTATATTTAGATATCTTTTTAGTACACTGAAACTATGTCTTATGGTAAGCGGACACCACTTTTCTCGTCGGCGATCACCGTGAGATCTCTTGAGTGCTAAAGAAAAAAAAAAAAAGGAAATGGCACGTATCCTTTCACCAAGACTTCCTCAAGAAATTCCCCCATTGCTCCCTTTGTCACAAGTTCTAAGGAATCATCAGTAACTATATATTATGTTGGTTAGTCTGACTTCCTTTTAGGGCACGAAGGAATTACCAATAGAATCAGGGTGCTCAATCTTCCTCTCACGACAAAAGCATGCTTCGCAATCAAGCTAGAAAAAGACTCATCTGCGAAGACTAATAAAGAGAGTCCTCTAAAGTAAAGTAAAGAATCAGTATTAAACTCCTTCCTCTTGAGCGCACTTCATTTCTAATCATTCAATCTGATTTCCATCCTATCTCAGTTTTTTTCTTTAAGAGTGACTTTTACTGACGTACACTGGTGCATTTCAACTTCTTATTAGGTGGACCGCAGACTCCTTCATGCACTTGGATTATCATCTCTTTGGCCTCCCTTTCATGATATAACTGCTACTTATGATTTCTTACTTTACTGGCTTGGGGGGACTAGAGTAAAGATGCAACTACTCGTCCAATCCCAAGAGAAAGAATGGAAACTAGCTTTGATTAAGGTACCTTGAGATATTCTTTTATTAATCACTGGAGAAAAGATCCTAGGGCGAAGTAGAAAATACGTCATAGAAAGGAGACGTCTACAAAAAGGTCTTTCCCGGGCACTAGAACCAGATATATCTCAATGGCTGGAATCAAACTCAAACTTTATGGTAAAAGATTTATTCTCTTCCTAACTTGGATTCTTTCGACTTTATTGGGGGCAGTCATGACTGATGAGACCCAATCCGGTCTGATGATGATGGCTCCTTTAGGGGAATCGGGCTCATCAAACTCGACCTTGTGGACGGGGAAGACTTCCTTCGAGGAGTAGGTCCTAATGGAGCCTTTTCCTGAGAGCCATACCAATAGCAGCGCTTCTGTCAATCAACCTCCAGGTCCTTCTGATAATTCATCTATCTTTGTTACATATAGTGCCGAGCTTAGAAGTCAGCAAGAAGGGGGCGCTGATCCCTCTTCCCATCTACAAGACCCATCGTCCTCTCAACTTAGTGGATTTTTCTCCTTTTAGTATCACTTACCCACAAGAAATTTGCAATCATTCCAAAGACCTCTTTACACCAGCCCAACGGGAAATAGAACACACTCATTGCAAAATTGGAATAGCAAAGGCAATGGACTTAATCAAAACCTCTTTACCTTCCTGCAACAAAAACATACTCTTCTAGCCATGTAATTTAGAAGCTATTCTACTTTCAATAGATGACAAAGCTTCTTTTTTAGACTTACCCCAATTAGATGGAAGCCTCAAATATTTCTTTGGCCTATTGTTTACATAAATGTTCAGCACGTTTGCACAGACAAGTTTATCTTCATGCAAAGTGCCTTTGCTAAAGTAAATTGAAGACTTTTGAAAATTAACCAATTGACCTGATGCCTAGCAATAAGTACCAACGCACCTTTTAAGGGTAGAAAGATTTTGGGGATATGCTTCTACAAAAAACAATTAATCATCCGCAAAAAACAAATGCATTAATTCTGGACTACCATTCTTAAGCTTAATTCCCTTAAGATGCCCTAGCTCCTTTTCCTTACATATCATAATAGACAAGGCTTAAGTGACCAAGATGAACAAAAAACGTAAAATTGGGTCACTTTATCTAATACCTCTAGTCAGATTAAAGGATCTTACTCTTTTACCATTAACTAAAAGATCATAAGATATTCAACAAACACAAGTCATCACCCAGGTCACCCACTTATCATGAAAGCCAAGTTTTCTTAAAACATTCTCCAAAAACCTCCACTCAACCTTATCATAAGCCTTAGCCATATCCATTTTCACAACACAAGAAGGAAATCTATGAGAGTTTTCAATCTTAAGATAATGAAAAATCTCATGTGCAATAATGATATCATCTTGAATGGGATAACCAAGTATGAAAGCACATTGATAAGGAGATATGGGCAAATCAAGTAGAGGTTAAACCCTATTGATCGGAATTTCAGAAATGACTTTATATGAAAAATTACATAAGCTAATGGGTCAAAATTCAGAAACAGACTCAGGATAAGATTTTTTAGGAACTAACATGATATCAAAAGAATTAAATTTGGATGGGAAAGTACTTGAATCGAAAACGGTCTTGATCACTTCAGTGAAGAAAGGTCCAATGAAATCTTAGTGAAACTAATAAAACAAGCCATTGAAACCGTCAAGCCCTAGAGCTTTACATGATCTTAATTGGAATACAACCAACTTCACTTAATCAACAGATACTTCCTAGATTAACTTATTGTTTTGTTCATTAGATATGATAAGATTAACAATTGGAAGGATCTCTTCATGGTCAACTTAGGCTTCTAAAAGAAATAGAGAACAATAGTATTCCAAAAATTCATTGGCAATGTCATCCTTCGTAGTTGACCACCTATTATCAGCAACCTTTATTCTAAAAATTTTACTCCTTGCTCTTTTTTGTAAAGTGGTTTGGTGGAAGAATTTTGTATTTAGATCTCTGAACTACAACCAGTTAATCATTGATCATTGATGCCAATACATCTCCTCCTATCTCAATACCCTCATTGATGCCAATACATCTCCTCCTATCTCAATACCCTCAAGCTATAGTTTTAATTGCAACTCTTCCTGCCAATTCGCAATATCAACTTTACAATCTTATATCTCCCAAATTTTCCTCAATAGCTCATCAATATATTCTGGTCCCTTCCTTTTATTCTATTTACACCACTTGATGATTTCTTTTCCATAGAAATTCAGCTTCAATATTAAGCCTTCTAAACTATCAGGTTGAGCACACATCTTCCATCTTGCTACAATAAAATCCTTGAAACAATCTTCTAACAACCATTTTGATTCAAATCGAAAATACCTCTCACCTCATTTATCCTTTTAAACAACTCCAATAGAAAAGTAGAATGATTTGAATGGCTTGTTGTTAGGTGTGTAATATGACTATTTAGGAATGGTTGGAACCAAACTACATTAGCCACACCTCTATTTAACTTATCCTTTATCAATGGTCCTTCATGAAAACATCTATTTGATCAGGTGAACTTAGCTTCATGAAAACCCAAATCTACAAAACAGTAATCGGATAACATTTCTTGAAACGACAAAAGATGCCGCTCTAGTTTAGGTCTTCCACCACCTTTTTCCTCATGTTTTAGCATCTCCTTTAAATCTCCTATCATTGGCTAAACTCTAGACATATATTGGGAAATTCTTCTCGGTTTGTTCTAAAATTCTATTTGTAGAGGGCTAAAAATTGTTAGGATAAGCTTATTATTTATTTAGGCTTGACTCCTTGGCCCAAGTGACAGAGCTTAAGGAGTTTGGCCATATTTGGTATAATTTAAGGAGATTTGGCTTGGTGGGCTTAGAGTAGGAATTGTTAGATTGATACATTCGCCTTTATAAGGAAGGCTACTGGCTTTTCTCAGGTAGGCTCATGCACTTCTACTACTGGCCTTAGGCTCATTAATGGGCTCATTTTGGATAACTAATAATTGAGCAAGCTTTATCTCATCTATTAATCACCTAAATGATTCGATAGATGCCATCATGCCTAAGAGCTTATAAATATCCAGTATTTCCTCATCATTTAAACTTTTAGAGAGATCATAGAAACAGTATTCCACTATGAAAACTCTATTCTCTAAGATTAAATAAGTAATTTAGGTAAAGAATTGATCTCAGTCACTTAAGTTACAAGGTAAACGCTTGAGATCCCCTAAGGCTGTCTTGTCTATCACTTATGCATTTAAGACATTGAGATTGCCTATTCCTCCTCTTTACCTTATTTTCACCTAATCATCCCTTCAAATGACAGTCTCACTTTACTTTTTTGAAGCTACATATAGTATGCTACTCACGTACACGTAGCACATATGTGACCACTCAAATCAAACCCCTACATTTACATTTTGGTAACTCTACTAGCGAAGAGTGATTGCAAAGATATGGTACCTCCCAAGAAGAGAACAACTGGTACATTTGATACCATGTCCCAAGAGCTTGACACTAATGTTGAGCTTACTAAGCAGAATTTACTCCTACTGCCTAAGAATACTAATTATGACCATTCGGTGCCTGAGACTCCTTTAGATCCCATACAGATAATGTGGACAATGCATAAAGCTACAAGGGTTTTAAATCAGTTCATAACTATGTTCCAACCCATCCTTATCGGGATGGCTGCCACCGCTGCTGTGCAATACGATGCAGCTTTGCCAAATCCTATGGTTGCTGCGTAGTTAGGCACTACTACCTCAACTCAACTAATTAATCTTCTTACTGTTAAGAAGGATCTCCATCAAGGAGGAGGTGATGAAACCCTTCTGCCAGAACTTGTACGACAACCAACCCCTACATCGGAGAATATAAGAGTCCATTTAGGTGACTCTTTATTTTCATAGATGCCTGCTCCTTCATCCAATCCTACCATCTCAATCTTGGGAAGATATACTTCTCATCCCAATCTTGCCCCGACTTCGCCACTTGCTTCCATAGCTTTTATTTCAAAGACTTCCTTTATAACAAAGAAAGACTTGGATATTTATGTGAGAGAAATACAAGTAAGGTCGTCTATAGAAGTACTAGAGCTGAAACTCCCATATCACCAATGCATCACGGCAAAGTCATATCTTAAGGACTATGTAAGTCCTAAATTCATGCTGTTCGATGGCAAAAAGGGAAGTGCAAAGGAATACCTTTTGAAGTTTATTGAAACCCTGAAGCCATATAGGCTTGATAATGACCTAAAGCTTAGAGAGTTCTCAAAATGATCAACAAAGAAGGCATACACCTTGTATGCAACCTCCCATCAGGATCGATTGATTCATGGGGAAGTACATGCAATCTCTTCTTAAAGAAATTCTTCTCTACTCAAGAATGAGTAACGATTACAGATATAGGAAGAATGTGACAAAACTCGAAGGGAGATTTTATGAATTGCATAGAGCGCTTCAGAGAATGCACCCTAAACATCTAAGATGTGTGTGACGAAAAGGAATTGGTGAAGATTTGCATTCAGGGGATGTTCACTGAGTACACTGCCTACCTGAAAAACCTTAATTTATGTTCTTTCTCCGCACTTGTTGATACTAAGAAAAGAACTAACAATTCTGTTGTGCGAGATTTGAGAAACAAGCAACATCTGTTAGCTCAGCCTGAGGAGAAAGTCCTAAAGACAACAAGAAGCCTAGGATTGATAGTTTACGAGGCTCTACATCATCTATATCATTCCTATACTCGATGGGTCGATGGGTAAGGTACATGTTGTACTTGACTAGTGATTACAAGATAGGAACATAAAGCTCCTAAGGGTAAAGCGTTTGTCGACTACAAATGAGAAGGTACATATGGGAACATAAAGCTCCTAAGGGTAAAGCGTTTGTCGACTACAAATGAGAAGGTACATGTTGTACTTGACTAGTGATTACAAGATGGGAACATAAAGCTGCTAAGGGTAGAGCGTTTGTTGACTGCAAATGAGAGGAATAACCCTAAGTTCTGTAGATATCATAAGACTGTGGTTCAACCAACTAAAGAGTGCTAGACACTAAAGAAGATATTTAATGATGGGATCCGTAATGGGGAACTTATCATAGAAAATAATTATGTACGCAGTAATCTGCTCCCCACACCTAACACCCAACGTGGTGCTATGAATGCTGTTTGTCATGATCTAACACAAGAGGAAGGAGATGTACAATAGCTTGAGGTACACGAAGAGAAGGAAGCAGTAATAGAAACTAACCAAGGCGCATACTCATCAGTGGCTACCGCCTTAATGAAGATCTCTAATTTCAAGAGGTTCTTCAATTTATTGAGATTCAATGAAGATGTACAACTTGTAGTAGCAATTGCACTTATCTAGATTTCTAAGAGACAATATGGGGAGTACAGTGTAGCGCAGCTAGTACGAAGGATGGCTATCGTACATGAGAACCCTTATCACAACCATGCTCTTTATGTAGAGAGTATGCTCAACAGGCATCCCATTAAGAAGATATTCATAGATAATGGCTCTCCCATAAACATTATGCTAATCATTACATTTAAGGCTATAAGGATAGATAATGGATGCCTAGTGAGGCAATCTATTACAGTAAATAGCTTTACTGAAACAACTATAGACATAATAGGGTATGTTAATGTGGACTTTAAAGTTGGACTTATATAAGGATTCACGTGATTCCACATAATTGATACGCCCATATCTTACCATCTTCTGGTTGAAAGGAAGTGGCTGCACAATCACAACCTCATACCCTCAACATGGCACCAGTGCATCAAAAGCCATTGAAAGGGTAAAGATGTCTTCATTCCAGCTATGAAGAACCTATTTGAACATAATGAGTCTTATTTAGCCAACATAAGGTTCTTTGATGAGTATAATAAAGATGGAGAGATTGCCATTGCCAAACCCTTTGGCATACAATTGCCCACATAGGAGGAGATCTAAGATAAACAAAAGAAGAAGAGGAGAATGTGAGGCTCCTGTAGAGGCAAGAAGAAGAAATGAAAAGATGAAGCCAAAGAAAGTTTTGTTTAAAGGATGGGCGAAGGGTATATTGTTTACAATGATCTTCGGGATCCGAGGAGGCTATTTTATCTTCCTTAGATCCCATATTGGTGTAAGAAACCCATCCCGCCCTTCCTCAAATGCAAGACCAAATGAAACCCCAAGCTGAAGCGATTGAGGAATTGGACCTAACGAGATCGGCGGAGTCTCCGCGACCTATCTTTATTTTGCTATAATCTGTTGTAAGAAATTAAGGTCCATTAAGTAAAGTTGTTGAAGTAATATAAGGATGCATATGCTTGGATGTATGATGAAATGCCAGGACTAGACCCTAATCTAGTGGTGCATAGATTAAACATCGTACCTGGGGTTAAGCTAGTAAAGTAGGGATAGTGAATCTTTCGTCTTAAAGTTGAAGTACAAATAAAAGAAGAGATTGAAAAATTACTCCGAGTTGGCTTTATTAAACCAATTGAATAACCTACCTAGATGGCCAATATTTTGTTGGTTAAAAAGAAGAATGGATAGATATGCGTTTATGTGGACTTTCGTGATCTTAACGAAGCTTGCTTAAAGGATGATTTCCCACTGCCAAATCTTGACACATTGGTAGATGCTACAGTTGGACATGAATTATTCTCATTCATGGATGGCTTCAGTGGTTATAACAAAATAAAAATGGCTACTGGAGATGTTGAATGCATTACTTTCAGAACACCAGTGTGAAAGTTCTACTATACAGTCATGCCATTTGGACTTAAGAACGGAGGAGCTACTTACCAAAGGGCAATGATTGCCATATTTCATGACATGATGCATGACTTCATGGAAGACTATGTTGATGACATAATTGTCAAGTCTAGATGGGCGCCCGAACATTTGACTCATCTACGGAGGGTCTTTGAATGATGTAGTCTATATAAATTGCTTATGAATCCCTTGACGTGTATGTTTGGGGTTGCTTTTAGTAAATTCCTTATATTCATTGTTCATAGAAAAGGAATAGATGTAGATCCAGCAAAGGTGCAGGCTATATGTTCTATGCCTTCACCTATTAGTCCAAAGGAATTAAAGACATTCATGAGGAAAGTCTCCTATATTAGGTGATTCATCTTTGCACTTGTAGAAATTTCTCATCCATTACAATAGCTCATGAAAAAGGGAACCCCATTTGAATGGGGGCAACCTTATGAAGAAGTCATATAGAAGATCAAGGAGATACTCACCTCCCCAGTAATGATGATAATGCCAGTTAAAGAGTTGCCGATGATTCTTTATTTGACAACCAATAATAAGTCTATCAAGGCTTTGCTATCTCAAGACTTAGATGGCGGTGAATGATCGGTCTACTACTTGAGTAGGTCACTCCAAGGAAGTAAGGTGAAATACGTAGCTTGCGAAAAGTAATACCTCGTGTTGGTATTTGCCATGCAAAAGTTGGGCTACTATTTTCTAGCTCATAGAATTAATCTTGTCACTCATTCATATCTATTAAAATACTTGTTGTCATGACTAACTCTTTCAGGAAGGACTGTAAAATAGTTGCTCCTCCTATCAAAATTTGACATTGCGATCGTGCTACCTAAGGCTATTAAGTCTCAAGCTTTACTAAACCTTTTGGCTTAGTTTCTTATGACACAAGGGGCTCCTATCGTAGATACAATCTCGAGAGAGTTCTATGAAGACTTTATGAGAGTAGAACTAGATGGAGAATGGTAAGTGCAATTTGATGGCTCCTCTAGTAGTACTGGATAAGGAGTTGAGTTGACCTTAACATCTCTAGAAGGTCAAGAAATACCTTTAGCTTTCAAGTTAGACTTCCCATGTACCAATAGTGAGGCTAAGTATGAAGCTCTCTTACTTGGTCTTATTTTTGCTCAAAATGTCAGAGTATCTAACTTGTGCATTCGCAGTAACTCAAACCTAATGATCAAGCAGGCAAATGGCTAATTTGCTCTCAAAGAACCAACATTAGCTCCTTATAGGGCTACAGTGTAGTTTTTGGTTAGCAAGTTCAAATCAATGAGGTATAAGCATGCTAAATGATCTACTAACTGCTATGTAGATGCCTTAGCAGCATTAGCTTCCAAAATTCTCATTCAAACTACATAGAATAATTTGAATATCCAAGTTATTAAGAAATCCATCCCCTACACAGCTTTACAATTAGTAGACAAGGATGAAGAAGCGCAAGACGACTGGCACAATCCCATCAAGGCACAATTAGTGCATCTAAATGTAACTTCTGTGACAACTTTGAATAACTTCACTTGTATTAATGGTGTCTTGTATTTTAAGGGACCAGAAGATGTCTTGTCTCAATGTATTTGTACAAAGAAAACTTGTTTGAAGTTAGATAGATACCACAAGATTTGGTGCGGAGAATAAGGGCTACTCTTGTATCGCCGCATTTAGCACGTAGGGTATTACTGGCTAACAATGGCTAAAGATGCATCCTAACTACAAATGAGTTGCCCAAAGTGTGCTAAACTCCTCGACTAAGGAGAATGCAACTTTGTAGCAAGTGCAGGCGATTAAAGGTGCCCTTACATTGATTACTTGAAAATAGATGCTCGATTATTGAAGCATAAAGCAACAAAGTATCTTATACATGAAGGCAAGTTGTACAGGATATCATTCATGGGAAAGCCTCTTCGATGTATAGTACCTCTTGAAACAGAAACTATACTGAGTGCATTTCAAAGAAGGTAGAGAACATCGAGGGTGAAGGAAGTTATACCACCACCTGCTTGATATGGGATACTATTGGCCCATCATAGAGAATGATGCATTCAATTTTGCCAAGAAGTGTGTTGCATGCCAACAACATCATGATACAATCTATGCTCCCATGATAACATTACATAGCTTAACCACTCTATGGCCATTTCACACTTGGGTATTTGACTTAATTGGTCCAATAAACCTATTATCTAAGGGGTATATATGGATCCTTATTGGGACTAAATGTTTCACTAAGTGGGTTTAGGAGATCCCCCTTAAGAATGCAATAGGACCTGTCGTAGCAAATTTCATGAAGGAGAATATTATTTATCATTTTGGGATCCTAAAGCGTGCCCTTTCAAATAATGGCACCCCTTTCCTTAACTCACATGTAGGATAGCTGCTAGCTTCTTATAATATCGATTATGTGAAATCCACTCCATACTATCCAAAGGGAAATGGCTAAGCAGAGGCAACAAACAAGACTCTCCTAAAGGTCCTCAGTCGGATGGTTCACAAAAATCATAAAGAGTGGAATGACAAACTGCCATTGGCATTATAGGCTTACAGAACTTCCAAGCAAGGTCCTACTCAAACAACACTTTTCTCTCTAGTATATGGTTTTGAGGCAGTGATGCCTACTGAAATCTTAGTTCCTTTTGTATGCTTGGCCCTCAATGCTGAATTAGAACCAGACAGTCTACGTATGCTAGATCTTGAAGCCTTAGAAGAAAGGCAAGACACTACCAAGCTCAACCTTGCTAATTACCAAAGACGGCTTATTATTGTCTATGATTGCCTGGTCGAGAAAGGATCTTTTCAACAAGGTGACATTGTACTTTGCACAGTAGAGCATATTGAGCTAGGTATTCCAGCGCCAAAGTTTACATTGAAGTGGGAAGGCCCTTTTGTAATTCATAAAGTCCATGGTAGCGGGTATAGTAAGCTCCTTAACCTGAAAATCGATGTAATAACCCCTTCCATTAACTTTTAATATGTTAAAAAGTTTCATTTGTAAATCTAACAATGTATTTGCAATTCACATGGATGAAACATTCAACTTCCATTACTCTATTTCTTTTTGTTCTTTTACTTTCTTTTACCTTGTTGTTGCTGCAAAGTTAGAGATTTATCTCCTTAGCATACAATTTTAATTGTATATTCTATTCTTGTCTCCTTATTGCTGCAAAGTTAGAGATACGTCTCCTTAACGCATAAAGCCAATACATGAATAAGTAAAGAGAAAACAATACAAGGTTAAGTATTGGGAAATACCCTCTTAACTACTAATAATACGCTTGGCACATGTTACTATTGTTGCTTAAGCGTAATCGACTATTTTATCATATGTGTTCAACTTACTGTTGCAAGCAAGTGAAAGCCTCCCTCCAATGTACTACACTTTACTCTAGGCTTCACAAGCCATAAAGAGCAAATCCTACTATCATGGCATTTCTTTTACAATGTTGCCGCTAAGTGAGGTATTACCTCCTAAAGTGCACAATGACCCTCATAGGTTTTAGTGGCATAAGCCACCTTTAGGCTAAGAAGCCTTGTTATTTGATACAACTAAGCAATTGAAATAAATAAAGAATAAAAGGATAAGAGGACAACAATCAAATTTCATTTAATCAGTAAGTTTTATTTGAAAGTGTTGAAAAATAACTCGAATACACAAAAAAAATAGGGGGGGTGGGAAGAATGAAAGTTAGCAAAACAAATGAATATAGCCAAACTTTGCTAAGGGTGGCAATTTAAACTTACTATGGACTTAAGATCCGTATCACCTAATAAATCTTTTGCTTTATGATCTATCTCCTCAATAGCATCTTGCAAGGCTTGAATCCTTACCACTAATTCATCTCAACTTCTCATAATGGCACGATAACTCAGCAATATCTTAACTTTGATAGCAATGGGCTCTAAGCTACCAACCTTGAATTTTAAAAGATGAGCCCCTTCAACACAGCTAATTAGTTGTTGTGGCCTATCATCTGATAGTGACCTCTAAGACTTCTTAAGTAGTGATGTAGCTTCCCTTAACATTTTCACCATGGTATTGACTAACTCAATCCCCAATATAGAAGACTCGCTCCAAAAATCTTGGTCCATAACATAAAGTCTCTCTAATGGTTCTAATAAATGAGAAGGAATGTCAAATTCATGAAGGGATATTATCTCTGGGATGGCTTTTGAAGTTGCTACCATGTCTCCACGAGACAAGTTAGCAATTGGGGGTGGAGAGACATCAATAGATGATGCATATACTTCACCTCTATGAGTCCCTAATGTAGCAACGCATCTGCATAAGTATCGCCATCACCTATCTTATTCACTGACAAAGTAATGTCTTATGACTCAGGGGAATCATTTAACTTTTCAGTTCCATTATCATCGTGAGCATCTTTGTATTAGACTAGAGATTCACCATAATCTACCAAGTCTTTATCATCATTATCTGAAGCTATCGCTAGTATAGCAAGATCGTTTGAACGAACCTCGAAGCTTAAGTTAGTAGATCGTCCTTATTGTGGACTACAAAAGGAAAGCTTGTCTCAACCTACAAGAGCAAAGAAATAAAGTCAGACAAAATAAATAAATATATACATATAAAAATAACATGACGCATATAATAAAGTTACCTCTTGAGTAAATGCTCACTTGGTTTGTCTCGAATCTACTAATTGAGGCGAGGGGTGGTTGTTCTTAGACTTTAATGAAGGGTTCACCCCTGTTATCCTAGTAGGGCATTCTGATTATTTATTAATAGCCCATCGTACATCTCCACTACCTTGAGACTTAGGCCTTAAGAGTTTGAAAAAAAAAAAAAAAGAATTTGTAGTGATATATAGTAGGTGCATGAAGTGTATCACCTACTAATGCAAAAGCATAAGCCCAGAATGCATTCAGGCAATTCGTCTAATGTGTCAACCATCTAGAGGAAGTAACCCTAAAGTGATCAGCAGAAAGAAAGAATAGTTGTCGCTTTGATGCGTCTCCGGGGTTGTAAACATGGAAAAGCACCACAACAAATGAACTGAAAAGGAACAAAGAAAAAGCTAGCAAAGTTCGAACAGCTACTGAATGGATATGACACACCACTCGATCCTACTCGGCCTATAATCCACCGGATATGACACACCGGTCCGAATTGAAGGATCATTTGTCACTACGCCTTGTTAAATGAAATAGATAAGAGTTGAGAGTTAATGAAAACACTAAGGTTGCTTAGAGACAATAATGTTGTATTGAAAGTTGGATGATTATTTGCTATAAGGAAAGTGGGGGTTTATATACTTGCCCACTAAGGTTGTTTTACACGTATGAAAAGACAAAAAGGTATTTTACAATTACGTTACATTAATCATACTAAAAAAAAGTAAAAAGGACAAAGAATATCTAGTATGAAAAAAAAAAGAATTATTCTGGAATGTTATGTTAGAAGGTATGTGTCACTTAATGGCTATACGTTAGGAGTGTGATGCACAAGAAAAAACTAGAAGTGTTGTAGTCAGGGGCCGACCTGATTTAGATCAGGTTGGGAGCCAATGAGTGGTTAGGAAATCAGCTGAGTTGGAGTCAAGTGCTAGTGGTCAGTTGGAGAGCTGAGCTTGACTAGCCTTTCCTAGGTTACCTTTTAGATCGGGACTTCATAGCTAGGAAGGAGCATGCTGAAAACACGTAAGGATCTGAGTGACAGGTCGGCAGAGGGTTGGACTAGGATAGCAGTCCTTGTCTCAGCTATGAGTTGGAGTTAGTATTCTCTGTACGAGCCCTTGAAGTACTTTAGCTCAATTTCTTGTGATTAGTCTAGGGGGTTGATTCCTATCACGCTTTCTAGGGTGAATCTTCCTAAAGTCGTTTGGACATAGTAACTAGCAGCAAGATTCAAAACTCTCAATCATGGTAATCAAGTAAGACACTCCTTGATCAAAACTAAGTTAACGCGTAACCTAATGGGGAGAGTATACCATAACTCTTCACTCTAAAAAGCAGCCGGCTAAGTCTTTATTGTCAAGAAGTGAAGGCAAACTCCCTAGAATACACCATAAGAGGAACTTAGCTTGAGAATCGAGGATTTTTCTTGATTTTCCACCAAGGTAACCTCACCTTCTGAGCTAAGAGGATAAAGTTCGTTACTATCTTCATATCCTGCAATTTGCTCAACATAAGGGTGGAATGTGAATTCACACTCAATGTCAATGAGCTGTGGGAGTGACTGATCAATTGATCCCTTAAACCAAGCCCATACTCTAGGAAGAGCAAGGCTGGGTTGTTCTTGTATAGCAGGAGGAGAAAAATGTCGTTGAAACCACTCGTAAAAAAAAAAAGTTGAAGAAACACCAAGTCTACATGTGAAATGATCACATATCGACCTTTCGAACGTATGGAAGCATGGTGATAAAGGTCCAAGCGTTAGTAAAGTGAACCTAAGTAGAAGGGACCTAAAGCAAAATCACTCACCTTAAGTAATACGTATAGCCAGGAGGAAGAGTCGTGGACTAACATCTTCATATTGTGGACTAACACTTTCTTCAGGCCCTCTAGGGAATACGAACAAGGAAAGCTAGAACGTAATGAAAGCGGAAAGTTCATACCTACAAAGATGGGACAAAGAACACGAGATAAAGAGACAACTAAAACACTTGAATTAAAAAAAAAAAAAAGAGATAGAAAGAGGATATGAAGGTACTAACTCTTTCTTGCAACCTGAGCCTAGAACCTGAAGCCTATCCTTCCTTTATTCCTCAAAGAAGTATGTGAGTCAAGAAGTAAAACATGGCTTCTTCTTCTTAGTGCAGGTAGCTTGCAAAGCACCCATTAAGGATGTTTGAAAGCTGTGCTCTTTCTGAGAGGTTGTCTTGGCGGTAAGGTTGACTCGTCCAAAGCTGCGAAAATTCAATACTATAGCTATGTCTTCTAATGCTAAAGTTATCTCCCCTCACAAAGTGATAAAGGTATGGGTTTGAACACTCTAACATGAGATGATTGCCTACCATACTTCCATTACTCTCATTTCCGAGAACTATAATCAAGTAAAAGTGGCAATAGAACGGAAGACTTTAGCCTTATTCAGTAAAGTCATCTATTCTGGCTTCTTTATAATGTATGCTATCTAATCATCACATCTAGAGGGTAGCTCCTTTAGGAATGAGAATTGGGTATTGGAGAGAGGTAGCTTTCTTCTCTCGTTTCTAAAGCGCTACACTAAATCTCCCCTAATGGTGTCTCTAGAATCGGCACAAGGCTCACGCCCGATAAATTAGATGCCACCATTAGTGTGAGGTGTTGCACAAGCTTCTCAACGCTTGGCTTTGTCCCAAAATGTATCTTCAGAGATAGTCTCATCCAACTACTTATCCCGAAGATACAAGATGGGTGGTAGACATTTATCTTGATGCACCAATAAGTCCTTTACCTTCACTACCTTTGTGCTTCGACTTAGAATGGTCTTCATTTCTTTTGCTATTAGAATGTAATATCACTTTATTCTTAAAGTAGAGAAGTTGAGACTCAACAAACTACAAAAGTTGCACTGCTATTGCCAGTATAGTTCAAATTCACTACTGATCAATAGAAGGACTTTCTACGATTTGAAGAGCTGCTATTTCAATAATGAAGGTTGTTGTCTTCTATATCCTATAACTAAAAAGGAAAAAAAAAATCATGTATCAAGATACACTATTTGAAGTATCCAACTACCAAAAACTAAGAAGAGAAGAAATAATTATCACATTACAAGCTTAAGTTCATGCCAAGAATGAATGCACCCAACTAAAAGCTCAAGTGGAGCAAGCAAACATAGTTTATGATTCATACGCAAAGAGCAACTAACATATTTAAAACTAAGTTATGCACCAGCATATCAATAGGGAAAAGTCAAACTTCAAATTCAAGCCAACTAGTCAATTTAAAAGCAACATGCCTAGAAAGTGCCTACTCATACAAGGAAAAAAAAAAAAAAGGAAAAGGGTCAATAAGATATAGAGGAATGAGCAAAGCTTGATTGGTAAGAGAATGAACAAAAAAAGTAAAAGAGAAAGTAAACATTAAGGAGTTTGTTCACATCTTAGTAAATTGGAAGACCCCATGTGTTCATTCCATCATTATTACAAATTAACGGACAACTGTTTGGACCCTACTTTACTCCACAAGTAGTGGCTTTAAAGGGAATGATAACGAGATTCCATGCATTTACAAGTTTGAATCTATCTGTGGTCTTGGCCTATAGTGGGAAGAAAGGAACTTCAGAAGAATAAAAAAAAAATAGAAAAAAGAATTTAAGGAGTTGGACGAGTATTTTTTTATCAACTACGTTCTTAATGATAGCCTTGAAATAATTGCAGATACTTTATCAAGGAGTAGGTGAATTAAGATTTTCTCGGTTTTGGAAAATTAAAAGGCAAGAGAAGTTGTGAAAGTGACAATATAAGTAGCCTTCTACGTGATATATGCCAAAAGGAAACAAGCCTACTAAATTTAAAATACAACTCAAAGTTTGACGATTAGATTTCTATTGAACAAAATTCAATAAATTTTTAAAGAAAACACAAGACGTTGTAATTTGTTGGGTTGATAAGAGAAAGAAAGTAAATTGAAGAAGAAAAAAAAAAGGGAAAACAAGGAATGCTCTACTTGACAATAGCACTGCCTCATTTACCGATATGAATGAGACATATGCACATATATATATATATATATATATATATATTTGCATACGTATATATGCATATATGATAGCCAAATGGCATGTTATGAAAGCTTTAGATTCCTGTGAATGCTCTAATGGTTTTATTTATTGCTAATGATTGTAAAATGAGGAAGAAATACCGAGAAGAGTCGCCATATATACATTATTTAGCGAATCAATGTCATGGGAACACTAAGTCAATAGTGCAATACAAAAACATATCAAAATATATGTTCTATGAAAGTAAAATGAATACTAACATATCATGCTCAACTCGCTAGTGATCCAAAAGAAGCATAAATTTTGTAGATATTAAAAGTAATCAAGTAAGCAAAGTTAACATTTAGTATGTCTACATAACAGTTGAAAAAACAACTTTTAAAAATACCCAAATCCCCCATGAATATGATCAAGGGACTTTTGGTCAGGAAGCAAAATGTAGAGGATTGAAAATTTTTAGGATAAGCCCATTATTTATTTAGGCTTGACTCTTTATGCTAAGTGATAGGGCTTAAGGAGTCTAATCCATATTTAAGATGATTTAGGGAGATTTAGCTTAGTAGGCTCAGAACAAGGATTGTTGGATCAGTCCATCTACCTCTAACCTTTCTCAGGCAGATTCATGCACTTATAAGGAAGGCTATTGGCCTTAGGCTTATTAATTAGCTCATTTTGGATAACTATGAATTGAGCAAGTTCTATCTCATCTGTTGATCACCTAGATGATTCAGCAAATGTCATTATGCCTAAGAGCCTATAAATGTTCGGTATTTCCTCATCATTTATAACTTTTAGAGAGATCGGAGAAACGGTGTTCTACCGTGAAAACTTTACTCTGTAAGATCAAATAAGCAATTTAAGCAAAGAATTGATCTCATTCACTTAAGTTATAAGATGAAAGCTTAAGGTCCCCTAAGGCTGCTAAATTTGTTACTTATGCATTTGAGATACTGAGATTACTTGTTCTTCCTCCCTACCTTATTCTTACCTAATCATCTCTTCAGGTAACAGTTTCGCTTCAATTTTTTGAAGTCACATATAGTATGCTACTTGTGCAGCACTTATATGACCACTCCAATCAGACCCCTACATATACACTATTCTTAAGTAAAATTTTGGCAGGGCATAAGTCCATGAAATTCTTACCCTTTCTCTACTATTAAAACAAACCCTTATATCAATCGTGTTTTCAGAATATTGAAGAACATCTATTTGCTGTACATATTGCCACCACAACACGAGTCCCTCGAAAGGCCCTCTTAGCTCAACATAGTAACAAGCTTCAAAGCAAAAGCCTCTCTTAATGTTATCCATATATGCAGATTTGTTTCTTGTCTACGTGAGTTATTGAAGCTTGTTATTAAAACCTACATATATGGATAACATGAATTATTAAAAATAATTATGTGCCGATATATAAATATATATATATATATTATTAAAACGCTTTAGAGCTTAAGTAACAGGTACTTTTAAAATTATTTATTTATTCTCTATTTAATATTATTTAACAAAAAATAATATTAAAATAATAGATTAAAATTATAAGTAATTGATAAATATGTTACTTTCTTTTTTTTTTTTTCTCTTTCCTCTCAACCCCCTTTTCTCTGTCTCACATTAGTCTCTTCCAATCCTAAGATTATGCTTCATGTATCATCCTCAACATCCACTTTCTTCTCCTTCTCTCATCTCCATACTTCACAATAGCACTATAATTGCAGTTTCTCGGTCTCACTATCTCACAAATTGTAAATACTTTTATACATATTAATTTTTTTATACTTCTTTTTTTTTAAGTAAATTTTACACATTATTAAAACCTTAACATAAATTTTCATAAAACAAATATAGAAATTTTTTAATGTATTTTTTTTAGATAGTTAATATCTACTTTCATAATTATTTTATATTTTTTATAAACATATCTTACAAGTGCAATATGTTTTAATCATTTTTATTAATGATCTTAAATATAATTACTGATATACCTACAACTCAAGTGCATGATTTGCTAGTATATATATATGTGTGTGTGTGTTAGATCAACCATTGGATAGAACTTAGTGATACAGAGGAATGTTGGCTTAAGTTTGATGGACTATAAATGCAAATTTTATGTATGGAGGAGTATTCCACAATTAACATAAACAGGTCGTTGAGATTGTTGTAATTTAATAATATAAATATTAGTTTTTCAAAATGATAGACTAAGTTCAGTTCCTTCTTTTTCTAAATTATAACATGTAATGTAGTTAAAAAAATAAAATAAAATAAAAAAGTAAACACGTTGCATCATGTTTAGTATAAAAAAAAATCCATTTTTATGTTTGAGACAATATGGAAATTGATGTTTGAACTTTGAGCAAATATTTAATTTATTATTTAAACTTTTAATTTGTCACATCAACACTCAATTAAAGGTTTCATTATTATTACTAGGTAGGATAAGTAGGTTAATCTCCGTTTGTTGAGATGTAAGTTCAACAAATAAATGTTCGATACGTGGCATTTTGTATTTTTATAACACCCAAATGTCCGTATAACATGCTATGTACCGCTTACTTCTAAACTTCTAAAAGAAGAATCAAGATAAAGTAAATAAAACAAAAATTCTTAAATGAAAATTTGGAAACCATGTTCCTCTAAATTTGTTGCAGAACATGTATGGGAGTTCTCCCATTTCTCAAGGCAAAAAGAGCGGAAGGAGTAAACTAAGGTAGGATGGTGGCGGTGGCTTTCTTTCTTTCGTTATTTTAGGAATCTCTTCTCACTGGCCGAATCCAGCAAAGAAAATGGAAGGACGGCGGTGGTAGTTGTTGGGTTGTCAATGAGCCACTTCTTCTTGGCTCTTATGCTTGTAGATGAAACCGTCATCATTGCACAACTCCTAATTTGTGTCGGGATTTGAAGGAGATGTTGCTAGATCCATGATCGTTTTTAGGTGGGTTATAGATTATGCATCATTATTCCTTGGAATCTCTCCTCGGCGGTTAGGATTGGCCAAAGAAGTAGAGATGGAACAATGGTGGTGGCTGTTGAGTTATTTGTTGGGTTTTGATGAATGAGGTAAAGGGATAATGCTGAATTTAGTATCTAAAGTTTGATTGATTTTTCAATTAAGGATCTCAACTTTTCCAATCTTAATTTGTGTGCTTAGCATGTCTCCGTTACTACTCGAGTTAACTCTGTATTCTAATGTTAGATGACATGGCCATTTTGACATAAAAAAGTGACACTTGTCTTATAAATTAAAACAAAAAATCTCTTTGAAAACTCATTTGCAATCTGAAAATGATAATATTTAACATTTTAAAAGCTTTGAACGAAGGAATTAATTTCTTCAAATCTTATCCCTTTCATTCTCAGAGGAAAAACTCACAAGTTTGACAAATATTATCATAATTCATCTTCCAATAATCAATGAAACCCTCGTTTTCCTTTTTCTTTTAAACCTCTTTACCCATCTAACTTCTTCTCAAAACATTTATTTTTTCTCATCAAATTTGTTGGATCCATCATCGCAGTCTTCATGAAGCTCAGATTTTGAAGTCAAAAACTGTTCTTCTGTTGAATTTAAACCACACCTTGAACTTGTCTTATCATTGAAATCCAGTTTCTTGTTGGGATTTTCCTCTCTTTCTTTATCTTCTTTTGTTTTTACTCTACTAGATTTAGATTGATCTTTGCATGCGAGTGGAAATATTTTCGGCTTTTGAAACTAAGATTGAAGGTACTTAAGGAAAATTGAGTCGGTGAAAGTGTGTTTGGGTGTTTTTGCTAAAGTTTATGCTTTTTGTGAAAAAGAAAATATTATCTTTGTATGTATTATCTATTCTCTTTTTTTTTTCTTCCACTTTATAGATATTCCATTTTTACCCCTTGTAATTTTAGAAATTTTTAGAATAAGAAAAAAGGATCCTAATTTAGAAAATACAAAAAAAAAAAACAATTTAAAAAAGTACAAAAAATTACAAATTAAAAAAAAAGTGAAAGAAAAAGTAGATAATTTAAAATAGAATAGAAAATTTTAATTTTTTTTTTTGTCTTAAATAAAAATGAAATAAAAAAAAAAGAAGAATATTGAATTTAGATTTAGATTTAGATTTAAATCTAACTTATTGTTTTGTTCATATATGTCCATATATCTATGGACAAGGCATAGGTCAACAACTTGATATAAAAATAATACGCATCCATTCAGATCATGGGTTCAAATCTTAGGACAGGTGCTTAGTACTTTTTGTTTTTTTCTTGGAGATGGACACTTGTCAGCCTATTATTGGCTGGCATAGATTTTTCCATCTTTTTCTCCCCCTTTCCCTTTCTTTCTCTTGGTTTCTCATATGAAACATGCCTAATTAGCCCACTTCTAATTGATATTTGATCCCTTTTCCTTCGTGAATTTACCAAATTAATGGTAAAATCAAGAAGACCACCCAAGATACTATGAATGAGTGTTAATTACATGCCCAAATATAGACATTTGTGCTGTCAAATTGAGCTTGAAAAATTGAAAAAAGTCACAAACCAAGATTTTAGCACTTGATGAGATTGACTAAATCCAAGTAAACTGGGCAGGAATGAAAGCTTCTACTCAACATTAGAAGCAAGTGCATCATTTTAAACAATAAAAAAATATATAAATCAAGCTTTTTTCCTTAATTTGAAGATTAACTGAAATGTACTTTAATGGTCAATTCTACTATTATTGTACTTGCCAAGCTTGCTTAAGCTTAAGTATAAAAGCACCCCTCCTCATCGCATTGGGATCATGACTTAGCATTCAAACACACTTCATCACTCATACTCCGGTTTTCTCGCTTTAGTTGCTTGTATCTCTCTCTCTTTACGAAATTGGTCAAGCTCGAAGTTGTTAAGTAAAACCAATCATACAGGAAGATCTTCTATACCCTCCACTCTCAAACCCGACCACTCTTATTGGTTGCCGTACTCCTTAGGCACACCATTAACCAACCATCACTTGAATCCTTAACCTAATCATGCTACCCCCTTAAACCACTACGAACCACCACGCATGATATAAAATAACCACTATGGCTATGCTCATGGGGGTCTAAAACCTAAGAACCAACACATTCCTGGACTACAACCATCATGTAAGGATTGCACAACTATTACCTTCAGCCTAAACTCAAACTACCACCAAATGGCCACTAGATGTGGTAGCATCGATCCTATACCCCTATCTCCAATACAATTCACATGGAAACACAATTTCCCACAAAAAATTGGCCTTAGACGGCCTAAAAGCAACCCTACCATCATTTGCTTCTTCCTCTTCGCATAACCCAACCTGTAACCCAAATTTGACCCAACAACCTGCTTTAGCTTCACGCCTGAACCCAGCTCCAACTTACATGCAGTAGCCTGGCCTAATTGCAACTTTAGTCCTATCCTCCTTTTTTTTTTTAGGTTCTTTTGTTTCTATTGTTTCGTGTTGTATTTTTTTTTTCTTTTTTTCTTTATTTTGTTGTAATAAAAAGTTGTTTAAAAAGAAGAAGAAGAAGAAGAAGAAAAACAGGATAGGGAATTTTAGTTTATTTTTATTTCTTTGGTCAAAACATAAAAAAATATATAAATAATATAAAAAAATTTGTCACTAAGAAAAATCCATTTTCCAAATAAATAAAAATAAATAAATCATTTTCAAAATTAGGACATTTAGAACTTTCCAAAAATAAAAATACCAATTTAGGACTCTTTCTCGGAATTTTTCCTAATAAAACAAAATGATTAAAAGACGTAAACTCAACCGCCTTTCAAAATTAAAATAAATCAACATCCTTAAATTTTATGGAGTAAACTATAGAAAGTTTAATCCTTACTAGATAATACATAGCACTTACAGGGTCACTTAAAATAGGGAAATCTTTTATTTTCCCTTTTGTAAATAATTTCGATTTGTTAATTTTGTTTATGCAAATGGAATTAGTTTATTGTGAATTTAGAATTAGTTAAAAAGGGTAATTTAAAAAATAAATTTAAATTTGGAATGTTAAAAGTAGTACACGTTAAGGGTTTAAAAGGTTAACCCCCAAACTCAAATATCTAGTTTTCAAAACCGTTTTGAAAAAAAAAATGGTTTTTTTTTTTGAAAAATCGGTAACTAAGTTATAGCCAATTCATCCAATTAGTTATAATTTAACTCTTTTTCTTAATTTCAGTCAGGTGGTGACTTTGAACACTTTTCAAAATAAAAAAGAACTAAGTTTTTCTTAACTTTAAGTTGAGAGTTAATATTAAATGGGTTAAAGTTTAATACTAATCGAGTTAAGGAAAATATATAAAAACTAGGAAAAATCCAAGCTTGATATCTTGGCGGCTCCATTGGGGACTTCAAGAGGGCCAATTATTTAAAACTTTTCAAAATTAAATTTTCTTTTTCAAATACCCATGTTTATTTATTTGTTTATTATTATAATTCATTTCATGTATATATGCTTTGTTTTAATTACTGTATTCATTTTGCATGCATCATACTTGGGATATTATGGGGAATGATTATATTAAAGCTGCAGGATAGATACGGTTTGACCCAAACCATCATAGGATCTTATGAGAGGGGCTATTGTATAAGTTTTGAGTGTTGTGGGGTAATCATCACTTGGGACTGATTAAGCTACCCCAATTAAGCTTTGTTGTGACCATTCTTTGAAAATATGTGCGGTTACAGAGTTTAAAGACCTTTATAACCCACCCATATTGCATATAATTAAACTACGGGTTAATACATTACTACTACAAGTTGCAACCCCACTAATGTTTGAGTGTTTTAGAAATGTGATCAATTTTTCTACCTATCCTTTTATAAATACCGAATCAAATAATAAAGCTAGAACTTAAGGAATAATATATTAACCTAAATAGTTCTAGCATCTATATGTTTTCACATACATTCTTTTTCATTGATAAATGATTCTTGCCCATAAAATGTTTGGGCCTACGGATAATGGTAGGTAACCAACAAGTGAACAACCAAGGAGTCAATAGGTTGCCAAATGCCTCGGGAATCCATGAATAGTTGCAGCAAGTTGAAGTTACCTACTAGAAGCAAAGGGCTAGATGCACTAAAGCATATAACCATGCCTTGTTGGCCCAAGTTGAAAAAAGTGAAAAGACCGTGAATTGGGCTTTAGAGATGCTGGACAAAATTGTAGCCTAATTGCAACAACTAGATTAGGGACTTTAGATGTAGTTAAAAAGCCTTTACCAAGTTTCATTGAGAATAAATGATAGACTCCCTTTCTTTTCTTTTTATCATGATAATAAAAGTTCCCTTTAACGTATTATTCTTTAGTTTTTCCCTCTTTATAAATAGTTCTTCAATAGCATTCATCTAACCATTGTTCCCTCTTACTCATGGAAAAAAATTCATAGACTTGTAAATATAACCCCAAAATCACCATCCTTTTCTGTAGTTAGATTTCTTGATTTTTGTAAAATAAAGCCTTATCTTTCTTTCTCACAAAAAAAATTAATAAATAAATAAATAAAATGAAAAAAAAAATAAAAATTGCTAACATTTGCAAATTCTTATGGTATACCGATAAGCTAAAACCTTTAGCCCGTCAAGGCAACCAAACCAAGCCCTTAACCAGTTAAGGCAGCTAACTGTAAACACAAACACTTGACCCATTAAGACAACTAACCCAAACACAACTACTTGGCCCGTTCAAGCAACCAAACTAAACACGAACCCTCAACCCATTAGGGTAGCTAAACTAAACATGAACCTTCAACCCATTAAGGCAGTTAACCCAAACATTGGCCCATTAAGGCAACCAACTCAAACACAACCAATCATCTCGTTCAGGCAACTAACCCAAATACGAGCACTTGGCTTATTTAAGCAGCTAACTTAAATGTTAACCCTCGGTGCATTAGGGCAACTGATCCAAACACAAATTGTCACGAACTAATGACGGTCTAGTCATGGCAGACGCCGTATACTGTATGAAGAACCCCTGATTGGTTACCCTTCTAATCATGAACTCTTCATACAATATACAAGGCTCTATAACTACTAGCTTCCCAAGAACATACAAATCCATATGATATCATCACATAAACATCTTTATATAAAATTTAAACTACAAAGTTTACAATAAGCAGTAATTTAGTACATCTAGGTCTATATTACTGACAAACTAAAAGTACATAAGTAAAAGTCTACATAATCAGCTCTCTTAGCATACTGAATGGCCCGCTCTTACTTAGGTCCCTAAGCTAACCTCTAGCATTCCCTAGTCAGCCTCAACGAATAAGTCATCTTACAACAAAAGTCTAAGGGGATGTAAGCCTGAGCTTAATAAGCAAAATCCCCAACCACACCACAAGCAAGTTATCAATACATTATATTCACGCATATGAATGAATGATAAAAAAGAATGCCAAACAATACATATAATTAACTGGTCAATATATGCAACTCAAATTTAACACCTTCTGAAATTAGGGTTGGAGTAGATATGGCACTAGCCAGATCCAGGTATTATACTAGAACTTACTTTGCTATGGAACGTTACGTTCCATACTTAAATCAAACAAGTTCTTTATTTTTATAAAAACTAAGTTCTAGTATAATTGTAAGTGGGCCCCTGCAGTCCACACCTACCCCTAAATGGAGGCCTCTAGACTCGACTCTTAGCCAGACGATTGGCACCTCCAATGTTTAGTATTCCCATGGATCAGGGTAAAGTTATTTTGTACCAATAAATTTATAATAACAACCCCCGAATAGCCTCTCTCTACCTCCTATGATGTGACGGCCGAAATTATGTCTATGTAATGCATGTTGATGTATGTACCAATTTCTTCTTATGAGCTGAGTATAGTTAAGTCTAATTATGATGTGACCATCCAATAGTACACACAATCATTATCTATACTACCATGCAACAAACAAAGTATTATTCTTACTTAAGGTAAATTCACAACTCAGTACATAATAACATATACAAGTATTTCCTGACCCCACACAATAATCGATTAACGATATCATTTAAGTCTATTATCTGCAATCACATACAAACATGGAATCATAGAATAAATACTTACCCGACCATGATTACTCGCTCTAGTTGTAGTAATCAATTAGAAGATCTTCGCCCGCATCGGGATCACTTGATTATTATGATATAATAACGATAGTAAGCAATTGAATTAACTAGTGATTTTAGATATTTATTGTAACGACCCGGCCGGAACTCCTTCCACCGAGGTATTGTCCGCTTTGGCATGAAACGCCGCACGGTTTTGTCCTTTGGTGCAGCTGCTTCCCAGGAGGTCACCCATCCTGGGATTGCTCCAGCATGAGCACGTTTAACTCCGGAGTTTCGACGTACTCCGAGCCGCTACACCAAAATCCGCCTCATTGATTAGAGTTTCTCTCTCCAGGCATGTAAGGGGTATTACAATCCACCCCCCTTACAGAACTGACGCCCTCGTCAGTTTCATTACACAGGTCCAAGACAACCACCAGGCAGGGCCACGCCCTTCCGGCTGATGGAATGCTCTGATACCATACTGTAACGACCCGGCCGGAACTCCTTCCACCGAGGTATTGTCCGCTTTGGCATGAAACGCCGCACGGTTTTGTCCCTTGGTGCAGTTGCTTCCTAGGAGGTCACCCATCCTGGGATTGCTCCAGCATGAGCACGCTTAACTCCGGAGTTTCGACGTACTTCGAGCCGCTACACCAAAAGCCGCCTCGTTGATTAGAGTTCCTCTCTCCAGGCATGTAAGGGGGTATTACATTTATTTACCTAATTCTACTTAGATTATTATCAATTTTTATCCGATTAGACTTTATCATCAATCGTATGTAACTTTTCATTCTATTTCCGATATTTACGAACTTATAATCATTTTTCATCGTTTTTGAATGCACGTTCACATGGTGATGTCTATTTTAAATGTTAAAACCCGTGTTTAACGATATGGATTAAATTTATCGAAATGTTAACTATTAAAGCTTAAATATTCTTATTAGCTAGTTTTATGTTCTATTTTAGTAGTTAATGATTTCATTAATTATTAATTTTTACATTTAAATGATCTTATGGTTTATTATTTTAGAAACTTATGTCATCGTTTATGTCATTAATCGCTTACATCATCGCTTATGTCATTAATTATTTATGTTATGGTTTATGTCATCATTTGCTTATGTTATGGCTTATCTCATCCATTACATATGTATACTTATCTTTATGTATTCATATACTTTACACATATGTTATATATATACTTATACTTCTAATATACTAATATGTATACTTGTGTACTTATACGTATATTAGTACATATACTCATATATACATATGGTTATATACGTATTTTCGTATGCCTAATGTTCCCTCTTAAGAAAGCTTCACAAATTTCATATTTTTACACTTCAAGAGCTTATTTAGCAATGTATACATATATATAGTTAGTATATACTTCTTTTTAGGTTATGTACATAAAGGATACTTATGTATAAGGGTCTTTATACATGTATTTATCAAGTATATAGTTACGTGTGTTCTTCTTCCATTTATTAAGGATTCTCTACACTTCTAAGCATGAATATGGAGCTTCTACTCTTAACAACACATATGTACATATTACATAAGCTTCTTACACTAACTTAACCTATTCATCTTACTAAATAGGATGGAAAAATGCATAATAATATACCTTTCTCTTGCTTGAAATATAAAAAGGAAAGTTAGTATATATGTGTTACTAATTTATATTAGTAAGTAGAGTCGTGAAAGTAAAATTTGGAAAGTTAAAGGTGACAAAGCAAAAGGGAAGCTCACGGTTTGGGAATGGGGGAAAAAGAGTTTTGTGTTGTCTTAGTTTATGTTTTAAAAGGAGAATAAGTGGGGTCTAGATGATGGAAGGGAGTGGATGGAAAGGAAAAGAAAACAGGGAAAATCCAAAAGAAAATAAAAGACTTCAATGGAAAGAAAGGGAAGATTTTAGTGTGATAATGACATATTCGTTGACTTTTCAATATGTTGATTTAGTCAACCTTTGACTTGGTCAATATTTTAAAATTACATGTAATCTAAGTGTACATAATGAAGTAATTAGGAAGAAAATTAAGGAAATGAAAGGAAATATAGAGTTTATTGAAATGAATAGTAAGAATAGGTAATGAGATCTTCCTTTAGATATTTATATCCTATATAAATCATTTGGTAAGCTACTTAATGTAATTATCATGAAAAGCATCATTTAGGGTACTAATATTTACTATATGTAGTATAATCATCAACTAAGCTCTTAACTCTATATAATACTAACTTAGTTATATAATTGAAAGATAGATGTGATCTATAATGCAATATCCTAGTTCTTAAAAGATTACTTATATCTATTTATGAATGATTGAAAGTTATCTTTGATCTTTTACTATGATAAATTAGTACTTTTATATCCTTAAAGTTATAGTTTTAAGGTTTTTATCACTTTTGGATAAAATCTTTAGTGTTTACATACGTTTAGGGTATAAAAATTTTATATGCGATTGATTAGTTATTTTAGGGTTTTCACTTTCACTGACCTTGTCAACTCTTAAGAATATCTAATACACTTGAGTCTACTTCAGATGTTAGGTTGAAAAATTTAGGAGGTTATACAAACCCTAACCTTTCAAAGTAACCAAACCAATCCAAAACCCCTAGTCCATTGAGAAAACCGAACCAAACCATAAACCAAGTCAAAATACAAAATCAAATACAATTCCAGTCTTGAACTCAGATCAAATGAAAAGTATCAAAACTAAGGCATATTTTGAGAAATTATGGGGCAAAGTCAATCTTCACTATAAGACTCATAATCAGGTATTCAGGATTTGATTCGTAAAATTTAGAGCGATCAAGTAAATCTTCTAATCTAATCCAAATTTTACGACGAAGTTAGGAATATTAGTAAAAGTGATTTCGTGAGTTTAGATTTAGGAAAATAAATAATAAAATAATTAATTATTATAATATTAAATTATATGAAAATTCCCCATTATTTATTGGATAATTAACGAATTAATAGAGATAAATTATATATACATTAAAAATAATAAAATAACTTAAATAATATTTAAGAATATTTATTAGTACCATGTATGTATTTACATGTAGGTAAAAATACACGAAATTACCTAAAATGATCGAAAAATACTAAATTAATGCTAAATACTTAAAGAAAATTATTAAAAATAAATAAATAAATAAATAAAATTAGGAAAAGTGTGGAATTGTCCAAAATAGGGGTGTAGCATGCTAAGAATGAAGAAAGAAGATCAACCAATTAAATTAGGCCAAATAAAAAGTAAATTGGAAGAGGATAAGAGGTACTTATTAAGTGGAAAATTAAAGAAAAAACACCTAGCAGCCCTATAAATTCAGAAAACCACCATCAAAACTCATTTTAGTCAGTTTAGAATTAGGAAAAATTTAGGGAGAGGAGAGAAAAGAGGAAAAACCAAATTTACAAAAAATTAGAAAATTATAGTGCAAATAGGGCTTATAATGGGAATCCATATCCGACAACCACCTAGAGAAGAATAGCCACCACCATCAGATAGTGAGCCCCACATATAGAGTTGTAGATAATGGTGGAGCCACTACTAGTGGTTAGAAACTTGTCGATTAGTGAGTTCAAATTTCCCTTGTCAAATATGCATGGAAAATTATGAAATTTGGTTTCCCTAGGTATTTTTGCATGTAAAATTAGAATATTAAACCAAATTCTTAAAATTATAATTTCTTATATAGGTTCCTTAAGAATAGGCTTGATTTTGACGAATTTTGTATAAATTTTTAAAAATAATAAATAATGCTATTTCAAGCTAATTTTTGGTGCACATATTCCTCATATGATATATTTAATTTAAATAAAAATAATTTTTGATAAAATATAGGTTTATTATTTATTAAAATTATTTTGTTGGATTTGCACTATTTTTCATATGAAAGAAATACTAGGTTTTTAATTAAATTCCTTAATGAATTTGATTTTTAATGACTTCTCAAGTTTAGTTATGATTTTGGAAATATTCATTTTGAATTTTATAATTTTATTTGATCATTTATCTAATTTAAGTTATTTTTTAGCAAAATCGAACCTAAAATCGGTATACTAGAGAATAATATATATTAAACTATCTTAGTACTTTTCATGATAATAATATAACAACCATAATTTACTGAGTATAATATATTTTCTATAGCTTTAATAGAGCTTGGATACTAATTATTATATATTTACTTAGAGTTTATGCATAATATGTACTAAATACGTAGGTAAAAGGATATATTTAAGCTAAATTTGTGATTTAAGGTTAATTAGGTATAAATTATGGTTTATAATATAATTAGACATCTTAACATATTATTGATTGTGAAAGATAATATATGTAGTGTTAGAGATGTTAAATAGGTGATATAAGTATATAATATGTAGTAATACATAATATGCGTATACATGAAATTAATGATTGAAAAATATTAGATAAAAATTTATGATATTATAATAATAGAAATGTAATATAAATCTAATTTGGAATGGGAATTTATGAAATTACATGAAAAACATAGGTTATTCTTAAATCAAGAGCAAATTCAATAGCTAAATTAGGATTATGGTGTACCGTATGGACAAGAGTGCTAGTTAGAGACCAAATACAATATTTAAGTTACCCAAGCATAATGTGATTCATTTCACATTATGCTTCAAAACGAGATCTTAAGATTTGCATATAACACTCATAACCAAAACTAACTTAAAACCTAATTTAGAAACTGTTTCCAAAATTGAATCAGAACCTAACTTGAAGTAAGAATAACTCTAAGAAACTTAAAAACCTGAATAATTAAGTATACTAAAACTCTAAACTAAAGATAACAATAAACGTTAGAGGATAAAACCAATTTATGGCGGTTATGTAGAAACTGAAATAACATTTGTATTATAGGGATGAACGACAATAGTCTATGCAAGTTGTACCTTGAGTGAGCAACTAAGGAATCTAGGTAAGTTAGGATTAATATGTTACTGTATTTCGGAGTACTAATTTGTAGTACTCGAATGCTTGAAATTGTACTTTGATTGTGCTTGTTAGATAGTTAGTTATGCGCATGTGCTTATTATGAGTTTGATGATATGATGTTGATTTGTTGCCAGACGTGTATTCGTATGATATGTATGAAATGATTGATTACCTTCAATCGGACCTAATCAAATATATGACTTATAAACATAAATTGGACCTACCTAGTAACCCATTAGGGGAAACTTAGGATTTTTCAACCAAATACAGACCCCTTCGAAAGGGATAACGCTAAATAGTATAATTGGTCTCTTCTTCATTCATAGTCAAACTATCTTTAACTGGACCTAATCAAATATATGACTTATAAACATAAATTAGACCTATATAGCAACCTATTAGGGGAAACTTAAGGTTCTCCGACTAAATGTCGATCCCTTCAAAAGAGATAGCATTGGATAGTATAATTGGTCCCTTCTTTATCCTTAGTCAAACTAAGTAACAGATGGGGAGGTTACGATAAGGGTGAAGTTAATGTTTCAAAGGTAGTTGTCGGAGGAGTGGTGTCTCCATTGCATAAGCTTGGGTTTGGTTGTGAGTTGTTGCATTAACGAAAACTCCTCAACCCGAATTAGAGTGGGTGTAATTTCTTTAATCTTACGATAAGTTGAACAACATTATATGATGGCATATGCTTGAGCATGCATTGCACTTAATAATTTAGTTGATAACCATATTTGTGTTTGTTGTATGGTTTTGAGTCTCCATCCTAACTTACTAAGCTATGGTTGCTCACATTCCTATAGATGTTGTTGCAATGCTAGCTGAGAAGCGGCTTACAATTACCCTGAAGCTAGCAACTATTGGATCCTATGGGAGTAAGGATATAAACTAAAAACTGGATACACTCCTAAGTTTAGATTTATCTTTTAAGATTTTAGTATTAATTTACGAATTACTCAAGTAAATTATGTTAAGTTGTTAAATCTTGTAAATATACTCCAATTATTTTAATGTAAGTATGTGTTTTTCTTAAGTTCAATAGTAAATAACATATTTAATTTATGAACTGTTTATTTTAAAGCAAGTTAGTCATAGACACCTTGTGTAAATCAGGTTTAAAATAACGGCTATAAGGTTAGTTTCTATCCTAGAATGGTTTGTATGACAGGACTGTTACGACTTTATTACTTCGAACTGTGACATCTACCATGGGCTAAATAAATATAAATTCCTCCATAAGGAATTGGTAACACTTTTAAAAGGTTTAGGATGAAAAGAGACAAACTATATCCCACACACTAACCTTCAATACTTTGAGAGTTAAGTGATATCGTGGTGAGGATACTTTAGACTCATTCCTTAAAAAAGATCCATTTTGAATTTGATACACAGATTAAAATGAAGTTAGGCATTCATTTTCAAATCTTAAATACAATTATCTGTTGTTAACCCCATTAGACCAATTTAGAGAATCTTTAAATTTAAACCTTGTCAAGAACCACCTTACAATGGAGCAATTCGGAGGTTGGGGTCATTGATTAGGAGAGAAGAATAAAATTGGTTTGTGCTTGCTTTAGTAACATTAATTCAAAGACAATTTTTATTTTTGATAAGTTATTTTCTTTGAAATGAAGAAGAGCCAATTCCTTTTCAAACACCTAAGCTTACACATATCTCGCCCAAGCCCATACACTAGGAATCTATGGATATAGGGTCTTGAATCTCTTAAAAACCAAAACTTAACAATAAAGATAATCACTCTTGGGGCCAAAGAAAAAAGAGAAGAGCAAGAAATAATGGGGGCAAAGTAATAAACAAGGAAAAAAGAGGAAATAAGAAAAGTGAAAAAAGAGAGAGAAAGACTTGAAAATCATGCTTATATGTAAGAGAAAAGCCCCAACCAAAGGAGGCTTAGGAAATGTAAAGCCTTAAATCACATTCCCAGCCCAAAACCACAAAGCTTCCATATCTAATTTGAATCACACTTCAAAATCACAAACAGAAAACCTCCTTACCAATCCTGAATCACTAACACAAGGCCTTCCCACCGACAATACCACCCATACTCAAGTTCTTCTAATCATAAGGAATAATTTATCCTAAATAAAAATTGCTTTTGAAACTATAACAAGCATATTTCTAGTTTTTTCATAAAGGTTCTTGACTTGTAAACTTGGATTGAATAAAAGTATTTCTTTCAAATAGGCCCTTTCATTAGTCTTCTTTGAAACCATTTGACCAAAAGCTTAATTCATAATATTAGATTGAAAAAAACCTAACAAATTGATTAAAGTGTATCACCTACAAGATAGACTATAATTTTTGGAACAGTAGTCATAATATAATTTGGACTAAGAGTTCGTAAAGAAGTCTTCTTTGACTAAATTAATTATAAATTACCTTTTCCTTAAGAAATGAATGTTTGAAATCATAAGGCCCTACCAGGAAGCTCAGCATTAGGGTTGGGGGACATTTTCAAAGACTAAGAAGAATTTAAGATACCTTACTTGGTTACTAAAAAAAGGGATGGTTATAATAATCGTTTCTTTAATAAGAATTTATACACGTTAGCAAACTTTCAAGAAAAAAGAAAGACAAAAAAAGAAAAAGAGTGAGAAAGTAAAAGCTTGTTATAAGTTTTTTTTCCATCCATTTTTAAGTCCATGTCGGCCTGAGTGGCCTAGCTTTCAATTCGTATTAATGTGGTTACACCTTTTAAGTTGACCATATTAGTCTAAATCAATTTTCTTGAGGTATTTTTTGATGTCTGTTAACTCTTTTTCAAACTAAGGGACTCTATCCCTAATGAGTTCCTAATTGTATATATTTTATTTAGTGATTTTTTATGATCTTCCTTGAAATTTGAGTTTATTTTTAGATAATAATACTTAATTGAGTAAAATTTTGTTTTCTCAGTTTTGAAATAATCTATGTGAGAAAACAAGAAAATAGAAACAAATTTTACTCAAATTGGAGCTAAAATGATCAAGTTATGAAGGTTTGAAGATCGATATAGCTGAACGACACAACTATGTCGTTTCTAAGCAAATTTGGAGCTAATTTTCAACTGTCATAGACTAAGACATGACCAAAAGACACAATCATGTTGTTGATCGTATCGTTTCTAGTTTAAAAGAATAAAAGACAAACTTGAAGCACAGATTGTTACATGACCAAAAGATATAGTTATGTCCCCTATCGTGTCTTTTCTAACCAACCTATATTTTTTATTTCTTCATATATAAAGCCTTGATAGGGTTTATTTTGAGAGAACTTTTTGGAATGACTTTTAGGGAGTTTTTGAAGCCAAGAATAATAAAAAAAAGCAAGGAAAAGAGAAGATTTTAAGATTTAATTTTGTTTGGATTTCATGATGCTTCTTTCTATAATTTTCTATACTTTGTTTTTAGATTCCTATTTTACGATGTATAGATAGTAGATCCTGTGTATCTAGGTCTTATAGAACCTAGATATATTCATGTGATATGATTAATATTTGATTAATTTAGTTCTTTATTATTTTCTTGATTCAACTATATTTACTTCATGATTTTGGTTATTATTTCTATGGGTAGTAATCTAGAGTTTGATATCTTATAAGAGAATCAAGAAATTTCCTATAAGATTAGATCTAGGCATAGTTGATGAAAATTATTGCAAGATTAGAGATAATTTGCAAAATTCTTTCGGAATTTCAAATTAAAGCATAGAGAATTCATTATTCAATAATGCAATCTTAGGTCATGCTATCGAGAAGAGATTATAATAGGTGATTTTAATATTAGGGTTGATTAGCTTGAGAAAGTGATTAGAGAGTTCTCCTGGTCAAGAAAGATTAAAGAATAAATTATATTATCTTTAGGAAAATCACATGTTAGATCTAGAGGAGACAAGATCTAGGTATAACGTTGAACCTTGAATTGATTGAATTGCTTTTTTGTTAATTATTGAATTGCATCATAGTTAATCTTTAAATTAATTTTAGTAGTATTTTAGATTTACTTCTTTAAGTTTCTTAAAATTTAATTTGCCAGTTAGATAATAAAGATCTAGTAAGTACTAGTAGTCAGAGTTTTTGAGGGATCGATATTCAAACTTATATCTACTATATTATAAACTAATAAGTGCATTTGCCTACATCAATCCCTATTGCCTTTTTTCGTCATAAGTCGTTTTCACCAAATTCCTCATTTGTAAAGTCAAGAGGAGTTTCAAATTGGTTATATTCCTTCTTTTGCTTCTTCAAGCATTCATCAATTTCTTTTAGGGTTTTAGCAAGCTCAAAGGGCGTTTTCCTTTCTCAACCTCTCTTTAGTGTTTCAGTGAGCCCATAGGGCACTTCCCTTTCTCAATCTCTCTTTAGTGTTTTAGCGAGCCCATAGGGCGCTTCTCTTCACCAATTTATCATATAAGGTCTTTAGTCAACCAGTAGGCCACTTATGTCCAGTCTTACATTTCTTTCTAGGGTTTTTGCTAACATAAGGAGCGCCATCCCATCTTATTCTCTTTAAGGTTCTAGCCAACTCAAGAAGTGTTGTCCCACCTTACATCTTTTGAAGGTTCTAGCTAGCTCAAGGAATGCTTTACCTATTCACCCAGGTTAGTTAGCTTAGAGGAGTATAATCAGGTTTCAATTTGTCATTTAGGATTTTAGCCAACTCAAGAAGCGCTTTACCCATTCGCTTAGGTTAATCAGCTCAGAGAGGCATAATTAAGCTTCAATTAGCATGACCAGGTTCTCAATTAGGGTCTTATCTAACTTAAGGAGCGCTTTACCCATTTGCTTAGGTGAGTCAACTTAGAGGAGTACGATATGGTTCTCATTTTAAGGTCTTAGTTATCTTAAGGAGCACTTTACCCATTTTGCATAGGTTAGTCAGCTTAGAGGCGTACAACTAGGTTTCAATTTATCATTTAGTATCTTAGCCAACTCAAAGGGTACTTTACCTTCTCACCTACGTTAGTCAGCTCATAAGAGTATGACTAGGTTCTCAATTTGTCAATTAGGGTCTTAACCAACTCAAGGAGTGCTTTACCCATTTGCTTAGGTTAGTCAGCCTAAAGCGGCATAATTAGGTTTTAATTTGTCATTTAGGGTCTTAGCCAACTTAAGGAGCGCTTCACCCGTTCACTTAAGTTAATTAGCTCATAAAACCATGACCAGGTTCTCAATTTGTCAATATCTTAGCTAGCTCAAGGAGCGCTTTACCAGTTTACTTAGGTTAGTTAGCTTATAGGATCATGACCAGGTTCTCATTTAGGGTCTTCGCTACCTTAAGGAGTGCTCTACCCATTCAGTTAGGTTAGTCAGTTTAGAGGAGCACGATTGGGATCTCTTTTAGGGTTTTAGCCAAGTCAAGCAGTGTTGACTACCCTTAGCCCTTTAGCCTACTTTTCCTATAGCTTGCTGGTTACCCTGTAAACTAGTTATCCATTCGCTTGCTTTCATTAGCTTACTGGCTAAAAGAGAAGTCTCTTTACTTTATAAGATCTTGCTGTAAAGGATTTCTTTAAAAGGGATGATATATCTTAATAAGTAAATAGATTATCACTGTCTTGCCTTAAAACTTGCTTTTGATCTTTATCTTGAACCAGCCATCTCTAACTTTCCTGTTGTCTTAATGAATGAATTGCCCAGATTGAGAGAGTAAAGCATATCGCATATCAAAGTAGTCTTCTTATGGGGTTGAGGGAGGTAAGTAAATCAAAGCCTACAAGTTAGAACTTGGGATTTTCTACTTAATGAAAGCTAAAAGGGAGACAAAAAGTCTTTGGAAGGAAAAAAGCAAAGGATGCTTCATTTTCTTCAAAACAAAAATTGACTCCTCTCATCTCTTTTAGGGTTTTAACCAACTCAGGGAGCGCTAACCCATCTTACAATCTCTTTAGGGTTTTAGTTAGCTCAAGGAACATTGACCCATCTCAAATTCTCTTTAGGGTTCTAACTAGCTCAAGGAACGTTGTCCCATCTCCATCTCTTTAGGGTTCTAGCTAGCCTAAAAAGCACTGTCCCATTTCTTTCTGTTTAGGGTCTTCTCATGCCCCAAAGCGGCAAAGTTGTAACAGCCTTGCCGTGTAAACCATTCTAAGATTGAAGGTGGCCTTACAACTGTTATCCTAAACCTGATCTACACAAGTTGTCCACGACTAACTTGCTTTGAAGTAAACAATTAGTAATTTAAATAAATCATTTACCTAAGAAAGTAAGAAAATATATATATACACTAAAATTCAGTTATTACATTTAACGTTTATAACGCTTCATCGTAATCTATTTCCTAGTTAATACATTATTCAGAAATGAAAAATTCTAAGATAAGAGCTTAGACCTTAAAAATATATGTATGTTCTTCAAATGTTTTTCCTCGTTTCCCAAGATCCAATAGTTGCTAGCTTCAGAGTAATTGTAAGCCACTTCTTAGTCAGCACCTGCAACGACATCTATAAGGATGTGAGTAACCATAACTCAGTAAGTTAGGATGGAGGACTTAAAACTACACCACAAATACAAACAAGGTTATTGACCAAATCATTTAGTGCAATCCATGTTTAAGCAAATGCCATCATACGATGTTGTCCAGTCCGTCATGAGATTAGAGAAATTACACCCGCTCTAATTCGAGTTAAGGAGTTGCAGTTAATGCAACAGGTCATGACCAAACACAGGCTTGTGCAATGGAGACACCGCTCCTCTCGCAACTACCTTCGAACCATTGACTTCACCCTTACTACAACCTCTTCACTTGTCACTTAATTCGACTAAGGATAATGAAGGGACTCATTATGCCATTTGACGCCATCCCTTTCAAAGGGGTCAGTATTTGGCCGGAAAATCCTAGGTTTCCCCTAATGCGTTACCATGTAGGTCCGATTATAATTACAGGTTATATATTTGATTAGGTCCAATTTAGGGTGATCAATCATTTCATATAAATCATACAATACAAGTCAGAACAATAAACAGAATCATAGTATCACTCATAATCAAGCACATGCACATGCACATGCACATACCCAACTATCTAACAAGCACAACCAAATATAATCTCAAGCCTCCAAAATATAGCAACGTATTAATCCCAACTTACCTTGACTCCTCGCTTGCTCACTCACTCGAGGTCCAACTCACTTAAGCCATCGCCGATCCTCCCTATAACACAAACATGGTTTCAGTTTTTCATATAACTATTATAGGTTGGTTTAATCCTATAATGCTTATTGTTATCTTTTGTTTAGGGTTTAATATGTCCGATTATCTAGGTTCTCAAATCTTTTACAATTATTCTAAGTTTGGGGCTAGGTTCGGGTTCGGGTTCGGGTTCAGTTTCCTTATCGATTTCTAAATTAGGTTCTAATTCGATTTCGAAGTACTGTTTTATACCCAAATCCTAGAAATTTGTTTCAACTTATAATGTGAAATTAATCACATTACTTTCAGATATTCTAAATACCATAATTACCTTTAATCAGTATTTTATTCCACTCGATACACTTAAATCTTTATTAATGTACCGAATTTACTCCTGATGTGAAAATTTTTTACATTTTTCGTATAATTACATAAATTTAATTTTTCTATCGAATTTATTATATATCCCTATTATTTATATAATATCAATTTTTATCTTAATATCTTCTATTTATTATATTTCCAATAATTGCATATTATATACTATCACTTATTATGTACATAATACACATCTAATATTTCTATCACTCTAACTACCATCTCCTAACATCAATTATCATTTCGAAATGTCTAAATTCATCCTAAATCAGATTTTACACCTAATTACCTTAATTTACAAAATTAACTTAAAATTTACTATTTTTCCTTATTATTTATTACTACATAATTAGCCTAATAATTACATCTAACACTCTAAATGCTACAAGTATCATACTTCATCATATTTCAACATCCTAAAACATATAATTATTCACTAAATTAGTAATTAATTATTTAATTACTTAATTAATCCTAAATTACCCATTTTATGCCTCATTTTAAGGCTTAAAAATTATCTAAAAATTTCAAAAATTAATTTTTGAAAACAGGCTTCATAGTATTATTCTATATCATCTAAGTAGTCTATACAAAAATTTTGGGCTCAAAATTACACTCCTAAGGTCATTTATTTTTAAACTGAAACATGCTCGATTTTGTATGATTTCTTAAGGAACATATATCATGGGATATATGTTTATCAAAATAACATTTTTCCTAAAAACTACATACAAAAATGTTCCATAATAACAAGTTTCATAATTTTCTAAGAATATTTAATATTTTTACAAAATTAAATAAAATCGGGTTGGAAATCGAACTCACCAATTTGGATGACTCCGGCCACTGTCGATGGCCATGGGTGTGTCGGCCCACCTAGGCACTGCCACCACTGTGTAGTGGTGGTGGCCGTCCACTCTCAGCTATTTGTCGGGTGTTAGTTCCTCTCTAAGGCCTTAATTGTATAGATTTGAGAAATTTTTTTGTAATTAATTCAAACACTCACTATTTCAGCCCTCTCTATTTTTCTCACTCTCTAAATTGACCAAATGAGCTCTTGAATTTTTCTTGCTATTTATAGAGCATTAGGGAAATTATTATGCATTAAATTGATTTGACAATTACCTTATCTTCTTCTAATTTGCCTTTTGTGTTGTTCTAATTTATTGGCTAATTTTTTTCTTATTTTCCCTAGCTACCACCACCAAATCTAGATCATTCCTTATTTTTTCTGATTTTTCTTTATTTTTCCTTAATTAATTATGAATTTTCTTTAATTATTTAGTATTATTTTAGTACATTTCGCGTATTTTAAGTAATTGCATGTATTTCTATCTACATGTAAATTTATATATAGTGCAAATAAATATTTCTAAATATTATTTAGGTCATTCTATGATTTTTAGTATACATATAATTTATCTCTAGTGATTCGTTAATTATCGGTATACATTTTACGTATTTTTGATAAATAACGAGTTATATACTTAAAATTTGAAAATTTTATATTCGTTTATTTTATTGCTTATTTTCTTAAATTCGAGCTTACAGAATCATTTTTACTAATATTTCTAGTTTTACTTTATAATTTAGGCTCGATCGAACCTTTTAACCGATCGCCCTAAATTCTACAAGTCAAACTTTAGGTAGCTGATTATAGGTCTTACAGGTCTTAGTTAGCTCAATGAGTGCTTCGCCCATCCACCTAAGTTAGTTAGCTCAAAAGAATACAACCAAGTTCCCTTATAGGGTCTTAGCTAGCTCAAGGAGCGCTTTACCCATTCACCTAGGTTAGTTAGCTTATAAGGGCACGACTAGGTTTCAATTTCCCTTTTAGGGTCTTAGCTAGCTCGAAGAGCGTCTTGCCCATTCACCTAAGTAAGTTAGTGATAACTCTGATTTTAAACATATTTCATATGGTGATTTTATGGTATTTCCCTTACATTTTTTGTTTTCTTTAAAGAAATTGATACTTAATTGAGTAAAATTTTGATTTCAAGGTTTGAACGCATTCTAGGATCGAAAATGAAGAAAAGGAATCAAGTTTCACTCAATTCCGAGTTCAAACGAAGAAGTTATGAAGTTTTGAAGTTATACAGAAAATTTTGCCTTAATGCAAAAAGTTACACGACCTGGGGACATAGCCATGTCCCAGGCCGTGTCTGGTGACAAAAATAGAATCCGTGTAATACATATATAAAAGGATATCTTAAGGCTTCAAAAGAGGAGAGACATTACAGAAACGAAGGAGACACTAGAGAGAGAAGAGACTTGAAGAGAACATCAAGAAAGAGGCGAGAACAACATCGATTTCAAGATTAGAGAGATTGTTCATCAAATCAAGAGGGGTTTTCATGTTTTATTTTACGTTTTTGATGAAACTCGGTTTTAGATTCGTTATGATAGCTTAGAATTTGAGTATTTAGGATTATGGAACCTAGGGTTTCATGTAACCTTTGGATTGAATTATAATTTCAATAAAGTTTCTATCTTTTCTTGATTCAATTATGTTGTTTAATTGTGGATTGATAATTCTAGAGTATCAATATATGATATTATGTATGTTGATTGAGAAATTGCATGTGTAATTAGATCTTAGCATAATTGGAGAGAATTACATGTATACTTAAAGATAAGATATATGTTTCTTCCGGAAAGTTGATTGTTTATGTGAGAATTCATTATACATTAATGCAATTCTAAGTTATATTACTAAGTGAAGAGATTCTGGTAAATAATTTAGGATTAGGGTTAATATGCTTGAGAAAGGTATTAGCTTTAATTGTAAATCCCTCCGGTCAAGAATAATAGAAACTAAATTGAATATATTTTAAAAGGTTACATGTTAAACACTAGGGGAAATAATTCCTAAATACATTATTGCATACTTGAAGTCGTTCGTAGTTTATTGCTCTCTAATTTGCGTAATTAAGTCTCATAAGTAGTTTAGTTGTTAATTTCAGTATTTTTAATTCATTCAATTTATCACAATTTTCCGGTTAGATAATAAAACTAAGGTTAATATTAGTACTCAAAATCTCTGAGGGATCAACTCGGACTCACATCCGCTATATTAAAATTAATAGGTGCACTTGCCTCATATCAGTTAGCTTATAGGGATATGACTAGGTTTCAATTTCTCATTTGAGGATTTTAGCTAGCTCGATGAGTCCTTTGCCCATTCACCTTAGTTAGTCAACTCAAAAGAGTATGACCAGGTTTCAATCTGTCATTTAGAGTCTTAACAAGCTCAAGGAGTGCTTTACCTATTCACCTAGGTTAGTCAATTCAGATGGGCATAACCAGGTTCTAATTTGTCATTTAGGGTCCTAACTAGCTTAAAGAGCGCTTTACCCATTCACCTAGGTTAGTTAGCTTAAAGGAGCATGACCAGGTTCTTTTTAAGGTTATAGCTAGCTTAAGGAGCATTACCCCATCTTACATTTCTTCTTAAAGTTCTTGCCAGCCTATAGGGGCATTACCTTCCTTCAGTATCATTTTAGGGTTCTTGCTAGTCTACAAAGGCGCTACTCTCCTCTCAATATCTTTAAGATTTTAGCCAATTCCCAAAGTGTTAGACCCTTCTAAAACTCACTCTAAGGTCTCAATCAACTCCTAAAGCACCATCTTACTTTCAACAAATCACTAGTAGATCGAGCCTAAGTTAGCTAGCTAGTTATAGCGCTACTTAGGGTAATTTCATTTTCAAGGAAAAAACAGTGTCTTCTTTTGTCTTTATGGTAAAAATTTACTCAAACTTTACCAAAAAGAGGAACAGTTATAGATACCTCATTTTTACCTTATAAAATTTTAGAAATTTTTAGAATAGGGAAAAAAGGGTCTTAATTTAGAAAATATAAAAAAATAGAAAATTTAGAAAAGTACAAAAAATAGAAATTTAAAAAAAGAAGAAAGAAAGAAGAAGTAGATAATTTAAAATATAATAAGAAATTTTAATTTAGCTTTAGTATTTTTTTTTTTTTGGTCTTAAATAGATGTAGACACATAATTTTTGCCTCCGTAGTCTTAATTTTTTATTTTTTTAAAATAGGGTCCTAATTCGAAAAAAAAAATAATAATAAATATAAATAATAAAAAATGAAAAAATGATGAAAATACAAAAAAAAAAAAGAGAAAAGAAAAAAACTATTAAAATTTTTTTTAGATTTTTAGGCAATAAATTATTTTAAGGTCAAATAGCTTTAGAGATTCATTTGGTTTAAGTATAATTTAATTATACCAAATACAAGGTATAGACTAATAGCCTAATAGATAAATATATGGACTTGGCATTGTGTATTAGCTAGCAATCTTGGGTTCGAATCTCGCTAGGCACTTATGTGCCTTTTATTTTTCTATCTTTCATTTTGTGAAAACTAGTTAAGTGAATGGATTTCAAATCTAAATCTTTTAATCTTTTATGAGATTCAAATTTAATTTGATTTATATTAAATTGAATTTAAATCGTTATAAAGATTTAAATCTAGTTTAATTTTTATCAAATCGGGTTTAAATTAATATAAACGATTTAAATTTAATTTGATCCTTATAAAATCGGATCGAGATTGAAATAATAGATACGATTTGATATGATCTAAGATCTTGTTTCAAAATTTATAAATACGCATTGCATAGAATAAAGCGAAGAGGCCATGGACACACATGTGAAAAGAAATGGTTGCAGATCACTTTCACTTAAACAAATCAATGCCTTCATCAACACAAATGTCCAGCCTTCACTTGAAGCGCTTGAAGACACGAAGCACATACATATGTAATGCCTTGACCATCCAAGTGTAGCAAACAATTGTTCGCACCTGATTCACTGCACTCTAACACCCAATGCTGCAGCACTCTTCATTACTATGGAATCCAAGTCCACAACTGCAATTTAGGCCATACGACTTGACTACACTAACCACTGTGCAAGCCAATCAAAACAACACCAACTACCCAAATTTTAACGCACAACAGAAATCCTATCCACTCACAATTCCCAATGTGCATTCATCACTGCAACACTCAATCAACTCAGCTGCATAACTTTCTTGTTCAACATCGCAACACTCCTTAACAATGCCTTAATCTTCAAATCGAAACAGCCCAATTTGTAACACGCCATTGATGCACATACTCTGAGCACACTTAAACAGTCTATCCTTTTACAGCAAACACACTGGTAGCATCCCGCATCAATAAATCCATGACCATCCAACGCACAAACACATTGACATCTAGGCCACTAGCATACCCATCCTCTCTTCGTCTGAGTAGCAACGAAGCAAACTCTGACGAAACTCCAACAGCAAGTCCACGATTAGCTCTCGTTGTACAAGCACAGACAGCGGACCAATAATAGCTATACAGATCATCACAATACCCCGATCAATACTGACCACAATTCCACTCTCGCCTAAGCAGCACACGCTTGAACACACGACCATAAGCCACACATGCCTGGAGCACACTAACCAACTACACTACATCACTAACCGCAGACAACCGCGCACGAGCACTCCCATTGTCGCCTTACAGCTGTGTGTGATCAAGTAGTTCCATTGTTGGTTAGTTTTTTTTGTATTCGTTTTTATTTGATTATTATTATATTATTATAATGTTATTAGTCCATTAGTTATTTAATAGTATATATATATTATATATATGAATGTCTTAATTTAGGAAATTTTAGTATTAGTTTTTATATTAAGTATATTCCATAATATTGTTAATTTACTTAGATAGATAATTGTTTAGTAATAATATAGATATAAAGGTATATAGATATTAGATAGGGGATTACTAGGATTAGTTTTGTATTATCATTATCTATTATTACACAATATATAATATATGAATATGTTAGTATAGGGGTTTTAGTATTAGTTCTTATATAAGTGTATTATGTAGAATTATTTTATTTTGATAGATGGTTGCATATATTAGTTTAGGGATTGTTAGGATTGGTTTTTTTAGGATTAGGTTTTGTTTAGTGATTTATCACATAGAAAGTCGTTTTTTTAATTAAAAATTAATAAAAGACCCCTTTTAAAGATAGGATTCTTTAAAGTATTTTTTTTTTTTATAAAACAAAATCACTCAAGAGTTAGGGCCTCTTTAGATTTTTTTAATAAATTAAATCAATTAAAAACATAAATCCAATCGATTTTTAAAATTAAAATTAACCAACATACTAAAATTTTCGAAAAGAACTATAATCGTCTAATTCCAACTAGTAGGTACATATGCACCTTCAAGACGACGATAAAATCTGTAGAAACTTGGGTTCTTTTTTCTTTTGTTTTTTTTTATTTTTCCTTAAAAAATACTATAATTAAAAAAAATAATCCTAATTTCGGTAAATAAATAATGATACTCGTCAGGGTTTAATAGGTTAGCCTCAAATTCAGAACTCTCTGGTTTTTCATTTAAATTGAAATCAAAGATCAATAACTAAATTGTAATCAATCAACCCAATTGATTACAATTTCTCTTTTTCCCAACTTCAGTCGGGTGGCGACTCCAAAAGTTATTTTTAATAAAAAAATCAGAATTTCTTAATTTCTCTAGTCGATGATTAATATTAAATTGGTTAGGGTTTAGTATTAATCAGAAAGTGGAAAATCAAATTTAAAATAAAGAAAACCGAATTTCAGACTCAACAATAGAAAAGAAGAAAAAAAGGAGGGGAATGTTGAGCCTAGGTTTAGATTTAAGTCTAGATTAGTGCCTTGTCTATATACGCAATTTGATGGCATATATGGACAAGCCACATGCTAATAGCTTGATAGAAAGACAACACGCATCCATTTAGTAGATCTTGCGTTCTAATCTTAAGATAAGTGCTTAGCGCTCTTTGTTTTTTTCTTAAAGATGGACACTTATTGGATTGTTATTGGTTGACACAGATTTTTCCATCCTTTTCTCCCCCCTTTCCTTTTCTTTCTCTTGGTTTCTCCCATGAAACAAGCCCAACCAGCCTACACCTCATTGATATTTGATCTCTTTTCCTTCGTGATTTCACCAAATTAATAGTGAAATCACAAAAGCTACGCGAGATACTATGAATGAGTATCAATTACACATCTAAATACAATCATTTATACGACCAATCGAACTTGAAAAATCGAAAAAAGTCACAAACTAAGATTTTAGCACTTGATGAAATTGATTGAATTCGAGTAAAACTAGGTAGGAATGGAACCTTCTACTTGACATTAGAAGCAAGTGCATAATTTCAAACAATAAAAAAACACATAAATCAACCTTTTTTCCTTGAATTCTAAGATTGATTAAGATGTGCTTTAATGGTTAATTTAACCAAATCACACTTGCCAAACTTGCTGAAGCTTAAGCAAGTATAAAAGCAACCTTCCTCATCACATTGGGACCATGACTCAACATTTAAACACACTCTGATACTCACACTCCAATTTTCTCTCTCTAGCCACTCGTATCTCTCTCTCTCTACGAAATTGGTCAAGCTCAAAGTTGTTAAGCAAAACCAATTACATAAGAGGACCGCCCAGACTCTCCACTCTTAAACCCGACCACTCTTGTTGGTTACCATACTGCTTAAGTGCACTACTAACCAACCACCACTTGAAACCCTAACCTAACCATGCCACCTCCTTAAACCAACACTCATCATACAAAATAACCACTATAGTTGTGCTCGTAGTGATCTAAAACCTAAAAACCAACGCATTCTCTAACCATAACCACCATTACATAAGGATTACACAACTGTTACCTTCGACCTAAACTCAAACCACCACCAAATGTGGTGGCATCACTCATATACCCCTATCTCTAATATAATTCACATGGAAACACAATTTTCCACAAAAAAAAAAAAAAAAATTGGCCTTAAACAGCCTAAAAGCAACCTCATTATCGTTTGCTTCTTCCTCTTCGTATGACCTAACCTGCAACTCGGATTTGACCCGACAATCCACTCTAACTCCGCATTTGAACCCAGCTCTGACCTGCACGTAGTAGCTTAGCCCAATTGCAAGTTTAGTCTTATCCTCCTTTTTTTTAGGTTCTTTCGTTTTTGTTGTTTTGTGTTGTATTTTTTTTTTCCCTTATTTTGTTGTAATAAAAAGGTGTTAAAAAAGAGGAGAAGGAAAAAAAAAAAACATAGGGAAGCTTAGTTTATTTTTATTTCTTTGGTCAAAACATAAGCAAAAAATAAAAATAATAAATAAATAATATAAAAATAAAAATAAAAAAAGTTTTATCACTAAGAAAAATCCATTTTCCAAATAAATACAAATAAATAAATCTTTTTCAAAATTTTAGAACTTTCTAAAAATAAAAATACCAATTTAGGGCCCTTATGTAGAATTTTTCCAAATAAATCAAAATGGCTAAGAGACGTTAACTCGGTCACCTTTCAAAATTAAAATAAATCAACATACTTAAATTTTATGGATTAAATTATAGAAAGCCTAATCCCTTCTAGATAATACGTAGGCACTTATAAGGCAACTTAAAATAAGGAAACCTTTTGTTTTCCCTTTTGTAAATAATTTCGATTTATTAATTTTATTTATGCAATTAGAATTAGTTTATTGTAAATTTAGAATTAGTTAAAAAGGGTAATTTAAAAAATAAATTTAAATTTGGATTGTTGAAAGTGGTACCTGTTAAGGCTTTAAAAGATTAGCTCCCAAACTCAAATATTTGGTTTTCAAAACCGTTTTGAAAAAAAAAAATTAGTTTTATTAAAAGATCAGTAGCTAAGTTATAACAAATTTATCTAATTGGTTATAATTTAACTCTTTTTCTTAGTTTTGATCGGGTAGCATCTCCAAACACTTTTTGAAATAAAAAAGAACTAAGTTTTTCTTTAACTAAGTCAAGGGTTAATTTTAAATGAGTTAAGGTTTAATATTAATTGGGTTAAGAAAAATATATAAAAATTGAGAAAAATCCAAACTCAACATACTTCCTTAACCAAAATTAGAGATGATGTTTGCTTTTATAATGGGTAGTTTTGATCCTACAACTAATCTTAGAGGACAATAGGTTGGAAAAATCCCATGTTGGTCCTTTAATTGTTTGAAGAAAGTAGAAGACAATGAGGAAGATGATAAAAGAAATTGGTGTATAGTGATTTTTTATAGAAAAAAATGATATGAATTGTTGATAGGCCATTTTGGGCCTAGATCCTAAGGCCTAGTTTGAGTATGGACTAAAGCCCATGAGCTGCTGGGGGATCTAGAGCAATCCCTTCAAGTATGTGACTAATGCTTTGAGTAAGCCCCATCCAACTTCGAGTCACCTACTTAGGATACCAACCACTTTAGCGATGCTGAGCACTTCCTTTCTACTTAAGTTGCTCATCATTTTGTCAACTACTTGCTAGTTTGCTTTGAACCCTATTAAGTATCTTTAATCCCTGGGTGCACACCTACTCAGATAGGATCTTCCTCTTCTCACCAGTACAATGTAGAAAACTAGCACATCGCTTGAAGCTTAGCAGACATCTTTCCTTGGGAACACTTCTATCTCTTTCCTCTCCTTCTCTCCTCATTAATTGCTCCCTAATATCCGTAGTACGGCAAGCATACCCAGCAACCTTGGACATGTCAGTATCCTAAGTTTCAAACGTGGTTGCTAGTGTGTTCATGGCCGACTAACCTACTAAACTATTTTGTCCTCCCTACGATGCATGTCCTTTGTAGTCGAAGAGTACGGGCAAACCCCATCTCGATACACTTCTCCTGTAAGTAAGCTCCTAACACTATAAATGACACAAGGAGCTAAAGGTAGTGAACCTTCTCTCAATTCCCTCAACTCCATATACTCATACCACATTGAGCATTCTTAAGAATTCCAAAAGAACAGTCGAATCTCTTAGCACACACTTATCCACTTTACCTTTGCACCTCTCATTGCTAATTTGAGCATTAGAAGGCCTTGTAGATAAACACATGGGGGTGCTTCTTGCAGATGATCATGAGTAAGGAGCATAGACAGCATCAAAGCTCATCCATACCTTATTAAACCAATTGGTTACACTAATCAACATTTTGGCGCCCATCATTACTGGCCAATCCACCTAATGTCACATCCCAAAAAGATGGAGTTGTAACATCCCCGCCATATGAATTGTCTTCGGATAGAAGCTGGTCTTACAACTATTACCAGACTTAGTTCACATCAAGCATACTCGACTTAAAATACTTGCTCAAGAACACTAATAGTTTACAAATTGGTAAAATAGTTGTATTTCCATACACCTAAAGTTTCTAACATTCTTGAAATGTATTCAAAAACCATAGGTTTTGACATTTACATACAACACATTAGAAACCAGTGGCATCTCTAAAGTATCATATGCCAATTAGTTTCCATAAAAGGCTAAAGATGGCCAGGCAAAAGTCTGCTTCTTATAAGTCTTCAATTTTCCTTACTCCCCCATTGAAATACGCTATCTTGAGTGTAGTTATAATGTAACCTCCTTAATCATTAGTCAACTTATAGTGAGGTCTATAGGGATATGAGCATAACTAGCTCAGTAAGTGGGACAGAGAAAAAAGAGCACATTAAGCATAAACGTGGTTTTCAATCAACTTATTTTGATGAAATGCAATACAAATAAGTAAATATCATCGTACGACATTATCTAGCCCGTCATGAGATTAAAGAAATTGTGCTTGCTCTAATCTAAGTTGATGAGTTTGATACCGTGCACTTGTGAATCAAAACCAAACCAGAGCTTGTACAATGGAGTACACCCTCCACTTATGACCACCTTCGAACTATAGGCCCCAACCTTGCCGTAACCTCCTCGCTTGTCACTTAGTTCAACTGAAGATGAGGAGAAGACTATTTTAGCTATCCTCATCAAAGGGGGTTTATGTTTGGCTTAAGAATCCTAATTGTTTTCCCCTAATGGTTGTTATGCATGTCCAGTTAGTAAAAAATTAGTCTTTAGTTATGTCTGGTTAGGTAGTGTCAACCATTTCACAAAGCAAAGCAAAGCAAATAAAATCAAATATGACCATACAAAGTAGCACTCTAAGTCCACAATTCAAGTAACAATTACATATGAGACATGCACACATTTAGCTAAGTTACAATCATAATAAAAAACACTCTCAAGTCTCCAAGTACTATAACATAGTACTCTAATATGTCACGAAGTATGAATCTCAACTTACCTAAAGTCTTTGATTTACTCAATCAAGTTTGATGTGAGTTGTATTGTCACCACTCGTTTCTATAATAAAAATATCATTTTAATATTTATATTCTTATTATATATAAGCTTTAAATCATTATTTTTAGTTTAAATTAAAAATTTTATTCAATTATTCAAGTTTTATATTACTTATCATATAACCCTTGTTTTATATGTATATATAATTGTAACATAATGCTATTAGTGAAAGTATTATTCAATAAATAACATATTTCTATAGTGTATGTGTATATTTTTCAGATAATATTAGTTACGTTTAAAATATGGTATAATATGTAATTTACCTTATACGTGAAATTATCATATTATACTACACATACTAACGGTGAGATTAATTAGATACCGTTTTGAATATATGGCTTATTTATATATATACAACAAATATGATTCATACAAATATATATATATTTAACTAGCTCCTTTACGGGTTATTAAATGGAAATAATAAAAATATAACTATCACTATTCTAAGTTTAAAATTCGAATAAGAAGAAATTTATGTAATCGTACAGATGAAATACTGAATTTAGGAAAATAATAGGATTACGGATATATCTTTTTTATGATTATTAACTATCAATTAAAAGAAACAATACTTATAATTATGAAAACAAAGATACTTAAAAATATCGAACACAAAAAAAAATTAAATCCTTTAATCTTTTTTTTTTCTTCTTCTTCTTTTTCTTTTTTCTTCTGTTTTCTTCTTTTTCTTCTTCTTCTTCTCTCTCTCTCTCTCTCTAATTCTTACTTCTTCTTTTTGTTTGACTCTCACCTATTCTTAATGGCTTAAACCATTTATATACAGTTACTTCATCGCCTTATTCAAGGCAGTTTAGATAATTTTTTTTTTATTCCTTTTAGTTAGTCTAATTTTATATGATTTTTCGAATATAATTTTATCATCATTTATTATTTATAAAGTTTTATAATATACTTTAATGATAGCAAGACATTATATTATACATTTAATTTAAAATTTCTATTTTAGAATTATTAAAATTTAACCCAATAAACTTTACGTTATAATTTATATTAATTATATTTCAACTTATTTTCGAAATCCAACTTTATATGACTATTCCTTATAATTTTTTAGGAACTCATATTACTATTTGGTCTTATTTGGACTTACTTTTTCATTGGTTTTACATTCCAAAATAAGATCATGAATACTCTTTTCTTCAATGTATGATATATATGAATATGTTCCATTAATTATTTAGGACTTATTTATATATATCTTATATATAATTTTACTCACTCATATTAGTTATTAAAATCACATAGTTGATTTTAAAAGATTTATCATAAGTTATATTTAAAATTACGAAACTTTATGGTATAGCTATTAGATCTAATAAACTTAATAATTTTAACAAAATTATATATATATATATATATATATATAAACTTAATTTAAGGTATTAAAGCTATAAAGTTATTTCTTTTAATAATTTTATTATATATTTTTTATTACCTTTATCATAAAGGTCAACTAAATTCTAAGAACATTAATATAATTCATAATTTTTAAAGTATATCTTGAGTACTAAATTTTCTTTTTTTTTTCTCTTATTAATTTATATACTTACATATAATATATCTTTAAAGATTTGTTAATTATCGAAACTTGTTTTATGCGTTTTCGATAAATAATGAGTAATATATATATAACTTAATAATTTAATATTTAATTATTTTATTGTTTTATTTTCTTGATTCTAAACTTATGAGATCATTTCTATTAACATTTTTAATTTCATTATAAAATTTGAGCTCAATTGGATGATTTATGTGATCGCCATAAATTTTACGAACCGTCTCCAGATTGACCAATTGTGAATTAATTATCAGTTTTTGTACGGTATCACATCCAAGATGGCGAAAAGAAGAATACTCACCCTCAAGTGTCTCACCAAGTTGATGGTGATAGATCACTACCACCATCGCCACCATGGCATTCACCGACTCCTCCAGCTCTATGTAACTAAGTCTATAAAATGCAATAACTTAGAGTGCTTTTCCACTAAGTCTTAGAGGATAGTTGTCCAATGCCACCCTTCATAGGGAAGCAGTAGCCCTAAATAAAGCATAGGAAAGAACGCCACCAAGAAGAGGCAACAGTTAGCTCATTTACATGAATAAGCAGGCAAAGTAAAACATACCTTACGAACCCAACTTATTTATATGATTAGGTCGAGCATGATCCCTTTCCCCCCGAAGACTTACATGATTGGATGAACAATAATCATAGCAAAATGCAAACACAAGGTGAGCGCTTTGGTATGAGTAGAGTGCCTAAGAAGCTATCCCTAAGATGCTCCCAAAAATTACTCAATGACATGAACATCCAAGAGTTAAACGAACACATATGCCGTACATTTAGCATGCACAACCAAAAGAAGGCAGAATCCTCGACTTACATCTCCTAGACAACCATAACAAAGAGTCTATTTATGTTACTCATACTCGAGGAAACACTCCTCCAAGTTGCCATGCTCTTACACCTAAACATGTATGATGGAATGGGAGACCAATGATCACCTTATGCACTTTTGTACAATGATGAGGCTCTACAACTTCATGGACACCATCGTGCATAAAGCTTTTCTTAGCACACTCGCATAGGCTGCTTTACCATGGTTCAACACCCTACCTAATAACTTGATTAGCTACTTGGATAAGCTAGCAACGAAATTTCAACAACACTTCCACAACTCGAAGGCACTGTGTAAGGACTCCTCTACATTATACAACATTAAGCAACATCCTAATGAGATGCTACGAGCCTACTTGGAGCAGTTCAATCGGATAATGCTTCGAGTCTAAAAGCTAGATATTGAGGTTACACTTCAAGCTCTCATTATCAAAGTCAACCCCAATGGGAAGTTATTTAATGCCATCGTAGTTAATCGCCTTGAGTTACTCGATGAGTTCATGTGAGTGGCTAAGAAGTGTGTAGCCTAAGAACAAGCCATACGAGCAACATTAGAGATCAATATTGACAGACGAAGATCAATGAAAGATTGCATCGGCCTAAGAGACATTAAGCCAGCCTCCTCCTTAAGAGATCATTGGGAGAGGCGGAAACAAAAGTTTGCCAATTACATGAGTTATACCCCCTAAACTAACCTCTTAACGAGGTTACATGTGAGTTCGAGGAAAACTCCCTAAATCCCCTAAGTAAGGTAAACACTGGAGGTTGTAGGATCCAGTAAATACTACGACTATCATCAAGTGCATAAGCATAACATCAACGAATGCTACCACTTATGAAACACAGTCAAAGGCCTTGTTCACAAAAGCTATATCAACCATCTCATAGCCAATGAGAGGAAACTAAGTTCAACAACTTACTCAGCGTTGTCAAATTGAGCAACCACAACAACAGAAACAAAGAGAAGACCTCCCCGATGAACAATAACATGAAGGTAGGAGGGGTTAAGTTAACACCATCTTTAGGGGCCCTAACGTTGTAAAAGAAACTTCATCCACATCAGTCAAGCATGGACTTTACCTTATTTAAGGGAAGAAGGCCAAAATTGACACTACCATTAGTTTCTTTGCCGTAAACAAGGACAATGTTCAATACCCGCATAGCGACGCCTTTGTCATTAACACAGAATTCGAGTACTTCAACATCTCAAAGACATTTGTTGACAATAGGAGCTCAGCAAAATCCTCTTCTACAATGCATACAAGTAGATGAAGGACCAACTTAACAAGCCCCTACAGCCATACAAGCATAGCCTCACAGGCTTTGGAGGCAACAGACTGATACTAGCTAAGGGGTTCATCACTCTACTAGTCTAACTAGGCCATAGCACATACGTTACTACATAATTGATTAATTTTGTGGTCGTTGACCATTAGTCACCCTATAGTACCATACTAGGATTTCCTAGCATTACTAAGTTCGACATGTTAATAAGCTAAATTTGCCTCAAGAAAAAGTTCCCAACACTAACCAAAGTTGGTGAGGCGCGGGGAGACTAGAAATTGTATAGGTTCTTTTACTTGAAGGTATAAACCCAAGATAACATCATGCACATCAAGTCAAGCCTCGAAGAGAAACTAAACTCTTAAAGAGAGCTAGCCTAGGAGACCAAAGAGATTAAGCTTGGGAGTACACTAAGACTAATGACACAAGTTAGCACATCCCTACTTGAAGATGAAAGGAACCAACTCGTTAATTTCCTTCTTACCAACACTAAGTATTCATGTCTTCGCTTGGAAGACATGTCGAGCATAATCAATATCCTTGAAGTAACACATCACGTCAATGTGGACACCAAAGTATGCTTGTCAAGCATAAAAAATGACATTTTGAACCTAAATGGCATGCTACAATTGAGTAGGAAGTGTAGAAGTTGCTTCAAGCTAGTTTCATTAGAGAATAACGATACCCCACATGGTTGGCAAACATTGTCCTTATGAAGAAGGTCAATGGGAAGTGGAGAATATGTGTAAACTACACCAACCTCATCAAGGCTTGCTTGAAGGACTGCTTCTCTCTACTCCACATTGATCAACTTGTCGACTCAACATCAGGCCATGCCATGCTTAGCTTCATGGATGCCTACACCAGATATAATCAGATCCACATAGCCTTAGAAGACAAGGTTCATGGGAGTTAAAGTGGTGGCTTACCAATGGCAAGTAGCCCGATATTACAACAAGAAGGTCAAACACAAGGTCTTCCAACTCGAAGAGCTAGTATGTAGAGAATTGGAGGCTACGAGCTCTAGAGAAAGGCAACGAAAGGTCGTTACCATTTGGGAAGACCTCGTGTAAGAAAGAGAGAACGTGGTCAACAGAGCGTATAAACTTGAGGCATTAGATGGATAGGTCATCTCAAAGACTTGGAATGCAAGTAATTTGAGGCTTTATTTTCTCTAAGTTTTATGATATGCTTATTGTACTTGTAAAAACCTAATCAATTATTAAAGGGACGAGTTCCTCACACTTGTTTAGCACTCTCTTCTCTTGGCTGGTTTACACCATGCACCCTGACTCTCGAGTCAATACCCATCCTCAAAAATAACCCTAAGTCAATACTAACACCAGTACTCAAGGGGCGAAAGGCCTTGGGAATTGTCTTGACAAGTCCCCTTTACGACACCGAAGCACTCACAAGGCTCTTGAGCATGAGAACCTTCAACCACTCGAGCAATTGGAATGACATATGGCGCCGGCCTTAGACGAACTTAACAGCACTCATACCCAAAGGATAAGCGACAAAGGGTTAAGTATACCAGTTAACTTGGTACACTTGCCCAAGCGACTTGTAGGGAGAATATACCATACATTGCGCAAAGTTACTTGCAAATGAGTATGTATTTGAGCAATATATTCAGCATAAATAAGATGAGAACAAAAGAGTTATGAGAAAGATATGAGAAAGATAGAAAACATAGGGGAACGAACATGTTAATGAAAAAGAAAAAAGAAAAATGAAGCTTCCATTTCATTCTAAGTCATTACAAGCGTTTCAGGCCAACATCCTAACCCCAAGTATAAGGATAAGGAGAGCGCTAGAAGAAAAGGATTATAAGATGAAGTAAATCAAAGGAAGCTCTTTTAGCTATCCCTTAGTCCCGACTCTTATGGTACACAAGACCTCCGAGTAAGCTCCTTATTTATCAGATTGGCCAGCACCCGAAGAAGACTCTTGTTTAATGTTAGCAACTTCAAGGTGAATTCCTTATTTATCAAATGGATTGGTCTTCTGCATGAGCCTTTCACATAAGCCTTCCCTAACAAGTTTTCCCATCTCCTATGCAAGGGCTAAGGGGCTACATAGATAAGCATCTACAATAACTTCGCCCAAGCCCCCTCTTGGGAATGCAAGAATGTTTATGCCACCGTAGCTTAAGGAAGTCTTTGAGACCTCCCATATTATCCTTGCCCAAGCATTTCTAAGCTGCAAGGAAGTTCGTTATGGCTATAAGAATGTTGCGGCAAGCCTGTACACTTAAGTATTACAGTGGTAACACGCAAACATCCATTGGCACAACCCAGTGTGCATGAGCACTTCTTGTAGCAATAATGTTACCGTGATTGAGGGATGCACCCTAGGATATCCTCTACTTCCTAAACTTGCGGGTTTGGTGGAGAATCTAACTGAGAGATGCTTGTATATCCCTCAATCAATACCAGAATACCTTCCTCCAGCATGGTATACACCATTACACTCTTCAATCAATACTCAAAGACCTCCTTCGCCTACAATGAGGGCATAAGTCGAGCTTATGCACTCAACTTAAAAGCCTAATTCTCTTCAACTCAAACATTCCACACAATGATCATTACAAAGAAGGAATGGCAAACCAAAAACTTTGACAAGGTTAGGATAATCTCTATACAGATGCTCTACAAGTGTTTGAGTGAGAGTGGGGAAGCCAAAGCCCTACAAGCCCTTTATATAGGTGTTTAGAAGGAGCCTAGGCTGTCTATGTGTCCAGGTACTGAATGATCTAGATCCTCCCATACGAAGATCACCAACATGGCATCATAAATGTGTTGTACCATAGATTAATGCGCCCCAAACAATGCTTTATCCAAGACATTGTAAATGTTCTACACTATACTTTGCTTAAGGAGTCATAATTGCACCTAAGAGACTGTACCTTTCGCAACAAGAGCTACCTTAACCCACTATTAGACTTGGTGCCAAATAGCAACGAAGATTTAATACAAAAGGAGGAGGAAAAAATACTCGTTTGTTGATAGAAATCAAACTACCAAACCTCTAATCTAAGCTCAAGCTCGAGGACTTAAAAGTATGGAAAGGCAAATTCTCTTTTTACGTCCAACATGTGAAGGGTCCAAGCTGCTATAGTTTACTGACCTACTACTTTGTCTGAGTTAAACTTTCTAGTGCTTATCAATAGTCACCGACTACCTACCTAAGACGGACTCAAACAACAATTTAGCTCGTTCAACCACCAACTCAACAGACTTAATTTTGAATTGCTCAAAGCTTGATTGAGCTGAATTCACCTTGGAAGAATTTTGAACTTAACTCGACAACAACCAAGTTAATCATACAATTTAGTCCATTTCTATAAGAGGTCTTTCCTTTAGCTACCATCCACATGTCCAAGCAATAAGATAGTCCTTATAGATTTGATGCTTTTTTTTTATCTTTCATTTATACCCTTGACATTCCTTGTACATTATTTATTATGGATAGTACCCTTTTTAGTAATTTCCATTTATAATAGTTACCTAAATATTTTAGGTATAAATACCTTTATAAATACAGCCATAAACATCATCGTTATTATATCTATCAATACAGAATACACTTCATCTTCGTAAGCATTTAAGCAAGATTAGGTGACAAATACCCTCACTAAATTAACTCATGTATCATATCGAGTTAAATTATGAGTCTACAAAGGTCTTTGGTGCATCATATCCTCAAATTTATTCGTAGTTTGCTTGCTTCATCTTTTTCAATACATTTTCACCCTTATTTTCGAGCTTTTTATAATCTTGGACCCGTCCCAATTCGGTTACTCTTGTCTACCTCGACATGGCTTATCAGTTTGTTATGCTGCCGAGCAAGAGGAGAGACTTGGCTGATAAAAAAGAAAAATATTCGTTCACCATGAAAACAAACAAGATCAAAGACTTATGCGAAGGAGGGAAAGATCTTCGTTGAGTCAAATTCTATAAAAAAGTCAGAAGGCTGGCATCCCGGCCCCAATTACAACCATGTATAAAAAGAGAAGGATCATATACAAAAACAAAAGAAGAAAAGCAAGAAGGACCCTCACGCTCTACTCGTCCAACGAAGGATCCTCATGGCCATCATGTTACTCTTGGTTACGACCCTCGGTAGACTCCTCGTAATTACGCTAGGGAGTCTGAGGCTCGTGAGCATCAAGCTACGCCAAGAAGCTTAGGTTAGCCTCTAGCAAATTCTTGCGGACATCTTCCCAAACCATCCACGCAAACTCAAAACTAGCATCAACAACTGCCCCGTCGAACTTAAGGTCCGTAGGGATCTCCGTGAAAATCCTCTACTCTCCCTCTAATCCTTGAGCAAAACCTCCCTACATGCAAAAGCGGCCCAGGTGTCTCCCAGCTCTTTCTTCTTTCCATCCAACTCGACCCTTACCTTGGCCAGCTCCTCATCCCAGGCCTTTACCAAGGACTTTGCAGCCTCCAACTTTACCTCCATCTTTGATGCTTTCTTTATGAGCGCCTTGTCCTAATGCTCGAGGTCACCATAGGTCGACCAGACCTCACCCTAGAGCCATAGCACTTCTTCCTTCAAGCGAGTTGCCTTCTCTTGGGCCACCCCCTTATATGGGTCCAATTATGCATGAAGGTGTAGCTACACATATCGATAACCTACACTCAAAATGGAATAATATCAGCTACACGAGCTGACCCAAGGACTTAAAGAAAAGAATCTTACTAAGACCTCTTGCAACTTACGCAAGACCATCACGCTGGCTTGGATGTCGTCCTTCTGTTGAAGAAACGACCAAACCTCACTTTGGGGTTTATCAGTGGGTTAGCAACTTGTTTGCCTTGGCGAGATGAGTGTAAGGGCTCATTGTCTACGATCTCAATCGCCTGAACGCCAACATCCCGAGGAGTGGCCTTAGAATCTTCCTGTTGCTCCAGGTGTTGCTATTCATGCCTAAGGCGCCTCACCAGGTCACCTCCCTACCCCTCATCTGTAGGCTCATAAGTGGCTTGAGATTGTAGAACTCTCGGACCTTGCACAGTGACCCTCGCACCTTGGTCCAAGCTCGATGTGGACGTTCGAGCGCCCTGCCCAGAACCGCCCGCAGAAGCATGGGCCACCTGCACTAAGCCCCTTCCTTGACTCTGTGCAACAACAGTGGCAAGTGGGCCCCTTCAATCACAGCTCCAGCAGCTTGGGGATGGTGGTCTGCCTCTCCTTCCTCCCGCCGGACGCAACGCTCTTCTTGCTCCTTTATCGAGCACGAGACTCCCCCCTTCAATGGCCTTAAATCTCCCAGCCGCTCTGGCAGCCCCTTCCTCTTTTAGAAGGTAGTAAGCTCCTGCATGGGCCTCTCCCGAACCTCAAACAACTTCTGCCAAATTGACTCTAAGGGTGCTTGCATCCTAAAGAGCACAAGCGAATAATTAAGTGAAAAACAAGAAAAGCCACAACACCGAACTCACACTACTGAGGACGAGTAGCCTTGAGCTCTCCTTTCACAGCAGGGAAAGTAATGCGGCTAACTCCCAACCACCCCTCTCTTGGTAAGAACGTTAAGTGCCTGTCTTCACCCCAAAAAGCGGCCTTCCCTAGCCATACACGTTAGCAACTAGCAACATGTTAAGCTTTTTCCAATGAGCAAAGTTGAGCACCTCCTCCTTGGCATCCTCATCCTCAGGCTTGAGGTGCCCGATCCCGGTTGTTCGAATAGGCCTCACCCAAGCCATCGGGAGTGGCAGCTTCTTCACCAAGCTAATATGAAAGAATTTCTCCTTTCACTTATCTCCTTCCAACTTCAATCCTGTGAAGATCTTCATGTCCTTATTTTGGGCAGACACATATACCCAACCTTCTACATTCGTCTTCACTTGGAAGAAATAGTGGAATAGCCCAAAACGTGGCCTCCTCACCTAAAACAAAAATACTGCCTCAAACGCGAGCAATTGCTACCGCAAATTTGGGGCTAACGACCTCAGGGCGATCCGAAAGTAGTTGAAGTAGTCAAGCAGGAACTCCGAGAAAGTTAACTGCAGTCCCCGACTCAAATGGCTCCGCATACATGCAGCACAAGCACTCACTCCCAAGGTCACTTGCCGTTTCACCAGCCAAGCATAGCCCTCATGGCTCGGCATATCATTTTGTATCCCTAGCTGTTATGTTCGTATCCAACATAAGCGAGGGCTTTCTCATTCTCACTTGTGGTATACAAATTAACCACAGCCTTCTTCTCCTTGTTATCTAGGGCACACTTCTCCAGAGGCCTCGACAACATCAACCTTCTCCTTTCCTCACAACTCAGCACAGAGCCGCAACAGCCCCTCGTCGTCATCGCCGTTGTTTGGGGGGAAGTGGGGTTAACACCCTCTTCAAGTGGCGTTTCCTGATATCCTTCTGGCGTAGAAGTGGTCACTTGCTCACCTTGGAAACTGGATGTTCTCTGTTCGGCCATGACTACCTCACATAGGAAAGTGAAAGTTTAGAAGAAATTGGGAAACGAAATGTAAAAACGAATAGCTCAGTCTCGAGAGAAAAATTGGGCAAAGTTTTGATAAGTGGATGCACCAAAGTAGAAGACAAGTGAGAGGGCAGATAAATAGTTTTTTAACCGGCTAAACATAGTTCGCATCCCGATCGTCTACGTGTCCCTATCTAGCGTCCAATGGCCCAAATCCTTCAAAGACACGGATTACCAATGTGGCCACGCAGGTTGACATCCCACGCACTTCACTTCGCTTAAGGCGTCATCATTATACATTGAGCAGAATAAGAGTCACATCGGTCAAGTCAACAGTCATTTCACCATGCGACCATGCCGTATCAATTTTGTCGGACATCACTCTACTCACCAGAACACCTAGGGACCTTGCCCTACAAAACCCGTGACGCCGTCTCTGACTTGACCCTCTAAAGCCCAAGCCGGTCTACTCTCTTCGTTGCCTCGATGCCAAGGATTGTTGGGAAGTGTGAGGTTAGGCAAGTATTGACCATTTTGTACCCAACTCTCAAAACCTGTTTCGAGCGTAGACCATGGCTCATGAGCTGCTTCTAAAACAGTCGCTTCGAGCATGCAACTAACTTCTTGGGTGGGTCCAATCCGACCTCAGGTCACTTACTTGAGATCTCGAGCACTTTAATAATATCAAGCACTTTATTTCTTTTCAAATAGCTCATTAGTTTGTTCGTCGCTTATTCAATTGCCCTAAGCACACTACGAAGTCTCTCTAATCCCTATATCCCTAAATGCACACTTAGTTAACTAAGATCATTCTCTTCTCATAAGTATACTATAGAAAACCATCGCATTGCTTGAAGCCTAGTAGACATCTTTCCTTAAGAGTGCTCTTATCTCTTTCCTCTCCCTCTCTCCTTATTAGTTGCTTCCTAACATTCGTGGTACGGTAAGCATACTTAGCAATCTAAACATATTAGCGTCCTAGATTTCAGATGTGATTGTTAGCTTGTTCATAGCCAATCAGCTTGTAAAGTTATTCTATCTCCCTTTATCACAAGCAGATTCCGTTACTCGATTTTATGCGGCATTTAGCGTTTTTAACCACACTAAGTAAGGTTAAGTCAGCCTGTAATACATTCACAAAGTTTAAAGAGAAAAAATAGAGAAAAAAACTCTGAAAGTATATTGTATTCACTCAAATGACTTATATCTTACATTTGAGAGGAACACTCATATATATATATATAAAGCCTTTACAATTTAATGGTTAAGATCAATTCGATCTAACGGTTACAATTAACTTTCAACTACTACATTTACCTATCCTACTTACTACTATATAAAATTTTGAACCTTTCTAGAACCTTCTTCAGCTTTTTATCTTCTAGAAACTTTTAAAGGGTTTAGGTTTTAGTCTTGGGTTTTAGGAATCTCTTGTGAATGACCTATTTTGAGAGATCCGTAACATTCTCCCCCGCTCAATCCGACGACATCCTTGTCGCTCCTTCATCATGGAACTTTTGAATCTTATATTTGAATTACCATAATGCTTCGGCTGATTCCCAAGTAGGCTCACTCTCTAATATTCCTTTCCACATTACCATATACTCATGTTTGGGAGTCTGTCCACGTCTCCTCACATGTCTATTAGCTATGATCCCTTCAACTTCCTTATCAAATAAATCCCGTACTCCTATTGGGGCCCTTTGTGATATATCTCTTATAGGGTCTTCCTCATCTTTGTGGAATGGTTTTAACATACTCACATGGAAAATCGGGTGGAATTTTAGTTTAGATAAAAGTTCCAATTTGTAAGACACTCACCCCACTCGTTTCACAATTGGGAATGGACCCTTATAACGCCTCATTAGACCTTTATGCAGTTGTCCCCTCATACGTTATATCAAATGTAACTTAACAAACACTTGGTTATCTACTTGATATTCCATCAGCCTACACTTCTTGTCTGCAATCTTCTTCATTCTCTTGATAGCTCAGTCTAAGTATATCCGAGTTAAGTCGTGATTTTCTTACCATTTCCTTGTAAATTTATATGTAAGAGAGCTGAACCCCGTATATTCCATTGTCACTGTATGAGGAGTTAAGGGTTTCTTTCCCAAAACGATCTTGAAAGGACTCTGTCCAATGGACTCATTCTTCTGTAGGTTGAACGAGAACTACATCACATCTAACAACTTGGTCCAATCGCGTTGGTTAGCTCCTATAAAATACCTTAAGTATAATTCTACTAAAGCATTCACTTGCTCTATCTGACCATCAGTCTATGGATGCAAATTAGTTAAAAAGTTCAACTCAAATCCTAGAAGTTTGAACAATTCTGTCCAAAATTTCTTTGTGAATCGTCCATCTCGATCACTCATAACGTTTCTTGGCAAGTCCCAATACTTTACTACATGTCTCAGGAATAATCGGGTAACCTCATTTGTTGGGTACTCCTTTGTTACTGGAACAAAAGTTATATATTTTGAGAACCTATCTACCACAACCATGGTTGTACCATACCCTTCCAATCGAGGCAAACTTACAATGAAGTCCATAGAAACACTTTCCTATGGCTATTTAGGAATGGGAAGAGGTTCTAGTAGTCCCGGAGTTGTCTTGTGTTCAACTTTATCTTGTTGGCACACGAGACAAATTCGGATATAGCTCTCAACATCTTCCCTCATGTGTAGCCAAAAATATTTTTCTTCCACTAAGGCTTGAGTACGGTGCATTCCTGGATGACCTACCTATTTAGAATCATGACATTCTCTAAGTATCTCCCTTCTTAGGTTCAAGGATTGGGGCACATAAATTCGTTGTCCCTTTGTATATATTAATCCATTTTCTTACCAAAATCTTCTTGTTTTCCCTTCTTGACATTGAATCAATAGAGCTTTAACTTATTTATTACTCTCTATCCCCTCTTGAATTCTATCAACGAAGTTGCTTTTAGGTTTGCTGATGGCTGCCAACTCAACCCTTTGGCTCAAAGCATCTGCCACAACATTAGTTTTACCTGACTTATGTTCAAGGTCGAAATCAAATTTTGCCAGGAAAACCTGCCATCGAGCTTACTTAAGAGAGAGCTTCTTTTGAGTCTGAAAATAGCTAGTGGCCATATTGTCAATTTTGACCACAAACTTCTTCCCTAACAAGTAGTGCCTCCATACTCGAAGACAGTGTACTATCGCCGTCATCTCCTTTTCATGCATTTGATATCGCTTCTCTATGTCATTCAGCTTCCGGCTCTCAAATGCCACAGGGTATACTTCCTGCATTAAAACCCCTCCAATAGCAAAATCACTAGTATCTATACATACCTCCAAGGGTTTGCTAAAGTTGGGAAGGAGAAGGACCGGCTCCTTAGTAATTTCCATCTTCAAGGTCTCGAGTGTCTGTCGTCTATCCGTACTCCAAACTTAAGGGGTATTCTTTTTTAGTAAGTCTGTCAATGGATTTGCTATCCTCGAATAGCCCTAAATGAATCTTCTATAGTAATTCACTAAGCCAAGGAAAGATCTCAACTCAATAGGCTTGGTAGGTTCCTTCCAATCCTAGATGGCCCGCACCTTTCCTTCGTCTATTCTAATCTTCCCTCTCCCCACTATGTGACCAAGGAACGTCACCTCTTCTTGTGCAAAAGCACATTTCTCTAGTTTCATATATAAATCATTCCTTCTCAAAGTTAAGAATATCAAGCAGAGGTGCTTTATGTGTTCCTCTAACGACTTACTATAAATCATGATGTCATCCAAGTTACTATTACAAATTGATTAAGAAAGGGGGCCAAAACACGATTCATAAGTGTACAGAAAATAGCTGAGGCATTGGTAAGGCCGAACGGCATGATCAATAATTCAAAAGCACCATACCTTGTAATACAAGTGGTCTTGGGTTCATCTCCTTCTGCAATCCTCACTTGGTGATATCCCGACTGTAAATCCAATTTGGAGAAGTATTTAGCTTCTCCCAACCTATCGAATAGGTCCGATACCAGTGGAATGGGATACTTATTCTTTATAGTAACCTTATTTAGGGCTCGATAATCAATACACATTCGGAGTGATCTATCTTGTTTCTTCTAAAAGAGTATAGGAGCTCCAAAAGGTGCCTTTGAAGGCTTAATGAAACCTGCTTCTAGTAATTCCTTCAATTATCTCCTTAACTCTTCTAATTTTGGAGATGACATCTTGTATGGGACGGCGGGTGATGGGCGGCTTGGCTCCAGGTTCCAATTCTATCACATGGTCTACCTTTCTTCTTGGTGATAACTTCTTAAGTAACATTAGCAGCATTATATCCTTAAATTCTTCCAATATCTCCCCCACTTGAGGTGGAACCCTTTCTTGACCAATAATCCCTTTCCTGACTTTTAAGGCAATCAAATAAGTGACTTTATTCTTCTTGAGTCCCTTTTCCAATTGCATAGCCGATAGGAATTTGGTGGCTTAGCCTACTTTTCTTATGATGGGGACTATACATAGTGAGTTATGATCAAGTACACAAATGCAGTTAACCCGCGGTATGATAAGTGCATCAATGCGATCTAGGAAATCCATTCTAATCACAAACTCAAAATAATTCATTGGCACTACTTCAACCATCTCCTTTCCCTATCAACCCCCAATATGGAGCTCTATCCCCCTGGCTACTCCAATAGTGGGAACTTTTTTTGAGTTAACTAATTGAGCCATGTTCTGGTCTCCTCTACTTTTAGCCCCAACTTTTTTGCTGCCATATTAGAAATGAAAAGATGAGATGCTCCTGTGTTTACGAAGGCATTAAGTTTCTTACTTACTATCGATACTTCGGTATACATCAATCCTTTTCTTTTATTAACTTGAGACTTCATGGCACTAAGTAGACGAACTGACCCTAACTGAGCCTCATCCCCATCATCTAAGTTTTCACCTATTACTAGCGTTGTCAATCTCTCTTTCTTCGGACACTCCCTGGCATAATGGGGATCATTATAGAAATGACATTTCAATTTACGGGGTTTCCATCTTTCTCCGTCTCTCCCTTCACAAGTTCTACCTCGATCGTTATCTCTTTCCTCTGCTTTGGTTTTCCCTTTGGAAAAACTCCCACTCTTCTCCCTTTCAGCTCCCCCTTTTCATCTTCCCCCTATGATCTTAGGATTTGTCTTTCGAAATTCCGTTAGACCTTCAGCAACTGCTATAACCTTATAAATGTCTTCCACTCCCCTTCGCTCCAGTTCTAATTTAGCCCAGGGCTTTAAGCCATCCACAAACATTACCAAAGCATCTTCTTGGTTGAGGTCTAGGATCTTCAACATCAACTCTGAAAATTCCTTTACATATTACTTTATATCACCCTTATGGGTTAGGTGACGCAATTTCACCTTTGCTTCCTTTGTAGCATTTTGAAGGGAGAATTGACCCTTCAATTCTTGTATAAAGCTATTCCATGTATTGATATCAACTGCCCTCCTACGTCACCATACCATAGCAGTCTTTCAAATACATGGCAGCAGTACGTACTTTTCCAGCATCATCTAAAATTTCTACAACGTTAAAGTATTGTTTCACTCCCCATAAGAAGTTGTCTACTTCTCGAGCAGACCACGTTCTATTAAAATGCTCTGGCTTTGGAACATCGACCCTATGGCTGGTCTGGATGGTCACTCCATTTGCAACAGCAATTCGACAAGCCGTCAATTGCATCTTGAGATCTTCAATCTCCTGACACATGGCTACTACCATTGCATCAATCTTAGTTTCATAAGCCTCTTCCTTAGTTTTTAAAGCCGTGACTTGGGCTTGGACAGCATCACCCTTCTCTTTAATAACGTTTCTATGCTGCCTAAGCTCTTTTATTACCTGATTCGGTGCTCCTTACAATTCGCCTCAGAGTTCTTCTTCCATTTTCTTAAGATTGCCTTGAGACTCATCAAATTATTCCTTGGCCTCAGCAATGCTCAACTCTACCTTATTTATCTTATTAAGGAGGGAGTTTAGCAAGTCTCGGGACCTGGCCCTTTGCTTGGTAACACGGCGATCATCATAGTCGGCCAACTCATCGACCATTGAAGTATTGTTGTCTCCTTCGGATGACATTTTCTCTACAAGTAGTCTATTTTCCAGGCTCTGATACCACTTGTCATGAGCGGATTCCATTACTCAATCCCGTGCGGCACTTAATGTTCCTGACCACACTAAGGAAGGCTAAGTCAGCCTGTAATACACTCACAAAGTTTAGAGAGAGAAAGTAAAGAGAGAAAATCCAAAGGTATGTTGTATTCACTTAAATGACTTATGTCTTACATCTGAGGGAAACACTCCTATATATACAAAAAGCCTTTACAATTTAATGGTTATGATCAATTCGATCTAACGGTTACAATTGACTCCCAACTACCACATTCACCTACTCCATCTACTATTATACAAGATTCTAGACTTCTTTGGAACTTTCTAGAGCTTTTCATCTTCTAGAAGCTTTTAGAGGGCTTGGGCTTAGGAACCTCTTAGGAATAACTCATTTTGGGAGGTCCGTAACACCTACATCACATGTCCCTTATAGACAAAAAGTATGAATGAACCCTAACTCGATACGCGTTCCCGATAGATAAGCTCCTTCCACCATAAATAGCATAAGGAGCTAAAGGTCGCGGACCTTCTCTTGATTCCTTGAATTTCATATACTCACACTAAGTGCTATTAAGAATTCCAAAAGAATACTCGAATCCCTTAGCACACACTTACCCACTTTATTTTTTTCATCTCTCGTTACTAACTTAAGCATCGGAGGGTCCTTGTAGATAAACTCACGTAGAGCTTCTTACAGGAGATCGTAAGCAAGGAGCATAGACAACATCAAAGCTCATCCAGGCCTTATTAACTCATTTGATTAAGCTAATCAACAGGAAATAAATAATACATTTTGTCTTATTTAGTGATATATAAGATAATTAAAAAGATACTAATTGGAAATTTACTTATTTCTTTTGTTTTATCATGATACATATTACATCTTTAATGGTCCAAAATGCTCAATGGTAATGCTTAACTTTTAAGAGTATATTTTTAATATATTAAGGACATGTATTGTTTAATAATTAGTTAAAAATACTACATCATCTAACAGTAGGTAACGAAGATGGCTTTAGTAGCAATGTCGACAAAAAAGAGTTTAATGAGGTACTAAAATCAACAATTACACAAAATTTAAGTATTATATACGACATGTTGGCATATAGTAAATGAAGGAGATGAATATAAATTACTTTTGTGGATTTTTTTTCCAATTTTTACTATGTTTTTTTTTTTCAATTCCTCCATAATTAAGTTAATTTTGCTACCTAACATTTTGATTTCTTTCTTAATGGGATATGCCAAGTGTCAGCCAATAACTGCTTCAATTTTTTTACTCAACTAGCAATGTTAACTTATATAACATAGGTAGTAGCATTGACCATGAAAATTTTAATTGGTTGCATATTTGATAAGTTAATAGTTTAACTAGTAAATTGAATATATACTCAAAGTTTAGGTACTATTTTTTGACATATCCCTTTTATCTTTGGACATGTAAACAAGATCATTGATTCCAATTCTATAAAATGTTTGATTGTAGCATATTAAGAACAAAATTAAGTGTGTATCTAGATATTTACATAAATGTTTCTTAATGACAATTGACTATAATTGTTACCCTAAAGGTGTGATCAAAGTCCGTCTTCACAAGAGTTGTGATTTCGATTTCTAAAATTGCTTTTAAAAGGGATGAAATCAAAGTTGTAATTCTATTCCTATCTCATTTGCACATACAAAACATGCCACCAAAATATTATATAACTATTGGGAAAAAAAAAAAGAAAGGAAAAAAAGAGTATTACATTAGCTAATTTCCTAACCAATGGGCGTTATTTATTCTCTCGTGAGACCTTAATTCTTGGGGTCTTTTATAAACCTCTATCTCCAAGTAGTACCTTTTTTTTTTACCTTCTTTTTCTTTTTTAGCTTTCCTTTTTCAAGAAACTCCTAGTTGAATTCTACTCTACTTTCTTTAAGATCAGACATATTGTTTCCCTTTTTCGTTTTGGCAATCGCATGTTTCTCCATTGTTAATAACAGCATTTAATGGATGATTCAATAAAATGAGTTGATGTACAAAGTTGAATCCGCTAATATGTCGCCTCACATAACTCTTTACGAAGGTCTACTTGTCTTTTCATGATAGCAATTTTTATAAAATGTAAAAAATAAAACTTGTCTTTTCAGTTTTTGCTTAATGATTGAGGGTACTAGTTATTAAAATAAAAATGAATATAGAATACAAATCAATTATCCATATTTACAATTGTTTCTAAATACAATTAAGGAAAAAGATTTAAAGAAGTCAAAGCTTTTGGAATTGCAATCAATTTCTAAGACTTTCAATTCCAACAATTAAATCTCTGAACTTCGTAATTGATAACTCTGATTTTAAACATATTTCACATGATGATTTTATAGTATTTCCCTTATATTTTTTGTTTTCTTTAAAGAAATTGATACTTAATTAAGTAAAATTTTGATTTCAAGGGTTGAACGCGTTCTAGGATTGAAAACGAAGAAAAGGAATCAAGTTTCACTCAATTCGGAGTTCAAATGAAGGAGTTATGAAGTTTTGAAGTTACACAGTCTAGGATATGACCATGTCCCCAGGCTGTGTCCATGTAGGAAAATTTGCCAAGGTTAGAAAGTTACACGACTTGGGAATACGGCCATGTCCTAGGCCGTGTCTGGTGACGAAAACAAAATCCTTATAATACATATATAAAAGGACATATAAGGATTTTAAGAGAAATGAGACACTAGAGAAGTGAAGAGACTTGAGGAGAAGGAGAAGAAAAAGGCGAAAGTAACACTAACTTCAAGATTGGAGAGATTTTTCATCAATCAAAGGTGTTTCATTTTTTATTTTATGTTTTTTATGGAACTTGTTTTTAGATTCATTATGATAGCTTAGAATTCGTGTATTTAGGATTATGGAACCTAGGGTTTCATGTGACTTTTGAGTTGATTTATAATTTTCAATAAAGTTTCTATCTTTTCTTGATTCAATTATATTGTTTAATTGTTGATTGATATTTCTAGAGTATCAATCTATGATATTATGCATGATGATTGAGAAATTGCATGTGTAATAAGATCTAAGCATAATTGGAGAGAATTACATGTATACTTAGAAATAAGATATGCGTTTCTTCCGGAAAGTTAATTATTTGTGTAGGAATTCATTATATATTAATGTAATTTTAAGTTATATTACTAAGTGAAGAGATTCTAGTAAATAATTTAGGATTAGGGTTAATATGCTTGAGAAAGGTATTAACTTTAATTGTAAATCCCTCCGGTCAAGAATAATAGAAACTGAATTGAATATATTTTAAGCGGTTACATGTTAAACACTAGGGGAAATAATTCCTAAATACGTTATTAACTTCTTGAAGTCGTTCTTAGTTTTATTGCTTTCTAAATTGTTTAATTAAGTCTCATAATTAGTTTAGTTTGTTAATTTCAGTATTTTTAATTCATTCAACCCATCACAATTTTTCGGTTAGATAATAGAGCTAAGGTTAATATTAGTACTCGAAATTTCTAAGGGATCGACTCGGACTCACATCCGCTATATTAAAATTGATACGTGCACTTGTCTGATATCAGTAATATTGCACAACCATATTCTAAATATCTATAACACATTAAGGTCTTTATCACCACCAAAACGTTAGTTTAACACTCTTACAAGTTAAGAGCTTCGATGGAAGACTCAACGAAATAAAAGCCAACCTCATCATTTTTCACCACTACTAAATCTACAATTTGACCCAACTCTAATCCCAAACCAAGGTGTGACCCAACCCATTTCTCCTTTTGTCTCCTTTTTTATTTTTTTTTTAATTTTATTTTTTTAGATAAAATAACTTAGATGACTATGTCTTTTTTTATATTAACTTCGTTTTTCTTATCAAATAAGGTTTTCTTTCTTTAAACTTGGAATTTTCAAAATATAAAAAATATTTTGACAAAAACAAATATATATATATATATATAAACAATATTAAAATGGTTTTCTCAAAAGAGTTAGGAGTATTTTTTTTAAATCTAAGGCATGTCAATGTAGGGTTTTAGAGTTTCCCTAAAATTAATTAAAATTTTGAATAAACTCAAAATTTATTATTTTCTTTTTGAAAAAATCAATTTATCACCTTAAATGTTTTGTCGATAGAAGTTTTGGACCTCCTATGACACTATAAGCTTAGTCAGGAGGTACATGTTAAGGGAGCAACCTACAAACCAGATTGGGGAGTTAGGGTGGGGGGAAGGGGGAGGGGGGTGGTGGTGGTGGAGGTGAAGAAGTGAGTCACTATATAGAAGAGTTGTCTAACGTGGTCACTCTGATACTTAAATCATATATATAAAGAGAGAATGATTTGAGCTCAATACAGAATATAACGGGTGTGTATGCATGAGATACTATCTGTTTTTGGGATTTAGATTCAAGACTTACCTTGAGATGCCAAAGAGGATATTCATTAGGCATGCCCTTATCCCTTTAACTAAGTTAGGAAATGTGGCCTTAAGACTTAAGGAAGTTGGTAAGATTTCTTATTAGTAGAGGAAATTATTATCCTTAGGCTTTGTGCCTATCTCATCCTTTACACTATTGTATGACACTGTATACTTGAGCTATATCGGTCGGTATGGAAGAAGCCATTAGTTATCACATCACATTAAATGTCATGTGAATGTCATATGGATAGATAAGGAGTGACTCACCGAGGAATTGTCCTTTAGGAACATTAGGAGTGGGCTTATTCTAAGCATACCTTCATTTAACCTTTACGATTGAAGTGCTTCTCTGGTTCATCAAACCTAAGCTTGATCGAGATCTAAGTTATTTAGCCTAAATAAATCTCGACCAACTTAGCAACATGGTATTTAATCCCGACCTTAGCCAATGTCTAGTTTGTTTTGTTAGGGTAGGAGTTAGCTAACTAGAAAACATGGTGGCCATTTGGTCATGTAGATCAAGTTCATATGGGATCTTCATATGCTGAGGAGGTGGCTTTAAGCTATCTTAATCTCAGGCTTTGGGTTATTAAGTTATGTCTAATAGTTAGCATCAACAGAATCTACTAAAGTTTTTTAGAAAAAAGGGAAGCAAATGGTCTAACCCCAAATAGTAGGTATATAGGTATCTTTTGGACAGGTTCTATTAATCGAAAAAAACGGAGAGAATCTTTATCAAAAATAAATTATAATTTTTTCCTCAAATATTTGTATGGTTAGTTAAATTTAGAATTTTCAATTATACCCATTTTTCAATAAAACTAGTCTATTTGTTCGATTTTAACATTTTTATTCTTTACTTTTGTTGGTGGTGATTCCAGTAATATTTTTAATGTCTTTGATTTCTTAAGAATGTACATTTTTTTATAGTTTTTTTATTGAGCAATTTCACTAGGTTAGCTAGACTGAGTGTAGTGTAACTAAAAAACTCAACAGTATGATTATTGTTATCATGAAATGGGTAATGATTAGTGCATTCAAAAAGAAAAGATGTATATCTTCAATCAAATAAAACTATAATGTTGGCTTAAAATATAAGTTTAATAAATACTATCAAATTAAATGCTTATTTTGATTAAAAATTATGGTTAGGTGTGTAAACGAATCAATCCTGTTCACAAACTACTTGAACTTGATTTGAGTTTTACTCAAATTCGATTTGGTTAATTTTATACTTACATAGCCCATTTAAGGACCTAGGCCCACTTCTGGATATTCCAATCCTATTAGTAAAAATCACTATGCCTCTCTTTGTGTCAGAAGAACTCTCTCAAAGGTAACATTTTCTCTCTTTCTCTCTATACTTACTATCTCTCTTAGGGCTTGTAAGAAAATCTCGATCTAACCTATATTTTCTTTATCTCTTGCAAGGTAATGAGGAAAACCTTGTGCTTCGAGTGCTCAAGCAATTCCAAGAAAAGAGAAAGAAAGGATAGAATGATTTTCTAGGGTCAAAGATAGTACCCCTTCGATATTTTTGCTCTTTGTGTACTCTTTTGTACTTTTTGATACATTTCTATTGTAGATCTTGTTGTGTAGTTATAGATCTGTCACTTTTACTTGTAAATATGTATACTATTTCCTATTACATTCGATCTTGTATGCTTAAGTTGATCTACAAATTGTATGCCTAAGTATCCATGTAGTCTCTCAGATAATTTGGCCTCTTCCTTATTGTTTTGTCTCTAACACGACTTTGCTGAGATATAATAGTTAAAGTCAAGTCAAGCTTAAGCTACTTCAATAACAAATCAAGCCAAACTCAAACTTTAGAATAGTAAGCTCATCAGGCTTGCAAATTTAATCAAGTTTCTTATTTTTTTAATTTAATTTTTTAGATATACATGAATATGAGATTTTTTAAAAAAAATTTATAAAAATTTAAGTTTACTAAAGTTAATCACGTTGAATTCGAATTAGTCATATATATCTTTGAGTTAACTTTAAGCTCGAAAATTAGAACTCGATGGAGCTTAAGTTCGAGCTCAAATCCAATATTGAACTGATTCAATTCAACTCAATGAGTTACCTACTAATCTGTCTGTCTTGACTCTTTCCGAGCATGTGAACTTGAATTTTCGCTCATCTGTTGCAGAGAGGACAGCGGCTTCAAAAAGGGGCCTGTTGTTGATGATATTAGACGCCTTCTAAAAGCGGAAAAGGGCACGTGAAGATCCTATCCATCAGACTAAATAAAATAAGGTGTTGGCAGGCATGACATCGGTTCGATCGAAATATGACTATAACGAATATAAATGTTCCGTGTAATTTATTGAGGTTTAAAAATGAAATTTGTCGTATTTATTAAAAATAATCACATACTTTTAAAGAAAAATGAGAATATTAAAGTATAAAATTACTTTTTCTTTTTCCTTTCGACAAGTAAAGTGGACATTGTGAATTTTTTCCTTTGTTATTATCGGCTAACGTAAAAAACATTTTTTGTATAAAGTTTAATGTTGCTAAATATTACATATGTAATCAAATTTTTGTTTGTCAAATTTATTATTCAATCTTTGACCTATATTCTTCAGCCAATGATTATCTGTTATCTAATCTCATAAGGTAATTAAATTTGATAAATAAAAATTCAAGTAGATATAAAATTTAATAAACTCAAATTTTAGGCTAGGAATTTTGATAAGTAAATATTTAATTAAATATAATTTTTGGCAATTTTAAATTTTAGGTATAAAATTTCAAAAACATGAAAACTTTGAAAGAGAGATTTTGGTATTATTCCTCTGTGGATTAAGAGATGATGTATACTGTTAATGGTGGTTAGGTAATCTTAAATCTTAACCGCACCAGTCAAGAACTCAAGTGGGGAAGATTGGAAAAATTACAAAGAAAACGTGAACGACTCCTGTTTACATGTGTTAGCACGACTTTGTCTTCTTTGGCATACACTCAAAACAAACGCGTTTGTGGGACCCTTTTGAGGAGCGTCTTCGTTGAAATAAATTTTTATGAGACGATATATTTCCAATTAATATATGCAGAAGGTAGAGAAATTACACGTAATTGAATAGTAAATTGCATATTTTACGAAAAGATAATCATTTGAAGACAATAAGGAGGAGGACACTAGAAACGGAGAAGAAGATTCCTGTCGGTAAAAAATGGGGGGATGTACGGCATCCCTATATGCTTCCTCATTAATCACATCTATAAATAGCGATGTAAAAATGAGTATACCTTGGACATCTTTTATATATAGTAACATAACGGTGCAAACGAGTCAAGTAAATTCACAAACTAATGAAATTTAATTTAAATTTTATTTGAATTCGATTCAATAATATTTAAATTGAATTTCAGCTTAAACTATTTGATTTGGAAATTGAGTTAAGTTTGAGTTTTAAAATACTAAACTTATTAAACTTTTGAACCTAATTGATTTTGATATATTTTTAATTTTCTTAAATATATGTGAATTTAAAGTTGATTAAGGAAATTCATAAAAGTTTGAGTTTAATCCAACTAATCGAATTGAACTTAAATTTATTAAACATATTTTTGAATTAAACTCGAGCTCAAAATATAAAGTTCAATTAAATTCGAGCCAAGTTTAAGTTTCAAATTTTTAAGTTGAGCTCAATATTACATAAATTTGATTCAACTCTATTGCAACCTTCTAACAGCAAGTAATCGATGGGATGTTGATAAGCAACAGATCATTACAGCAAAAACTTTGCTCAAAAGGTTCATCTAGATAAGCTATTTGTAGCTTTAAATTTCTTAAAATTTGAAATGAAAAAACATCTATGCTCCTTCGTACCTCTTTCCTCCTCTCCAATTTACCTATTTTAGTATTAGTTTAAAAATTATTTTATGGCCTAGCTCATAATAATATTTGAAAAGGAATGACAAAACAAGAAAATTAAAGAGAAGATAGTGTATAACTTGAATTTAAATTTCATTTTCTTCTTTTTAGTTTACTCTTATGATCTTCTAAACCTTCGCAATCTAGTGATCTAAGTATACTAGCAATCGGTGTCCCTTATCAAATTTAGTTTATGTGTCTAAATAGGTCTGTATTTGAAAAATTTCAACTCGTAACACAACTTATTTATTTATTATGTATAAAAACCTAAATCTGTAACTTGATTCATTTAATAAGCATGTGTATGTCTTGGGTAGACTTGTTTATCGATTAAAAAATTATCAATAAATCTACAAAATAATTACAAATACAATGAAAATTTTTAGAATGAGGCATTATTATTTAAAAGACAATCATACAAGACCACTAACTTGAAAGACTTCTTTTCCGTATCTACAATGCATGAACCAATAAGTATGTCAATGTATTAATAAAACTAGACCTAATAAGAACCTAATAATTTTGCTATTCACAAATTGCTTAATCATTAGTTTGGGTTCTTAAAGTAATCATTAGAGATGAAAATGTACATAATAGAATTTTAATAGTTTGGTTGATCAATGTAACTCAAAATTTTCAACTTATTCATATAAGTAAGATTGAAAACTTTAACAATCCATCTGCATATGTAATAATGATAAATAAAAAATTTAGACACAGGAGTTTAGTAGGATGGGTCATTTATAATTGTTCATTTCATAATCATATATTAAGAGAGAGAGAGAGAGAGAGAGAGAGAAGATATTTGTTTCACATGTAGCTTACAAATTTTTTATTAAATATAGCTAATTGATCTGCAAATTTTTCCTTAAATATAACTAATTCATCATTTACATTTCTTGCACTCGAGTTAATGCAATTCTAACATCATAATTCCAATTAAGTGCTCTAGCCTTTGAGGATAGTTTACATGTCATCAAGCAAGAAGTTGGAATTTAGTGTCAATTCCAACTTATTGAAAGAGGCAACTTGATAGCTTATTTACCAAAGAAAAAGAAGAAAAAAAACTCAACAACTTATATCAATCCAACTGACAAGCATTAAAAAGAACATAATTTAAAACTCTTTAAGACCTCTTTAAAAGAACAAACCAAATGCATACATAAATTCATAGCCTTTTATCTATTTAAACTATGATATACCAAGAAAAATATATAGTTAAGAATAATAAATCCCATATCTCTAATTAAGAAATCTAATTTGGGAAAAAGATATTTGTGCAACAAAATACATGAAAAGAAGAGATGGATTTGAAAATTAAAAGCATTGACTTGTGACTTTATGTGGTGTGGGCATATGGCTTGAGTTTAAAGAGAGTTTGAAAACTATACTTTTTAAGTTAAATAAGTTAGTGAGTCCATCATGTTTATGAGAATTGTTTAACAAATGAGCTTGTAAGCAAGTCCAGGAGCTAAACACAAACACAAGAATTTAAATAGTTTTAACGGGTTTGGCTCATTTATGTCTCGTGTTGATTTTTTTTATGTATAAAACTATTTAAATTATGTTGTATTTTATTCAAGTCTCTTGAGTTAGATCCTGAAATATTAATCCATATGTAGCTTTTATTCATTTCATTCACCAGATGAATTATTATTTCCCATAAATGTAACTTTTATTTTAGAAAGATTTGTTTTACCATAGATTAAAATTTTAATAGATGAATCATCGTTCCAAACAGAAAAGGTTATAATTTTATTTTTGTTTTATTCTATTCGGTATGTCGGACGTGTTAGATATATTATGATACGTTTATAAACGGATATATCTCCGAATTTCCAAAAGCAGAAGCCATGTGCTCCTTTTGGTATTTGCCAAAATCAGACAATGACATCGACCGTGCACATTTTTCTTTTTGTTTTTTCCTTAGAAAATAGAAGGGTGTACACGATTAGGAGACTTCTTTACTTTTGGAGAACACGCCATGTCCTGAGACATAAAACTGTCTGAATCTAAAATCGTTCGTAGTTGCCAAGGTAGAATAGCATTCTAGAAGCAGACGCAAACGCTATATTGAATATTTGTTCCGTGAGCCCGCATGTGATGTGAAAAATGAATATCCTCGCTTTTAAAAGTCTTCCATAAAACAAGAATTCGGGCAGAGTACATCATATCGTCTAAAGTCAAATGTAGGAAGCTTCACACATCCATATCATGACTTTATCAAACTAGAAAAGTTATCGAGTTAGGTATTTTATATCCTGTGCTTTTACATCTATAGATATAACCGAATTGAATCGAATCGATATGATATAATATTAAATTTGAGTTTAAGTTTGACTTAAAAACTCAAACCTCAAGTTTGGTTTGATTTACTACTTGAATAGCTCGATTTTAAACTTAATTCAATTATCACTTAATCAAATTCAACTAATTTTTGAGCCGAGCTCGAATGATTTGTCAAACCGGCTTGATTCATTTATATTTTTATTTGCAATTATTAATAAAAAAATACAAAAGGTAATTGGTCTTGGAAAACTTGTTAAAAAAGTAAATATAAAAATTTTTTTAGTTTTTATGTAATGGTTTTTTCATAAAACATGTGGTTAATACTGTAAAATGTGAAAGGTTTTAATTTTAGGTTCTTAGCAAAATACACTCGGACACCTAACAAGGGACCTTGTAAAAATTAGTGCTATATAAGAAAGCCTTTGCTATCCCTATCATATTTCTATAGTCTCATTACATTTCTTACAAGTTACATTACCAAATCGTGAGACTTCTCGATACTACAGGAATCCATCCTAATGGCAGAGCCCCAAAGAGTCCACCCAGTCCAGGATCCTGAGGCCGCGGCTACCCCAAATGCCCCGCTATTCCCCCGGAACTCGTCGAAATCCGATGGGGGCGACCCCGAGGCACGCCAGCATCCGCCGTTCCAGCGCACTCTTCCAGTGGTCCACTCAAAGCCACCTAAAAGAAGAAGCTGCTTATGCAAGTGCTTATGCTGGACAGTCTCCTTGTTCTTGATCCTAGTTCTCATCCTAGGAATCATCGTCGGAATCCTATACTTAGTATTCCGTCCCAAGATCCCAAAGTACTCAATCGACGGTTTACAGGTGACGCAATTCGATTTGATCGCTAACAATAGCCTGTATGCCACGTTTGATGTGACCGTAACAGCTAGGAACCCCAACAAGAAGATTGGAATATATTACGAAGGTGGGAGTAGCATAAGCGTGTATTACTCAGGTTCCAAGTTATGTCAAGGCTCTTTGCCTAAATTCTACCAAGGCCATCGCAACACCACCGTGCTGTTGGTGCCGATGTCGGGACAGACACAGAACGCAACGGGGCTGCTCTCGGAACTCCAGCAGGAGCAGCAGAGCACTGGGGTTGTTCCATTGAATCTGAGGGTCAGGCAACCTGTTAGGGTGAAGCTTGGGAAGTTGAAGCTTCCTAAAGTCAAATTCGTGGTACGCTGTCGACTGGAGGTCGATAGCCTTTCGGCCAATAATTCTATTAGCATCAAGGATAGTAGTTGCAAATTTAGACTTAGATTATAGATTCTTTTCATAGAATTCATACCATGGTGGTTGTGCATAAGCCATGGATATATATATATATATAGCTTCATATTTCTATTCCTTTTCTTTGTTCACTTACATTTTTGTTGATTTCATTTATATAGAATAAGGGGGATTCATTTATATATTCTTTATACTGCTGTCCTGATACATATATTTGTTATTGTAACTCTTATGAATCCTGATTAATAAAATTGAATATAAATTAATCTCCCAGTTATTATTGCAGATTTAGAAAAAGGAATGAAGTGGATTATTTTTTTATTTCTTTCAAAAATATGTAAAAATTCTTCCATATAGTAGATTATGTTGCACGAAAGGAGGAGGATGACGAATCGATGATTTTTGCCCAGCAATGGCGGTTCTAAGTTTATTAAAAAAGTACTTGTGTAATGACACTTTATTTAAGGAGAAAAGGAACTCATCAAAAACTAATTATGTGCCGGAGGCCATTTGCGAATGTAATGAGCAGTGAAGTTGCTCTTTTATTTTTGTGTTAATGATATTTGCTGCATTATTTATTATAAAAGAAGAAGAAGAAGAAGTAGTTTATGGGCTAATATTGTTTGCCTATATGATTTTAAGTGTGAATCTATCGTCAGCTGTCAAACTATTGTCATAGGAAGAAAACATATAAACGCGCAATCTCACCTTGAAAATGCGGGATTATTTTTTTTCAATTTCATATATATTTTGCATGAAATGGTAAATGGATGGGGAAATAGGACCTACTCCATTTAGAATAATATTTACATTACATGAGCCATCAGAACCTTAGAAAAACATAGTTACTAGTTTGTTAGTATGATTATTTTATTTGGATAATAAATGACCCGTTGTATAATGCAAATTTCATTAATCAAAACCTCATGATGATTTTCAATATCTACTAACTACAGCATTAATATGACCTTAGGAAAACCGCATGATGCAGTTTGATCGTTTAATACATCCCAAAATAATGGTTTGGAAAGTCTGATGGAATCGAAAATATGACGTTAATTTATGGTTCAAGTAGATAAACTAACAAAAGAAAAAAGTTTGAAAATTTACCTCTAGTATGTTGTCAAAGTGACTGTTGATTATAGTCACAGCACAGTAAATAATGCTTTTTAAAAAGACAAAAGAACAATACCTTATCATCGATTGAGGAACTTAGAGCAACATGTATCAGAGAAATAATTGTACAATAGTGTAATTTTTTGTTTATTAAGAATAAAAATTCTTCTTATTATAACAAAAGCTTTGTAGATCGTTTTAGCTTCCTAAAATTATAGGAATTTATGTTGTTCGATGCAATCACTCGAGCTAGATTCCAAAGCCTTATCAACTTAAACCTGCGGGGTTAGTATCAAAAGCCTGAGTATTCAAAATGTCACTCATGATATTTTGCTTTAACTAGATGTATTCAAGCTTCATCACAGCCAATTAGGAAAGATGATTGTTTTATGGATCGAAGGGAGCTGTATGAATGGCCTTATAAGTTAGAGGCAAGCGGATATTTCTATTGGAATCTATCAAACCTGCTCTACTCAAAAGTGGATCCTCTTAATTTTCACTCTTTTAATTTTTTTTAATCTACGAATCAATAGTTAAGATTATTTAAATTTTTAGAATATATAGTAATATCATCATGACATCATTTTCTTTCTTATAATCACAATCGCCCATTATACATAACAATATCTGAAGAAGAAAAATTAGGATAAGATAAATTAAAATGATTCATTCTCATTCAACCTTATGTGATTGAGCAAGTTTTAAGCAGGTTTCGAAAGTTACAAATAGGTTTTGATTTCAAATTTTCAAAACCTACTCACATAAAATAAGGTATGAGGTATAACATCTCCATGTCCTATACTCACCTTAAAACTCAGTATCTAGAATATGTAGGGTACAAATTTTAATATATTTTGTTTACACCCATAAAAGTTCTTAATTGATCATATAAAAATATAACAGAATATAATATTTTTAACAAAACATACACTTAAGGTTCAAGTCCATTTGACCACTAAAAAAGAATGGTTATGTTCAAGTTAAAATTGTTTGAAGATTAGTTTATTTTATATTATGCGTTTTCCTTAATGTTCTTATATAACAAATAATACTATAATGGATTTGGTGATGTTATTTATTTTTTACAAGCAAATCTAGGCCTTCTAATAGATTGTAGCAATTAATTATTGGGAGGTATATCATCATATTTGTTACGCACACCTTCATAAGAAAGATATAATTGAAATATATGATCAAATATCAAAGATTACTAGATTAATGAATGCATAAGTTATAAATATATAGAAAAGTCGACAAGTTGTTAAATGACTTATCTAAAAATTTTATATTATAAACATATAATAAGAAATTTCATAACTTTTAGAAGAGTTTCTGCATATTATAAAATAGATTCTAATTTCAATATTTTAGACCCAAGCTTATAAATGTAAGATATAGGTATGGTTTTATACCTATTAACCTTATACCAATTGACCAATTCTATAAGCTACAATGATACTCTAAGAAAATATATCGAAGAAGTGAAACTTGGTTAAATGAGCCAATTCATTTAAATAGGGTATATTTGAATTGAGTGTTCCCTAAATCAAAAGTTTGCTAATGAGCCATCTCTTTCAAGCATGGCATATAGGCATTTTAATAAAATCCTCCTAAAACTATGGTCCCTACTTTTGATGATTCATAACTAGCCTAATAATCACCGTCCTATGCATTTTAAACTCATTTAACAAGTTAGTCACAATCCTAATCCTAACAAAGTTATTTCTCTTTAATCATGTTCTTGTTAACTTTAGTTGCTGTGAGTACCAGTCATTCTCGATTCCACTCATAAAATTAAAATGAAAACGGTTCAAGGCAATTCTTTTGATACATAATATCAAATAGGATTTTTCATACCCTTTACTTACAAAATACCAATATCAAACCTTTTATTAATATTTTGCAGCCGAAACACAAACCATAAATGGTTTAAGCAATTTTCCAACGGAATTATAAGTCAAAAGAATATGATGTGTAGTTTGGTTACAATTCAATTTACAATTTGGTTAGATGCTACAAGCATCAACTATTCAAGTTGACACTTTGACGTTTGACCCAACAATTGATTGGTCAATGTACAATTTTAGGTATTTATTTTTCTGAGCAACACTTTTCGAGAATTTTAATGCCATATATATATATATATATATATATATATATATGCCTGTATTGCCATTGGGCATTGTTGTTTCTTTTATTGATTGGTGATTTGCTTATAAAAAGGACCTATTGTTCTTTCTTTTCCTTTCCCATTATTATTATTATTATTATTATTATTATTATTGTTTTCTATATACAGCTGTGCATCAAAAACCCGGATTATAATATTACCTTTTACGAAATTGCAGTATATGATGCTTCATGCTTGATACCTGCATATTTTATTATCTAATTATTGAGTACGCAGGATATTTTTTCAACGGAAAAACAAATAAATAAAAGAATAAGAGATGAAGTTGAAACAGAATTTTATGCTATTTCAAAGCCCAATTGGTTTGCACAGGGTTAAAAAAGAAAGCCCACTTGCTACACCATTTTTCTTTCGGTTAGACAGGGGATCATATTGATTTCTCTGTGTGTGGCTGCAGCCGGGGAAGACAATTGAAACTCGATTTGCTTCCATACCATTAGGACGAATAATAAAGATATACACCTGCTGCATAATGAGCTACACTATATTCAATTTAGTTGTGATTTTACATTTATGGCCCTGATAGTTTGACTAGGATTTAGATTTCAACAGACGACATGAAATATGAAAGTGAATATATTTCTTGTCGTTGCCTAATTATTTAACTAAGATAAAACCTACCTGTACCGACCACAACGCACTAGTTTCCTAAATCTGACCGAAAAAAGGACTGCTCTAAAACATTTGACGTATTCATTAAGTTTTCATGTTATCATCTGATATAAAGCAACAAAATCAGAAAAATCATACGCGAACTGTTACTTAAAAACACCGTTATCGTACCTGCATTCTAGTTTTATTCTTTTTTTTTTTAATTTTTATTTTAAATTTTTTAAATCGTTATAATCCAATGATATAAATACTATTCTCTAAACGATATAGATCAGATTTGATTTTTCTTCGTCAAAGTCATAATGTAATGGTAGATGAAAAAAAAATAAAAAATAAAAAAAAAATCCTTAATTTGAATGTGATAAAAGCATAGATAATTGGCCAAAAAGAAAATAAAAGAAATCTTTTTCCCTATAATGAATTTTTCTTTACATATTATTTTTAAACAACCGTCAAATAGGATTAATAAGATACGTTACATCAACAAATGGAAATTGAAGAATAAAGGACCCAAAAACCACATAATTTCAATGACTGATGCAATAAGAATGAAATCAAATTATCTCATTTTTAGTCTAAACAAATCAAGACTAGAGAATTTCATAACATAGCTTCAAACAAAACAATGGTTGGTTAGATTGTAATATAATTTAAAAATAAGAAATTATAAAACGTAATAATCAAAATAGTTAGAGATAAAAACTATTAAAAAATTAAGGTTCTAGAAATTTCTATCAAAAACTATGGACAAAGTAAATTATAATTCAATAAATAATTAAGGAATTGTTGTGAATGAACAAATTTAGGAGCCGAGTGAAAATGAGACGAGGTTAACCCTGGGCGACCGTGAACGAAAAATGGAGCAATGGTACGCAAACATCAACCAGAGCTACTAACAGTTGATGAAACTTAAGATATTATTTTATTTCGGCCAACCATTCTTTTTTGTGTTTGATCTTTTTCTTTTATCATTAATCATGACCTAATTTCTTACTATTTCTTGATTTATTTATCAATCCCCAATTTTATCTTAATTCATATCTTTAAACATTTTGGTTATTATCATGTTTAACAACATCTTGTTTCTTTATTACACTTTATTCTGACTAATCATTTTGTTTCCAAAATTATATTTTGATTATCATACTTAGTAATTCCCTTTTTTTAAAAAAAAATTAAATTGCAATCTTACTAAACATTTTGTTTCTCAAAATCATGATTGCAACTCTATGGTGCTAATTCATTCAGATTGAAAGTTAGATGATTCGATTCCTTCATATCGCAACTCTTACTGATCCTGAATAATTTTCAGATCTATGATTTTTTTTTCATTTCAATCTTTCCAATGCAAATTATGTTATTGTTCCCATTTATTCGTTTATGATAAAAGATGAAAAATTTGGAAAAAGAATTACTTGAAAGACCTAAGATCTTCCTTGTCTCTATTCCAGCGCCTCCACCTCTATCTTTTTCATTTTAGAATTTGAGTTCTTAAAAATAAGTCAGTGTTAAGATGTGTTAACGGCGTTTTTCACATAACCATTACGATTATAAATAAGTCAAGCCATTTATGAGCTACTTAAATTCGATTGGCTTTAAGTTTAACTTGATTCGAACTTGACTTATAAACAAGCTAAGCTCTAGGTCCGAATAAAATTCGTTTATTTAAATGAGCTAACCATGATCTCCTATTTAAGCTCACCCCCTAAAAATTCTATGTAAAAATCTAAGTAGTCAGAAACACTCTTCAAATATTCTCAAGAATCAACCAAACTAAGAATTAAGCTTAATATAAAAGTCATACTCATAATAATTGACTTCATAATTATAAACCAACTTGAGAACTCTAAAGCCCAATATCGAACCTACAATCATTCAAAACCCTCAACCCCTAAGTATAGTAGAATACTTTCGAACTTGTGAAAACCTTAAGATAGAAAAATCAAGAACTTTAATACTAACTTGAATGTTTGAAAACCCTAAAACTTAATCGCAACTCCTAACTTACTAAAACCCTAAACTTTAAAATGTAATGAGAACTTTCAAGTACTAAAAGGAACACTTAAAAACCTTACATCAAAAGCCTAAACCTAATTAAGCTTAAACTAATTCTAAGATACTTATAACATATCTTGAAAACCAATTTGAGGAAAGGAAATATTTGAGAACTAAAACTTAACTTAGCCACTTGAATAAGATAATCAAATAGGACATTCAAGGGTATAATTAAGGAGCCACAAGTGAGGACTAAGACCGGCCATCTCCATCTAAATCCCCTCCCAATCCACGTTCAAACAAACCAAAGTCAAGAGTATAAACTTAGCAGACTCACAAACTTAGCAATTTCCCATAAGTTTAGATAAGACAATTTCCAATTCCCTAGACAAGTTATACCATTTAAGGAAAAAAGTAACTTAACCATTTTTGAAATAAGCCAAAAGTAAGGATTGATGGGACAACAAACCATACCCTAGAGCCACCTACACCGCCAATTTGGAGAAGGAAGTATGGCATCCATCTTTTCATTCTTTATATCTTGTATTATCACATTTATTAGCCACCCAAAAAGCTTCCACAAAACCATCACATCCCTTAGATTTTTACTTCATAAATACACATTAAGTTGACAAGATTTGGGTAAGGAAACCTTAGCCCCAAAACCGACCACTTAAATCTCTTAAAACAATTCTAACACTTAAACAATTCTAGATGAAGATCCCCAAACACACCATCTTCACTGCCTATAACATACCTAAGCGCATGCCCAATCACCCCATTCAAGTACCTTAGCTGGGCTTTGAAGAAGACACCCAAAATACCACCCTACACTTAACCATTTGAGAGGACTTTAGAGCTTTAGAGCATCAACATGTACCAAAATCATAGGATTTAAGGAGCCAAGGATTTGCAAAGGAAGGGGAAGAAAGCTAGGAGCCAAGGGAGTCTTAAGTGGGGCACAAACTAGCATCCATTCACCTAGTAAAGTAAACCCCATCTTCAAATGCCTTTAGAACACCATGAGTAAAGTTCCATTTCATATTTTTGTAAATATATCATGTATGTTAAAAGTTCTCTTAGCTAAGATAAGTTATGGCTTTCTTAAAGTTTCCTTACAAGTGATAGAACATTTCTTAGTTAGGATAAGTGATGGCTTTCTTGAAGTTTCCTTACAACTGATAAAACATAAGTCGCTTAAGCTTATTTTCCTTTTAGTATACATGTATGTTACTTATATTATAGCCTTGTAACTTACAAAAACCACAAAAATAAACTTATGCAAAGCTTCCTAAGGTCCTGGACGTGTAGTGTTTAAAGGTTGCCAACATGTTATCTTCATTTATATTAAGTTTCTCATACAATAAATTAACCTTAGGTGATAGAAAAACTATTATATAAAGCTTTGGTGAAGAAATCATCACATAAAGACCTAACTTGAAGCATTTGGGCCTAAGGTAATGTATGTCCCATATTATTCACTGAACACTAAGTTAGAATATACTTACAAGGGTAAAACAAGCATAAGTTAAAGTACAAGTAGTGTAAAGCCTTGGTTAGGCACCTAAACTAAAGAAACAAGGAGTTAAGGTTAAAAAATGGGTTTAAGAACCAAAGAACCAAATTGACTAGATCTGCAACTAACATTTCATCCATTTAAACACTTTTAAAAATATAGTAATTAAAGTAAAAAGACCAACCAAAACTAGTAGGACAAGTGTTAAGGCCCCAAAACTCAAAATCAAGCCCAAAGCTCTTAACCAAACCTTGTGAAACTTTTTAACTAGCAAGTTAAGGTTAAGACAAAGGTGGCACAAAGTCAATACAAGGCCCGCATTAAGTTTCCCAAGCCCACCAAAGTGATAAGTATTACTAATGTAAGAATCGAGCCCATCTTTGGTCATAAAAGCCACTTAAAAATCTAAGAAATGCAAGATAGTGATAAGACTAAAAATATTAAATGAAAAACTAATCTTAAGAAAGTAGTTGAGCCTAAATAAAAGATTCAAGCCTAAGCCCTAACAACTTCACTAAGTAGTAAAAAGCCTGATAACAAATTCAAGCCCAAAAGAAAACCATACCTATAGGAGTGCTAATGTTCTAGCCCATAAGAAATATTATAGGCCCCATCTCTCAAATTTTTCTATACTACATGAAAGTACACTCGAAAATAAATAAAATCGATTATAAGATTGCGAAAATTGGGTTTAAAATGAGAAAATTATACGTGATTGAGGATTCAACTTAACCAAGAAAAATTTAAGACTAAGTCAAGAGTTTAACTTTAATAGAACCTTAGGTTGACATCATAATATATCAAATCCTTATGTTACCACATTTACTTTATTCAAGGGACTTTGATCTCAGAGACGACCTACCTCCGGATTATTATGACTAGCAGCTATGATAGAGTGAGTAATTCCTGATAACTTTATGTTTGCTTTTGTTTATAGTCTAGTTGCACTAAAGTAATTTTATGATTAAATTGATTGCAAGAGGAGTATGGGGAATGCATATGTGTGGACTCCTGATTGTTTGTAAGACTTAATGGTAATATATGAACTGGAAGTTGTAATACCCTACAAATTAGTAATCAAGACATGAACATATAAGTATTAAGATAAAGCTCTGTTCTTGAACGAGTATGGTCAATAGTGGATTTAGGGCATTTGAAAAAGTAAACTGATTAGGCTAGAAACTTATAAGAAACATAATAACCCTAATCGAGAAATTCCCATACGTTTAGAAGTTCATAATATAATAATAATATTAAGAATACAATTAAAATAGTGAGAATTTATTTTATATGAGATCATAAAGTCGTATTTAAAGCAATCGTATCTAAGTTTAGGACTTTCGGAAAAGTATATTCGATTGAGTCCAAACTTTACAACTAAGTTAGAAAAGTTAGTTAAAGTGACTTAATAAAGTTATATCTAAAAAATAATGACAAAAACAATCTCAAATTTAGCCTTAAAAATATTATTATTCAATATAGTGTAAAAATGATTGAAACCCTAAAATTAAGCTCGGAATACGATGAGAACTTAGAGATAAGTTAATTGAGCTATAAAATGAGATAATATAGTATAATTTACTATATGAATATATACGTATTTTTATGAATATACTCGGCATAAATTATAATTATACCCGTAAATTAATCCTAAATTACTTAATTATATATATTATGTGTTGAATTCATGAAAAAAACTAAGAAATATATCTTAAAAATAATAGAGATGTTAGAAACATAATTATACAAGTATAGTTATATACAACACGTGATATATATGTAGGATACATACTCGTATATTAATAAAATAATTAAATACTAATATATGAGCAAAATATCCATCTAAACTTATCATTTTGCCTTCAAATTAGTTAGGAATTGCTGGATTTCATCGTGGCTTGTTGTGGAAAACTGATTTGTGTTGATTCAAAAGAAAATGAACATGAATTAGCTACCTCCTACTTGTAATTAATGGGGGGAAAAAGCAAGAAAAAAATTATACAAAAATAAAGAAGGAAAGCAACTAACCTAAACCATTATATAGGCTGAACAACATTATTTCACATCTTTAGAATCCAGATACACTAAAAAAAAAAAAATAGAAAAATCGTAGAGAAATAGAAAAAAAATTAGGAAAATAGAGTAATTACTAAGCTAAACTAATTCCTAAGGTAACCCTTGATCTGTTGTTGAGCCACTTTACCACCATATAGGACCCCTAGCACCTTGTCCATTCGACATACGCCATCCCCCCCTCTCACCTCACAGCTACTGGAGCACCCAAGATCAGTTACGTCAAATTTCTATTTTGTTTTTCAATAAATTTCTAAAAATAGCAAATCCACCCAAAAAAATTCAAAAAAAAAAAAATTATATGTAGATTATTTCATACCTACTTTTGTGTGATATTTTTATTTTTTTTAAATTTTTAATATTTAAATACTTACTTAAGAAAGTCACTATTTATCTGAATTTTAACTTTCAAAATAAATGTATTAAATGATGTTGTTTTTAACTCAAAATTTTTATGTAGGAAGTACATATTATATAAATAATTGCTATATAGCCTGAATTTTTATTTGAATATTTTTAATGTTTATTGTATTTTTTAGCCTAAAAATAACTAGAAAATAAGTTGAAATTATGAAATAAGTAGGAAATTATGCAATTAAATGATATAATGAACCTATACTAATTTCTAATAAAGTATAATAATGTTGAGATAGGTTGAAATCAATGTTGTGAAAAAAGAATCACAATTGGATAATTTAGTAAAATCGTAAATTCGAATGTATAGGCGATAAATCAAAAACCTGAAATCAAGTGATGATTGAATTACCCAAATTTTTAAGAGTCTATAAAAATTTTCGAGGAATTATTTAGTGACCCAAGCTAATTACTACAAATTTACATAGTAAAATGGCTTAATTTATGAATTAGGGCATATTTTTAGCAATACTAAGCTAAATTATGATAAATAATTAAATAAAACACTATCTATATATATACTGATCAGATTTGATAAAAGTATATTTTTAATATATTTAATGATATTTTGATGACCGAGATATGTTACATGTGTACTAGGGTTAGATAATATCTACATTATAGGATTATGTAGACAAATTATGTACAATGTAGTTTAATTATATAAAATACGTATAATATAATAATATAACTGTGTTAGAAATTCGAACTATTCGTTAGAAGTCATCTTTATAAATAGAACCTATAATACATGTTACTAAGTTTATACGAACCTAACGATACTAGTTTTACAAAAATCAGACAATCATAGGTAATATAACTTATATCTATATAATATTATGAGAATTTATGTATTTCAATAACCCTATCGTAATTAAAATATGATTTAATCGATTAAAAGTATATTCTAATACGATCAAAATGATATATTATGTTTAATAGTATAATTACGTATATTATTAATAAGTAATAACTTAACTTGATTTATATAATAAAACCATATATTATTATTATAATATACTTTAGATAAGATCCTAATGTTTTTGTAATTATTATGAAAACTGAATTTAGGTTATATATATATAGAGTCTTCCAATGATCAGACCATTGACAATATAAGTTTTCCAAAGTGAGCGTCAAGACAAGTAAGTGGGATTAATACTTTATAACATTTTGGGGTATTATTTCAGAATATCTAGAGACCTTGGTATGTATTGACTTATAATTGTAGGTAGTTGTTTTTACGTATGCAGTGCTTGTGGTTGGGTTATAATTTGCTGTGATTGGAGTTGAGCTCCATGTTATGGTTGTTTTACGAATGTTATGTTTGAATTGTTTGAGGTTGGTTGATTACTATAATAATGAACTAACTTAAATTAGGCTTAACATCTAATTTGATATGCATCGTAACCTTCTAGAGGTAACAACTAAGATTCTCAGGCCAAACATGGACTCCTTTTGATAAAGATAGGTAAAATGGTCCTTTTCCTACCTTTAGCCGAACTAAGTGATAGGAGAGGAGATCGTGGTAAGGTTAGAGGCCGTGGTTCGAAGGTAGGGTGTTCTCTATTGCACAAGCCCCAGCTTGATTTTGATTCGTAAGTATGTGACATTAATCTTCTCAATCTGAATTAGAGCGAGCACAATTTCTCTGATCTTATGACAAACAGGATAACATCGTGCGATGCTATTTACTTGTATATGCATTGCATTAACCAACTTGGTTAAAAACCCTGCTTGTAATGTACTGAATGCATACTTCTGTTTCCGCTTTACTTATTAAGCAAGTTATTGCTTATTCCTCTATAATTTGTTTTACATGTTTTAAATGAATTACAAGTGCTTACCTAATACCAAAATAGTAATAAACTGGGACGGGGAGTAAGATGCAACAAGAAATAGTTGGTTATTGTCCTTAATATTAACTTTTTATCTTTTAAGGAAAATTACATAAGACTCCTCAAATGGCTTGGTAGTTTTCAATATTTTGTTCTGTATGTGAAATGACAGGCACTTATAGGATTTACTACTACTCTTTTATAAGATCAAATTACAAATTTATGTTTAACAAATTATTTTAAAGGATTATTTCATAGGTTTATATCAAATAGGTATCGAATTGGATACTTCAAAGAGATAGAGTTGAATATGCCTGATGTGAATTAGGTCTAGGATAGCAGCTGTGAAAACGGTTTCTATCTTAAGATGGTTCATATGGTAAGACTATTACGACTCCATCTTTTCGGGGTGTGACAAAAGTGCTGCAGGACTGATTTATATATCGTCGTTATAGTATGAAGTTACTTGATCACCTAAGTAACTGAAAATAAGTAATTGTTTAGCTATGAATTAAAATAAGTCATGCATGGCACATCATTACATTATAATTATACCAATAGCCACCATATGTGGAAGGTGAGAATGGGTTTATAGGAGCAGGAGCTTTTGAAGGGATTATTTAGGCACATTATGCCATGTTATTAAGTTCTTGTCATAACCTATGAATTTATTAGGCACCAGGAGACGTTAATCGTTTGGCTAAGAGCCAAGTCTTGTAACTTCCACTTAAGGATGCGATGTGGACTATAAAGGCCACCATATCGCTAGACCTAAGAATTTTGAGTTTTATAAAATCATGTGCTTGATTAAAGTAAAGTATAGTATATTTATAAATATACAAGTATATGTAAATAAGTTAATTTGAGCATGTAGGTGCAATTTCGAATAAAAACCCAGATGCTAGAACTTGGTTATTGGTCAGTATTGGTCAATAATCTCTAAACCTGACTATAGAGAGTTAAATTTCTGAGTTGCGTACAGTTCCAAGGCCACTACATGTATTGTTTAACATATTTCTTGTTACATGCATTCATATGATTGTTAATATATTGCTTGTAACATGTGTTTGAAGGATTAGCTTACTAAGTATAAGCCCCACAATCTGATGTTTAGGGTTCGATCCATAAAATTTAGGGTGATTAAGTAAATTATCCGATCAAGTAAATTGTTCAATCAAGGACGAAGCTACGAATATTAGTAAAGGTGATCCCATGGGTTTAGATTTAGGAAAATAAATAATTAAATAATATAATATTGAATTATATGTATATTATCTATTGTTTATCAGAAACATGTAAAATGAGTTATGATAATTAACGAATCGATAGAGATAAATTATATGCATACTAAAAATTATAAAATAACTTAAATAATATTTATTTATACCATATATGTATTTATGTGTAAATAAAAATATGCCAAAATTACTTAAAATACCTGAAATATGCCAAAATAATACTAAATAATTAAAGAAAATTTATAAAAAAATAAAGGAAAAATCAAGAAAATTATAAAAATATGTGAGCTTATCCAGATTTAGGGCATGACAGCTTGGAATTGAAGAAACAAAATTAACCAATAAAATTGAAATAAATAGAAAGTAAAAATGAAAGAGGATAAGGGATAAATGGTAACAAATAATTCAACAAATCAATCAAGCAGCCTTATAAATTCAAAAAACCATCCCCATTCCTTATTTTGGTCAATTAGGAATTAGAAAAAAATTAAGGAGAGGAGAGAAAAGAAGAAAAAGTAATTTTACAAAAAAAAATTACAAAAATAATGAGCAATGAAGGCTTTAGAAGGCAATCCGTATCCGACAGTCACTTAGAAATGAAAGGCTACCACCACACCACCTTAACCCACTACCTAAGGTTGTCGACACACTTGTATCTACCACTGGTGGTTAGAAGTTAATCAATTAGGTAAGTCAAATTCCAACCTGATTTTGTTTAATTCTATAAAAATATTAAATATGTTTAGAAATTTATGAAATTTGATAGTCTAAGGTTTTTAAGTATATAGATTTAGGGACAAATTTTAGTTTGATGAATTCTTGCATGGAAATATACCGTTCTTAATAAATCTCATAAACTTGAGTTTTGTTTAATTTAGAAATAAATGACTATAGGAGTGTAATTTTAAGCTAAATTTTTTTTTATAGACTACTTAGAGGATGTAGAATAATGCTATGAAGCCTTTTCTCAGAAATGAATTTTCAAAAATTTTAAGTAATTTTTAGGCCCTTAAAATATATATATAATTAGTGATTTAGTGTATAATTAAGTGTTTTAAGATGTTCATATCCAATGTGGTATGATAATTGTAGTATTTGGAGTATTAGATGTAATTATTATGAGTATTGTGTAGTAAATATATGTAATTTTAGTAATATGTGAAATTGAAATTATAAGAAATAGAAAATATTATGGTAAAATTTATAATATAATAAAAACAAAATTGTGTAATAAATTTGCTAGGAAACTTAAATTACAATAATTATATGAAAAATATAGAATTTTCTCACAATGAGAGTAAAGTCGGTAGTTAAATTAAGATTTGGATGTACCATACAGACTAGAACACGAGTTGAGGACTAAAAGAGATATTTAAGATACTCGAAAATAATGTAATTAATTTCATATTGTCGAGCTTGATTTTTCGGTTTCCTTTATTAAAAATTAATTTTTCTATTTCCGATTAATACTAAACCCTAATCTATTTAATATTAATCATCGACTAAAGAAATTGAGAAATTCCGGTTTTTTATTAAAAATAATTTTTGGAGTTACCACCCGACCGAAGTTGGGAAAAGAAAAGAAACCGTAATCAATTGGGTGGATTGATTACAATTTAGCTACTAGTTTTTTATTTTAATTTTAAATGAAGAATTGAAGGGTTCCAAGTTCGGGGGTTAACCTATTAAACCCTTAATGGGTACCACTATTTATTTACCGAAATTAGGATTATTCTTCTAACTATAATAATTAAAAATAAATAAATAAATAAATAATTAAAAGAAAAAAAAAAGAACCTAAGTTTCTACATATTTTATTGTTGCCCCGAAGGTAACTACATACTCGCTAGTCGAGATCAGACGATCGTAGTTCTTTCAAAAAAATTTTTAATGTGTTGATTGATTTTAATTTTGAAAACCGACCGAGTTTACATTATTATCAATTTAGTTTTTCAAAGAAAACTTTAAAAGAGCCCTAATTCACCAAGTTTTTTATTTTATTTTATAAAAACTCTCTAAAAGTCTATTTTTTAACGGGGTTTTTATTTTATTTATTTACAAAATAAATTTTTTTAAGTGAGAAAATTCTAAAGTCATAATGCTAAAAAATATACCTAAGCATATAAATACATACACATATATCTATTTACCTATCATGTCATAAATTTAACTAAATAACTAATGGAATTATAATGATAAATAAAGAGACAAATAAATAAATAAAATAAAATAATCAAAACCGAACCTGACTTGGGCTGTTCGGTGAAGTGCTAGTGTTGGTTTGTCGAGTGTGGAGACGTGACGATCAGTGCTGAATCATGTGTTGTGATGCTGTTGTACAGAACGTACTGCTGTTCACTTGGCGTTACTGTCCGCTTGGTGTTGCTGCTACCCGTCTGGTGTCATTGCTGTCCGTCTGGTGTTGCTGTTATGTTCATTGATGTCTATTGTGCTGCTGTTCTGTTCGTTGACATCCGCTATGTTGCTATTCTATTCGCTGTCGTCCTCATGCTGCTGTCTTTGCTGCCGTCCGCTGTGCTGCTGTTCTATTCGCTGATGTTCGCTGTGCTGCTGTTCTGCTCGCTAATATCCATTATGCTGCTATTCTATTCGCTGTCGTCCACTATGCTGCTGTCTTCGCTGCCGTCTGCTGTGCTGCTGTTATGATCGCTGATGTCCGCTGTGCTGCTGTTCTGTTCGCTGCTGTTCGCTGTGCTACTGTTTTTGCTGCGGTCCGCTGTGCTGCTGTCTTCACTACCGTCCGCTATGCTGCTATTTTGTTTGTTGTTGTCCGCTGTGCTACTGTTTTCATTGCCATCCGCTATGCTGCTGTTCTGTTTGTTGCTGTGATGTTGCAAATAGCAGTGAAGCGTGGACAGAGCAGCAGTCGCCGTGCGTTGAGTATGTCCAGTGGATGAGAATTCGGGTTCCTACTGTTTGCTGGTCGCGAAGTTATTGATTTATTGTCGTGAATGTGGAGGCAGCAGCTACTACAATTGGCTGAGTTTGAAAGAGGATAGGGGTGGTTGGTGTTTTAAATGTCACGCAAAAGAGGAGTAATCGGATAAAGGGTCTGCTGTTATTGTTTTTGCCGTCAGTGTGTATCAAATCTGCAGCGTACTATCGTCGGGATGCGGCTACGAAGCGTAGAGATTAGGCTCCTGTTTTTTCTGTCCTCTTTTTTCTCCGACTGCTAAGTTGGCGCTATTGTTTTTTGTCTTTCTTTTTCTGGCTGCATGTGTGTGTTTATATAGTCTAAACCATATTATATCTGATTCGGTAATTAAACTAGATTCAAATGAATTCAAATCTGATTTAACTAAATTTATATGATTTAATTAGATATGAATCCTATTTTCATCTCACTTCTGCAAAGATAAAAAAATAAAGACATAGGTGCCTACTGAAACTCGAACCCAAGACCTCGAATTAAATCCAACACAAATATTTCGATACTTATCCGTTAGGCCGTTGGTCTGCGCCTTAACATTCAGTACAATTAAACTATACTTAAATTATTCGATTCCCTAAAATAAAATTTTTTAACTGAACTAAAACTAAAACTATTTATTCCTTATATAAGTTACTTCAGAAAAATCTACGAAATTTTTATCATTTTTCCTTTTCTTATTATTATATTTTTTTTGGTATTTTATTATTATTTTTTATTTTTATTTTTTTTGTGTTTTCAACATTTGTTAATTTTTATTATTTTTTATCTTTTATTAATTTTTTTTGTTTATTATTTTCATTTTTGAATTAAGACCCTTTTTGTAAAAAAAAAAAATAAAATTAGGACTACAGAGAGGCAAAAATTAGGTGTTTACAGTTGTCCCTCTTTGTGGTGAAGTTTGAGCAAAATTTTACCATAAAGACAAAAGAGACATTATTTTTGCCTTGGGACGACTCTATCCTAAGAAACGTTAAGTCACTTGACGAGAGTTAGAATAGCGAGGGGTAGCACCTTTGTAAGTTGGCAAAAATCCTTCAATGAGAACTTGGTCGTACCTTGATGAGCTGACTAACCAAGGCGGTCAAAGCGCCCTTTGAGTTGGCTAAGACCTAAAACAAGGAAAACTTGGTAGTGCTCTAATGAGATGACTAACCAAGGCAGTCAAAGCGTCCTTTGAGCTGGCTATGACCTAAAAATATGAAGGAAAACTTGGTCGTGTCCTAATGAGCTGACTAACCAAGGCAGTCAAAGCGCTCTTTGAGCTAGTTAAGACTTGAAGAATGAAGGAAAACTTAGTCGTGCCCTAATGAGCTGATTAACTAAGGTGGTCAAAGCGCCCTTTAAGCTGGCTAAAACTTGAAGAATAAGGAAAACTTGGTCGTACCTTAATGAGCTGACTAACCAAGGCGGTCAAAGCGTCCTTTGAGTTGGCTAAAACCTGAAGAATAAGGAAAACTTGGTCATACCCTAATGAGCTAACTAACCAAGGCGGTCAAAGCGCCCTTTGAGCTGGCTAAGACCTAAAAATGAGGAAAACTTAGTAGTACCCTAATGAGTTGACTAACCAAGGTGGTCAAAGCGCCCTTTGAGCTAGCTAAGACCTGAAAATATGAAGGAAAACTTGGTCGTGCCCTAATAAGCTAACTAACCAAGTGGTTAAAGCGCCATTTGAGCTGGCTAAGACTTAAAGAATGAAGGAAAACTTGGTAGTGCCCTAATGAGTTGACTAACCAAGGCGGTCAAAGTACCCTTTGAGCTGGCTAAGACCTGAAGAATGAAGGAAAACTTAGTTGTGCCCTAATGAGCTGACTAATCAAGGCGGTTAAAGCGCCCTTTGAGCTGGCTAAGACCTTAAAAATGAAGGAAAACTTGGTTGTGCCCTAATGAGCTAACTAAGACCTTAAAAATGAAGGAAAACTTGGTTGTGCCCTAATGAGCTGACTAACCAAGGCGATCAAAGCGCCCTTTGAGCTGACTAAGATCTGAAAATAAGGAAAACTTGGTCGTGCCCTAATGAGTTGACTAACAAAGGCGGTCAAAGTGCCCTTTGAGCTAGTTAAGACTTGAAGAATGAGGAAAACTTGGTCGTGCCCTAATGAGCTGACTAACCAAGGCAATCAAAGCGCCCTTTGAGCTGGCTAACCAAGGTGGTCAAAGCATCCTTTGAGCTAGTTAAGACCTAAAAATGAGGAAAACATGGTAGTACCCTAATGAGCTGACTAACCAAGGCGGTCAAAGCACCCTTTGAGCTGGCTAAAACCTGAAAATATGAAAGAAAACTTGGTCATGCCCTAATGAGCTGACTAACTAAGACGGTCAAAGCGCCATTTGAGTTGGCTAAGACTTGAAGAATGAAGGAAAACTTGGTAGTGCCCTAATGAGTTAACTAATCAAAGCGGTCAAAGTGCCCTTCGAGCTGGCTAAGACCTGAAGAATGAAGGAAAACTTAGTTGTGCCCTAATAAGCTGACTAACCAAGGTGGTCAAAGCGCCCTTTGAGCTAGCTAAGACCTGAAGAATGAAGCAAAACTTGGTTGTGCCCTAATGAGCTGGCTAACCAAGGCGGTCAAAGCGCCCTTTAAGCTGGCTAAGACTTGAAAATGAGGAAACTTGGTCGTGCCCTAATGAACTGACTAACCAAGGTGGTCAAAGCGCCCTTTAAACTGGTTAAGACCTAAAAATGAGGGAAACTTCGAATTGGGATAGCGCTCCATGAGCTTGTTAAATCCCTAAAAGATTATAAGTGTGGCAACATTCTGTGAGTTAGGCGACTGGGAGCCTATGAAACTCTATACTAGGACTACTCTCACGAGCTGCCTAGCTCCTTAGGAGATTATAAATTGGGATTGTTTTAGGAGTCAACTAGAAGCTTAAGAAGCTTTAGATTGGGACTGCGCTCTTTGAACTGGCTAGATCCCTAAATGAGAATATGAATCTAGATAGCGCTACATAAGCTGACTGAAGCGCTAAAGAAGATATGGATAGGAACGGTGCTTTATGCGTTGGCTATATACTTGAGAAAATTGATAAAGAGTAAGCACCCTTCAGACTCACTTAAACTCTATTGACAATCAAAAGTAAAACTAAGGAACATAGCCGACTCGAAAAAAAAATAAAAATAAAAAAAAATAAAACTCTTGATTTGAGAAATTTACAAACGAGGAATTTAGTGAAAATTGTTTATAACATGAATTGAAAATTTGGTTACTATGGATGAAATGGACTAGAAAATGAATGGAAAAACTTGTAACAAGCCTCCACTTTCTCTCTCTCTTTTTCATGTCTTTTCATTCTCTTTTTTTTTCCTTTTTTTTCCTTGAAAGTTTGCTAACGGATACAAATTCTTATTTAAAAGGTAAATGCTAGAATCATGTAGGGTATCCCATATCCACCCTAGTTTTTAACCTAGACAATGAGCTTCTTAGATAAGCCTTAAACATTCATTTTGTAAAGAAAAGGTAACTCATGATTAGTCTAGTCAAAGAGGACTTCCTTATGCACTCTCGGTCTAGATTTCACTCTTGATTATTATTCCAGAAATTATAATCCAGTTTGTAAGTGATACGCTTTGATTGATCTATTAGGTCTTTTTAGGTTTAGTATTGCAAATTGGGCTTTTAGTCAAATAGTTTCAAAAGAAGTTAATTGAGAGGGCCTATTTTGAAAGAAGTGCTTTCGTCCAACCCGGGGGATACAAGTCAAGAACCCTTAGGAATGAACTAGATGTGCGCTTACCCCAGTTTCAAAAATAATTTTTATCTTAGATAAGTTATTCTTCAAAATTGGAAGAGCTTTGAGTATGGAGGTAATGTGGGTGGGAAGGTCTTGTGTTTGAGAATTGAGTGGATCGAAAGGGTTTATGTTCATGATTTAGAGTGTGATTTTGAACTGAATATGGAGTTTTTGGTTTGTGGTTGAAAACATGATCCTGAATGAATATGAGGTTTTGTGTTTTTGGTTAGGAATGCAATTCAAGGCCTTTTGTTTTTTGAGCAACTTAAGCCTTCTTTGATTGGGGATTTTCTCAAGCCTAATATTTGGGTATTTCTTCATTTTCCTTTTTCCTGGTTTTTTTTCTTTTACTTTTTTTCTTTTTTCATTTCATTTCATTTCTTTCTTTTCTCTCCCCAAAAATAACTATCTCTTTTGTCAAGTTTTTGTCTTTAGATGAATCAAGGCCTTAAATCCATAGGTTCAGAGTGCATTGGCTTGGGTAAGGTATGTGTGGCCTTTAGGGTATTTGGAAAAAATGTTAGCTCTTCTTTAAAGGGAACAATTTATTGAAAACAAAAATTATTCTTGAATTGTTATTATTGGGGTATGCACAAATCAGTTTTATCGTTCTCTCCTAATTAATGACCATAACCTCCGAATTGCCTCACTGTGGGGTGGTTTTCGACAGGGTTTACATTTAAAAGGACTCCAGATCAGTCCAACGAGGTTATAAAAGGATAATTGTGTTTGGGATTTGAAAGTGAATGCCTAACTTCATTTCGGTCTGCGTATCAAATTCAAAATGGACCTCCTTTAAGGAGTGAGTCCAAAATATCCTCACCATAATGTCTCTTAACCCTCAAAGTGTTTAAGGGTTAGTGTATAGGATATAGCTCGCCTCTTTTCATTCAAAACTTTTTAAAAGTGAGTTACCAATTCCTTACATAAGGATGGATTGACCTTAAGGTGAAGACGGACTTTACTCCCCAATTCCTTGGAACATGCTCCGGTTGTGAAATTTCAAAGACTAAATGCCCCATGGCCTAAACTTATAGGTCTTAACGCCCTTGAGCTTCCATATGTGATTTTGGGTTAGGTTCTTTAGAGTTTGAATGGGTTGAAACTGACAACTTTTGAAGTAGAAGGGACTAATGAATTGCCCTTTTTGTTTGTACCGGAGATCAAGCTTAGGATAGTGTTTCATGGCTTTGTGTTTTGACTCGGTTCATGGTTTTGACTTGATAGCTCAAGGGCTTTGAATTGGTTGAATCATCTCGATGGGCTAGGGTTCGGGTTTGGTTGGTTATTTTCTTGGGCCAAGTGGGTCTATTTAGGTTAGCTGCCTTAATGGGCCAAGTAATTGTGTTTGTCCTGAACCCTATAAGGATTTGTAATCGTTAACAAATTTCTTTCTTTTTCTTTTCTTTCCTTTCCTACTTTTTTCTTTCTTTCCTCTTTCTTTTTTTTTTTTTTTTTGTGAAAGAGAGAGAGGAAAAGTTAGGGCTTTTGTGTTACAAAGACCAAGTGATGGAATTGTAAATAGAGGGTTGCTTTCATAGAATTCTATATACAAGCCTATACAACTTATTATTACTAGGGGTCTATTTACAAGTTAGGAATTCTGAAGAAAGAAAATATCTAAATCTTATTTATTCCGAATGAAGAAGGCTATTTGCAAAATGCTAACTTTTCCTAAAAGAATGAATATTTTTGGTTGATAGAATACTAAGCACAATGATAACTACCTATTATTTTACAGGTTTGATTCGTTTTGTTTTGTTTCTTTTCTTTTTGTTTTTTATTATTTTTATTTATTTATTCTACGAAAGTTGGGTTCAATTAATATGGGCCCAAGGTGATAGATTCAAGCCCTAATAGATGTACTAAAGCCCTCATTATAGTAATATTTATAGGGTTCTTCTATAGGGGTAAGATGAGCTTAATCTTGTTCCTAATGAATTTTTACTCATTTGGGCTAAAAAGTTAGATCCATATCTCGAGTATCTTTTAAGGCCAATGAAGTGGGTAGATATAGATCTGTTTGGAAGCTCTTTGACTCGATCTAGCTATAGTTATGTAAAAAAGAAAAAAAATCAAAATTACAATCATCACCTATTCCAAACTTTACATAGAATTATTATAAATTATTTACGGATTTATATTACAATTGTAACTTCACAACTGTTCTTGTCCATTTAGGTTTGTTACATCATAGGTTCTTGTGATTTTTGTTTTTTAGAAAAATGTTTTCATGTGATGCAAAGGTTGGGTTCTAAAAGTCCTAAAATTCTGTGACCACTGTGTTTTTCAAAGTAACAATTCTGTGGTCGCATCTGAACTTGAGTGGAATAGCCTAATCGGCCTTGGAAGGTGGTTACCCTATAACATCCGAAGCTTACACAATCGCTCCCCTCCTAAGGTCCTAAGACGGCCTGGTTTTGACCGTGTCTACCATGCATTTATGATGCAGAAAAACAGAATAAAAATAAAGCAAACCCCTAAAGCTACCCCTAGTAAATAAACTTCAACAAAAAAATGTTAGTAAAAAAAAGATAATAGCATATTGGGTTCCTTCTTCATCTTTAGTTGAACTAAGTGACAAGTGAAGAGGTTACAGCAAGAGTGAAGTCAATAGTTCGAAGGTAGTTGCGGGAGAAGTAGTATCTTTATTGCACAAGCTTGGGTTTGGTCATAAGATGTTACATTAAATGGAAACTCCTTAACCTGAATTAGAGCAGGTGTAATTTCTCTAATCTTATAACAGGCCAGACAACGTTATGTGATGGCATTTACTTGTACATGTATTGCATCTAACTAATTTAGTTGATTAACTTGTTTGTGTTTCATGTATAATTTCAAGTCTTCATTCCAACTTACTAAGGTGGTGATTGCTTACATCTTTATAGACGTTATTATAGGTGCTAGCTAGAAAGTGACTTATATTCACCTTAAAGCTAATAACTATTGGATCTTAAGAAATGAGGGAATATATTTTTAAGGTCTTAGCTTTTATTTTAGAATCTTTTATTTTCAAATAATGTATTACTTAGGAAATATAGTACGATGAAACCTTGCAAACATTAATTGTAATATTTGAATCCTAGTATATATATATATATATATTCATTCTTTCTGAGGTAAATAATTTATTTAATTTATAAATTGTTTATTTCAAAGTGAGTTAGTTGTGGACACCTTATGTAAATCAAGTCTAAGATAATGACTGTATGGTCAGCTTTTATTTTAGAATGGTTTGCATGCTGTGACTGTTACAACTCTACTGCTTTGGGCATAACACTAAGCGTAAGCTTACATCCTCTTAGATTCCTTTTGTTGTAGGACCAACTTTTGTTAAGCCGAGATGTGGGATGCTCGAGGTTTGTCTCGAGTTGGGATAGGATTGTAAGTTACTTAGAGTGAAGGAGGGAACTGCTTAGTATTGGCTAAGGATTAATGAATTTCTTTATATTATATTGCTAGACCTTCAATAGCCATTTGGACTGCTTGTTACTATTACTATTATTTTGGGAACATCATGTTTCGTATTTTAAATTTAATAACTTGTTTGATTACTTAGTGAGAATAGTTATTTTGCTATGATGTTATTTGTTTATGTAACCAATAGTAGCTATCAGTGGAAGTAGCCTAGTACATCATATGAAAGGGTAATGATTGATAAGAGGGTTAATTATCAACCTTTACATGACGTACGATGATCTACCATAACATAAGTACCGTCCAGTCATGATACCCCCCTTGTTGGCTTATGCGTAGGCTCGTAAGCAAGTTAATTAGTTGTATGAGCTATATAAATTATATTATATTATATAATTAGGCTCATGAGTAAGTTAGTGAGTAAGCTCATGAGTCAACTTATGAGTTGGGACTCATTTAAGCTTGATAATGTAAATAAGTTGAGGTAGAATTTTCGGTTTCTTCTCATATTTGATCTTGAGTCTATAATTTTCAAGCTCAATAAAAAACTCGACTCGACTCTTAATAAGAATCAACACCTCGAACTTATTGCCAAAAGCTGAGCTGAAGGACTAGAAGGATTAACACTACGTATTCTAGCTTAAGAACCCTTTAAGGATGATGATTCCATCAGTATCTGAGGACTACTATACTTCAATTAACATGATTATTAGACATTGGTTGTAGCTAGGATATCTATGGACTTGTCTCCAAACAAGTCAACGATGTTACTGGATAACCCAACTTTGTTAGAAGCCAAGATGCCAAGCACCGAGCCGACTTGCCTATCCTCCAAACCTGATATAAATCAAGTCGACTAGTTATCTAGTGCCATTCCTTGCTTCTTGTCAAACTATCCAAATTGTCAAAGTCCATATATTTCCTAGGAGCAGCTGAGTATCTCTCTTTTGTCTTTCTGTCAAAACATCTAGTTTCTAACCGATACGTATCACCGACTTATGATCCTATGTAGATTCCTTTATCCATTTTACCCTTTTAGCATGTATTTTAGGAATTACTTGTATACTAATTTGTATTTTACCCTTTTATCGTTTCCTTCAATGATGCTACCTTAGTAGGCCTAATATAAAATGCTTCATTTTGTAATTAGTAGACATTCATCTTGCTTATTGAATACACTTGTTATTTTTCAAGAGTTTAATCTAATACTTCACTCTTGTATATTTCCTTTAATAAGGAATAATGGTTAGTGACCCTAATTGATACATTATGTGTCATATTAAAGTAGAGATTTGGTTATATAGTGTTCATCCGGTACAGCATATCTTTTCAGGTAGGTTATGAATTTGCTAACTTTTCTTTATTCTTGTTTTCGTTCCCTATTGTGGTGTGTCCAACCTTAGAGGTGCCTCAACTCTAAATTGATGACTTTTTAAATGAATTAAGTCTAATCCTTCAAAAGTCCAACTTAATTAGGCTCAACTCTGCAACATTAAAAGTTATTAAAGCTTTATTTTGACTTGTTTTTGAAAAGAGGTTCTGAAATGTAAACATAACTACATAAGTTATAAATTTAAAAGTTAGAAACAAACTTAAATCCTTATAGTATATATTTTTTTTCCTTTTTCTTTTACATAACAAATAGTATTGGGAAGAATAATTTCTTAAATATACATACATATGCTAACTTGAATGATTGATTTTTATTGATAATCTAATAGAAAATAATAGAAAAAATCAAAATTTTATAATAGATATTAATGATGATAATAACTATTTAATTTGCCCATATATCACAACTACATTGTCAGCTAGTTAAATTTAATCAAACATAATAATCCATTTTCTCTTAACTCCTTTGTATTTGCATTGTTAAACCAAGTCCTTGTGTTAATACTTTCTCAGATGTACGACTATACATAGAAAGCTAGTATGCCAATAAAATACTTTAGTGACTCATCAAAATATAAAATATAGTTAATTTTGATGTTAAAAGAAGAATATTTTACTAGCTCACTTAAAATTTAAAGGGAGGGGAAGGAAAAGAATTGAAGAAGAATAAATCACCTTTCCCTTATTTAGAAAAGTAGAGAATAAACGAACATAAAATAAATTTATGAGAGAAAATTTTTCATTTGGTGCAAAAAAAAAAAAAAAATCCTCTACATATGGAGGGATTATTAAATTTAAAAAATTGATAAAACAACTTAATAATTTAAATAAAAGACATTTCAAATTTAGAAAACTTTTTATTTTTTAACATGCTTTAAAAGATATCTAATTAATTTTCTATCAACATCATTACTTTACTATCTAAACAATTTCTTTTTTCTTTTTTTTTGTTCCATCCTAATTCTTCTTTCTTGTTTTCTTTCGTTCTTATTTTTTTCCTCTATCCCAAATAGTGTAAATGTATGTATCTTGATTTAACTCATCCCATAAATTTTGGTAAAAAAAAGTCCCAATAACATTATATTCTAAGAGAAATCTCAAAAAGGAATATAGACCATAGAGATGAACAATGAAAACTAGGGGATTGCTTCACATCACTATAAGAAATTCAAACTTTGGCAACAAAATATTACAATAGAGTACCTTTCTATAGCAATTTTGTTTTTCTAATGCAACATTACCCACTATAAAAGATATTTACATTGTTCTTTTTTTTTTTTTTTTTTTTTTGCAATAACATCTTGTTGCCCTCATTTTGTTAGTCATATCTTTTGGCAATTTAAGATTCTTCATTTATCTCGTATAATATTTTATTGTTAATTCCTTTTGGTTATGAACTATATTTTCTTTCAATTTTATATTCAAGAAACAACATTGATGTATAGTTAAGGAACAAAATCTATGGAATTTTCTCTATATATTTCTATATAATGTCATTGTAATAGTGTAAATAAAAAAAATCTACATATTTTTTTATAGTGACTAACTCATTGTATTACGCAATATTTTGTTGCCATAACTTAAATTTCTTACAGCGTACATTTATATATACTATAGTAATTTCAAGCATACGAGAAAAAGTCTTTAATTATCCATACTTAGAAATAAAAGAAAGTTTTGTCAATTGCAGGTTGACTTACCTATTCCAAGTCGATTAGTTTAGTTCACCTCTTTAACCCTTATAAATAATAACTCCAATTCAATTTGACTAGATAGTAACTCCAATTCAATTTGATTAACCAATTTATCTAACCCAGTTCTATAGTTATAAATTAGATCTTTTGATCGAAATATTCTATTTTCCTTTGTTTTTTTTGAAGAATGTACAAATTTGCTAAGAAAATAAGGGTAAATTTAAGAGGAAAAAAAATTAAACTATAAAATGGTCTTGACTTTCAAATCTCAAGAATTTCAATAGCTTTATTACTCCATAAATATGGATTACTAACTACTTTATTGACATTGATTCCAATTCAACCCTTATTTAACCTTCTTGACTCTTGGCTTCTTGTTAGTTTTGGGTTAACCTTCCGATCCAAGTCTTAAAAAAATAGTGAAAAAAGCTCATCACAAACAATAGCATACATTAGCAGATCATTCCTATCTTTCTTCCTTAAAGTAACATTTCTCTAAGCCCTCTTTAGGTTAATGTATTTTATATATTTATCTATATGTGTGGTGAGGTTACTATAGCTGGTCAATCACATGTAATGAGCATGTCGGTTAACCTAGTAGACATCTTGAGTTGACACACGTAGAGGGATGTTAAGAAGAGGTGTAGGAGGAAGAAGGGACAAACTCGATATCTCAAGTATACGCATGTGACAGTGGATCGAACTTAGTGTTCTTGAATTGTTGTTGATAAATTGCCTGTTTGATTTCTGACAAATGATTTCAAAGAGCTTCAATGTTTGTTTTAAGCTTGCTAATGTTTTGAATGCCTCCAATAGGAGGAGGTACCTCCTATTTATAAAATTAGGACATGATATTATCCATTAGATGACTCCAAGATGGACGGTTGAGATTAAGCCTTATCATTGAAGTTTATCCCTTTGCTTTAGCCTTGATAGACTTGGATTTGGGCTTAAAGCTCATGATAAGTAAAAGAAACTCATTTTCTCTTTAGATAAGTCTGAAGTACACTTAAGCCTCTTTAAGGCCCAATAAAGCCAAACGAAGCTTAAATGAGCTTAGAAAGGTCATTTCCATTTCTACTTTCTGTAGACAAGATAACAAAGCAAGGATAAGAGTGGAAAATCTAGCCTAGCAATCCCTGTTTTGAGTCTATCAAGTTAGATCTCTTTAAAACCTCCCTAATCAAACTAATGTTTTAAACTCTATTGCCAGTTCAAGATATCGGTCTATGGCATTAAATTGGATTGAAAGTCCAATTACTAAAATAACCCTCTATATTATACATACCTATCAATGTTATTATATATAATATCTGTGAGTGTAGGAGCTCAAAAGTGAGGGTTGTGTATATTGTGTACAACATAATCAGGAGCAACTACTCTAATGATATGTAGGAAAATCAAGATGCTAATGGTAAGAAAGAAGAATAAGTGATGTGAATCAGGTTTCAAACCATCGTATGTCAAGTTAGGGAGTGATTCAAAGCATTCGAGATCAACCCAAGAGCGTGTGAGCAATTAATGAGAATAAGGAGAAGCAAAGGTTAAGGGCTAAGAATGGTCCTCTATACGTCATAATGATAATCCCCAATTAAAGCACAAAAACCTAAAGTAGTAGGAAAAAACATCGACCAACCAGTGTTCATATGAACTGACTCGATGGTTACAAAGAGTCCTACGAACCAGCTTGTTGATTTTCACATGGACCGCCTGACCACTCATTATAATTAGGTTGATGTCCTTTTATTCCAATATTTTATTTATGTTTTATGTTTTGATTAATTACTAAATTGCCATTAACATTAAGGTATAAATTCTATCTTTTATCGTTTGTAAAAGTAACCTACTTTTATCATTGAATATTCATTATCATATTCTCTCTATTGGGATTGAACACTTAGCTACTTAGCTACTTTGCTATTTTATCAATCAATACTATAAATTGATTATGACAATTCTATCCTCTTAGTTAGGTCATTTCGTAGGTCATGTCATTTTAATCTAACTAAACCCATTGTGTTTCAAATGTTGTGAGTAATATTAAACTAGGAATATTAACACAAATTAATTTTTTTATTGTGTTTATCTTAATAGTCATCCATATTCCTGTTATAGTCGATTTCTTCTTTAATACTTTTACCTAAAAAAATGTTGAAATACATATAAAACACATATTCAATTGCTTTAAAGAAGGAAACATTATTTTAATCTATAACAAGGCATATGAGGAAGCCATCTTAATTAGGCTCTAACATAAGTTGTGATAGGTAGAGAGACGTAGTAGCATTAACTCTGCAATTTATGATGAAAGTGTAATGATTTCTTAACAATTTAAGTATTTAATCTTTCAGGAAGCGAATCCAACAGTACGATAAGGTTTATGTAAGATTCTCTTATGTTTAAATAAAGGAAGGGATGGGGTAACTATAGAAGTAGGCTATCATTGTCATTGCTACAATGGAGATGATGATTGATAGCCAATATTGACTCCTTCCTTAATGAATCCTAAATGGGCTCTCTCTTTAGATATAAGCCCAATAAAAGCCTTATTTATGTGAGACAAATTAAGAGAGGCTGGAACTAGGCAAGCTAATCCTACAGACCCTACTTTAAACTACCAAATCAAATTTCCCTTAATCATTTCGATTACCATAAGTTTAACTTGTTAGGCCCCATCACTTTAGCTCAAGAGCCAAATTCGATTAATTACTAGGCTTAAAACCCATCACACCCCAAACTAGGGAGTTGTAATAATCTCGCCGTGTAAACCAACCTATGCTAAAAGTTAGCCGCCTTATCTGCTAATGTAGGTATACCCTATATAAAGCGTTCACTACTCCATTACTTGAAAGCATCCCATATAGTACATGGTAAGAATCACCTTGTGGTGTAATTTTTAAAAATAGCTACTGAAAATAGTTCTGTAGCTTAAATGTCCAAGAGAAATCAAGTTTTATAAATTGTATGAAGGATGAAACCTTGAATTTTGTAAAAATTTCAAGAACTATGTTGCTACGAAAAGATAAAGTATTTACTAAAATCCATAAGCTTGCAAAGTATGAAATAAATCCCATTAGTTGAAAACTAAGGGTCATATGAAGAGACCCTATTAATTTTCTTAGAAGTTAGTATAGTCAATAAACCAAGTAAAAATCCAATTAAGTAATCTTAAATCTTACTTCCCAACCTGGTTCTCTATTCTTCTAAAAATTGAGGTAGTATTAGTGAATCTATTGGGAAACTTGCAAAACAGCTATAGGGGAATGAGCGATAACAATAGCATATATCTATCACCAAGTAACTAAGGTTATCAAGCAAGTTTAATTAGATGCAATGCATGTTCAAGCAAATGCCATCACACGACGTTGACTAATCGTTGTGAGATAAGAGAAATTATACCCACTCTAATCCAAGTTTTGAGGAGTTTAACGCCTTGCACTCATAAATTTGGTCACAAAACCAGGACTTATGCAATGAAGAACATTGTTCACCTGAAACTACCTTAGAACTACAGACCTTAACCTGGCCACATCCTCTTCTCCTATCAATTAGTTCAACTCGAGGTAAGAAGAGGACCATTTCTACTATCCTCAACAAAAGGTCTGAGTTTGGCCTACACATCCTAGTCGTTTTCCCCTAGTGGGTTATAATATAAGTCCAATCAGTAGTTAAGCCAAGTTTGTATTAGATTTCTTTTGGGGTAATCAAGCAAATTTAAATAGTTCAAAGTATGTAATATCATAAAGCAATCAACACATCAATCTAGCACTCAAATAGCACAACAGTGGTCAGGCACACACATTGCATGTGCATAGGAAACTAACTTACCACCACAAACAAAACATATACTAAGGTCTTCAAGCATTCTTAAACAATATTTCAAAGTACAATGAAACACTGATTTTATTTACCTAGATACTAATGCTCGTTCTCTTCGTGCATTGCCTGGGTCTTCCTTTATTATTGCTAAATTTAATATGACATCTTTAGTTTCCATCCAATACATAACATATGTATTCATTATGAACATTTAAGTATGTTTTCAATCGTATTAGGTGAGTTTTCTAAAATATTTATTAGAATTAATTAAGCAGGGTACATTCTAACTTAATACAAATTGCTGCTTAGTAGTTTCTGACCTAAGTTCCAACTTTAGTAAATTCTTAAAAGGTATACTTAAGCGACTTTCTAATCTACTTTCCAACTTCTAATGATTTAATATTCAGTACCAACCATCTTCATCTTCTAGTTACTCTTGCATTTTGCATCTTCATTCAAAAGTGTAAAATACTTTTTGATTGTGTTTTTGACTTAGGTTTTAACTCAATCTTGTGGTATAGGTTATTGTTTAAGTGACTTCTGACTCATGTTTTGACTATAATAAAGGTATAGAATTCATTTACAAATCACTGGTTGATTCTATCAAACTCTTAGTGTGATTAGGGATATTCAATACCAGACAACATTCTAACCTAGCTTTTAATGAAGTTTTTAACCGGTCATCCTAAATTAAATTCTTATTTAGAAAGTTTCTAACTTACATTTATTTTCTACAAATAATATAGAGTCTAAGGATAACCACTTACTGATCTAGATCAAATTTCTAGTGTATTCACCATATTCATACTAGGTTATATTCTGACTTACTTTTTGACTTGCATCAAACATACTTTGAGTCCTCAAATCACATAACTCCAACATCTACACCCCCTACTTCCTTACTCCAACAATCTGACCCAACACTTCAAGCCTCATATACAGCAATAAACTAACATATGACGACCCAATTATTTTACTAATCACTCATTCTAAGTAATTTCAACCATATGTGTGCCAGCTAAAGAAAACCCAAAAATTCAACTTTTGAATTTCTGAAAATTCTTTGTATGGAATCAAAATAGACATGCTAAATTGTTTGTATATATATTTTGGAATCAAAACAACATCATTTAGGCTATTAAAAATTAGAATTAATGTTCGTTTTTTACCTAGTTTCTTAAGGAACACATATTTCAACTTGGAAATTGAGGAATATGGTTGCATTTTTAGATTCTAAAAAAAAATTACCTAAGGAAACAAAAAATCATAATTTTTAGAGCTCGTTTACTACTTTTATAAAAATAAAATAAAAAACAGTCAACATTGAAACTTACTGCTACTTGCTACTCCAACAACCATCCAAGGGTAAGGGTTTATCTTCTTAAGTTAGCACTGCCTCTACTATTTCCAAGTGGTTTGGCTCGCTCCCAAGCAGTGGTTTACCCTAGTAATTAGGATTTCACCCAAAATTGCTCTCTTTCTTTTTAATTTTTGTAAAAATTCTTTTCAACAATTCCTAAGCTTCCTAGTATTTTTCCCAATACTTAGAATCTCTAAACTTATTACTAGAAGTAAGCTATAGAATTTATAAGAGTCCCTCTTATCAATGGAGAATTCTTCATGTGAACATTTGTTAATTTCTCTCCTTTTCTTAGTTGATTAGGTGTCCCTTAGCCCTTATCTTATCCAAATATTATTACCTACAACTTATGCCATGCCTCCTACCTGATTTTGAGGATCATGAGGATCCCACAACTATCTCATGCTAATCTTTAGTTTATTTTAGTTAATTAGGATATAGTTTTAGGTATATTATATAATATATAGTTATTTTTCCCTATTTCATGTATACACTTGTATACATAATGCTTATACTAGCTATCTTACTCTCAATTAACTTCAAATAATTATTTTTATAAGTTAGATAATTTTATTTTTAAGGCTTCGCTATCATTTAAGCTTGCATTTTAGGTATATGAGACTAATTTTTCATAACTAGTAAAATACGTTTTTTATTGTAATAAATATTTCGATGACTTAATTTTACAAAATATACTTTAACAAAGTGTTTCTTTTAACACTTTGGACTTTATATTAAAAATTTATTTGATTGTAGGAATATTTCTAAGACCCTAGATTTACTAATTCCGAGTAATTGCAATTATTTTACGTAGTCTCACTCGTGTCTCATACTCCTTATAAGCACTTACTTTCCTCACTTTCTATATCATATTTCTAAGTTATATATTTATTAGAAATGTGCTACCATTCTGAGTACTTAATAGTTGAGCAAAGACCGAAGTCTCACAAAACTCAATTTCCAACTTTGCCCTCTATAATATCAAAGAAACTTTTATTTTGTAAAATGCTATAATTTAAAGTATCGGGAAGAGTCATTTGTGTGTATATATGAATGTAAATACACATATGCTAACTAGAATTGTTAATTTTCATTGGCAATCTAATAAAAATTATTTAGAAAAGAAAAAAGAAAAATTTATAATTGATATTTATGATGATAACTTAATGTAGCGTATACCAAAGAAAATTGTAAGAAATTGAAAGTTCTCTTTATTTATTTGAAAGAATGTTCATACTCATGAAAAGAAGAAAAAATGAAAGAATATGTATATATATACACACATGCACCTAAGGCTACCAAAAGAATCTTTGAAAAATCTTAAAATCAAACCCTTATATATTTAAAAGGCCTATTACAAGCCTTAAAATCCATTTTTCAAGCCTAAACTAACCTCAATCAAGTTTGCTCTGCTATCTTCTTATAGAACTCAAAAATCCCTTTCTGGAAACATGTTATATTAAGAAAAATTCTTTTTAAACTAAAAGTTATATCTGTTTTATACGTAATCAAGAAGTCAACTTATTTTCAGCCTATTTTATTATTCAACATATCCACATCATAACTTCTATTAATTTTTCACATACATATGATAGGTACATCATAAGCTAGTGTTAAATTCAATCAAATGCTCTATTAACTTTTAAGTCGTTTATATTTGTATTGTTAAACCAACTAAGTCCACTTAATACTTCTAAATAAGTAAGCCTATATATAGAAAACTTGTATGCTCATATAATACTTTAGTGTCTTATTTAAAATATAAAATATATTTGAATTTCGGCATTTAAAAAAATATCTTTTAATAACTCGCTTAAAATATAAAAGGCTAAAAAAAAAAAGAGTTGAAGAGGAATAAATCACCTTTCCCTACGGAAAAGTGGAGAATAGAAGAAAATAAAATGAATTTATAAGAGAATTTTTCATGCAACTTGTATTATCCTCCATGTAGAGGGATTATAAAAAACTCAATTAAACAACTCAAGTAATTTAAAAAAACAAAACATTTCAAATTTTGAAGAACTTTCTTGTTTGTCAACACACTACTAAAAGATATATAATAAACTCTCTAGTCATAGTCATTACTTTCCTATCTAAACAAATATGTTTTCTTTATTTTCTTTCCATCCTAATTGTTTTTTTTTTTTTTTTCCTTATTTCCTTTCATTTCTCTATCTTTCCTCTATCCCAAATAGTGTACATATATTTATCCTGATCTAACTCCCCATAAAACTTGGTCAAAAAAGTTCCAGCGGAATTACCTTCTAAGAGAAGGGGCTCCAGGAGGAAAGTAATCCATAGGAATGAACAATGGAAACTAGGGGATTGCTTCACAGAGATAATTTCTACTTCGCACAATTTATGCTTCATGCCGAGTACAAGACCAAAGGAACAAGTATGGAGACTTGTGCATTATCTCAATTCTCAAATCCTCCATTAGTTTGTTGCACAAGGTAGTTAAAGCTTTAACCTCACATCACTCTTTTCATCAGCAAAATACATGATTTGAGATCCACTGATTCAGCGAGATAGCAGTTTGTTTAACATAATGCGAAATTCTTAAACCATCCATACATGAATCTGGCTATTTTATCTGTTGTATTGGTAGTCCATAGGGCCCGAAAACTGTTTTCTATTAAATTATTTCCAGAAGAACAAAAAATAGATATCAAGTGAGCTGCTGGCTGGAGATCATCATCCAGTAACAGATGTATCAGACTCCGAGAATTGTATGTAATCTCCGGAGCTTGAAGTGAAATCAATAAAACAGGAATGAAAAGCTGAATCAAGATGTTGGCATGATACGGAAAAGACGTTGATAATTAGAAAAGAAAATCATATGAGACTACCTCTCAAGATTGCTAGTGATACTGCTGTCCGCATCCTTTTTTTGCTTATTCATACATCATGAACTTCTGCAACAAATGAAATCTAAGAAAATGAAAGAATTGTCTTTAAGTGCAGGAAGTACACGACATTTTCAGCAATTGATTGGGTCAGTGCAGCTAAACCTCAAACTAGGAAAATTCGGTAGACCTTTTACATATCGAGACCGGTTTCAGTCTCGCTTCTTCTACACAACAAGGGCATATTCGTTCCGAATTCTCCCTTACATCTTCCAATAATGCCTGACAGTAGGAGTATATGCAACAGATTTGGCATCACAGAAGTACATCAGGTTATGAGATTTCGGTCCAGAGAACTCAGGTGTTCAATTTAAACGGAGTACACTCACCTTTTCCACACCAGACCTTTAAGCAAGCTCGGCATAGAACACCATTGCTAGAATGAATGGCAAAAGTGAACATTCTGTTTTTCCTGTATGTTACGTCTCAAGAACTGGATTAGCTGAATGATGCAATATGACACAGAAAAAACATGGAGTAGGACACAAACCTATACACATGGCTGATCGATATCGAGATTCCTGCGTTTTTTACAGTCTCCTTTGTCACATAATTTCTTCATCCTGTACATTGTTTGTTGATTATGGAACCAGCTATGTTTTCTAGCACGGACACAATTCCCTTTAATAGGCTAGCGCATCATCATATACGGGCTTTCGATGAAGAACACTTGGATATATCATTGCTCATTAGTTACCAATATGGTCCTATCACACAACTGGAGATAAAGTAAATGAAGATTTTGATGCATGAAACATTAACAAGACATTGACGTTATACCGCAGGTATCACCACGGCGCATATCCGTTATTCTGTCAAGTAGAACAATTATAAATATATATATATATATACATATGTATTAACCCCATCAACAAATGAACAATCTGAATAATAAAAGCAACTGAAGAAACAAAATTATTCCGCCCGACACCTAACACGCACCATTTCCACCTAGAAGAAAGCATCAACAGAAGCAGGCATATGTAATATATATAGTAAGCACACACTTAAACTTAGGTTTTGAATTTCCCTTTTTGCAATTGCACACACGACCACCTTAATCAGCATTTTGTCATGATCATCAGATTTCTGTCTTAGTTTTCTTAAATTTGGCTGGTTTAAAGTTTGGCTTAGCCAAGCTCTAGGTTTGAATAATGTTTGTTTATTTAAACAAGCCAACCTTGATCTCCTATTCACGCTCACAAGCTCGCCTCCGTTGTTGGTTCATGTGTACGACCGTAAGCAAAATAATTAGCTGGATGAGCTATATATATTATATTATGTTTTATTATTAGGCTCATGAGTTTGAACTGGTTTAATGTTAACTATGTAAACGAGTTGAGCTAGAGTTTAGGTTTCTCAAATTTAAGCTCAATAATTTTCAAGCTTACAAAACTTCAACTTGATAACTTTTCAAACAAATTAAATCTAATCCTTTAAAAGTTCTATTTAGCTTAGTTCAACACATTTGTAGCCTTAAAAGTTATTAAAGCTTTATTTTGACTTGTTTTTGAAAAGAGGTTTTGAAATGTAAACATAACTGCATAAGTTATAAATCTAAAAGTTAAAACAAACTTAAATCCCTATATTATATATATTTTTCCATTTTTCTTTTACATAACAAATAGATTCGGAAGAATAATTTCTTTGATATATATTCCTATGCTAACTTGAATGATTAGCTTCAATTGATAATCTTGTAGAAAATAATAGGAAAATGCAAAATTTTATAATAGATATTAATGGTGGCAACAACTATTTATTTTGGTCATATATATGTCAACTAGTTAAATTTAATCAAATATAATATTTCATTATCTTTTAACTCTTTCATATTTGTATTGTTATTGATGCTTTCAAAGATGTATGCCTATATATAGAAAACTTGTATGCTCACGAAATACTTTAGTGACTTATTAAAAATATAAAAAATAGTATGTTAAGAATATTTTAATAAATCACTTAAAATTTAAGGGAAGGGAAGGAAAAGAAATGAAGAAGAATAAATCACCTTTCCCTTATTTGGAAAAGTGGAATAAAAGAAAACAAAATAAAGTTATGGGAGAAAATTTTTCAAATGGCACCCAAAAAATTTTTCATCCACATATGGAGGGATTGTTAAATTTAAAAAAATAAAATAAAACAACTTAATAACTTTTAAATAAAAGAAATTTCAAAATTTGATCACTTTTCATTCTTTAAGACACTTTAAAAGATATCTAATTAACTTTCTATCAACATCATTACTTTCCTATCCAAACAAATATTTTTTCTTTATTTGTGTTCCATCCGGATTCTTCTTTTTTATTTTCTTTCGTTCCTATTTATTTCATGTATCCTAAATAGTGTAAAAGTATGTATCTTGATTTAACTACCCCCAAAAAACTTGGTCGAAATATCCCAATAACATAATATTCTAAGAGAAAGCCCAAAGAGGAATATAATCCATAGAAACGAAAATTGAAAACCGAGGGATTGGTTCGCATAGATATGCTATAGTAACGCCAAGCTTACGAGGAAAAAAAGTCTCTACCTACACATACTTACGAATAAAAAACAATGTTATCAAACTTAAGTTGATTTTTACATTTCAACTTGATTCATCCCAATCTAACTATAAAATTGGTTTGATTCACCACTTAAGCTCTTATAAATAATGACTTCAATTCAAATCAATTGACCCGATTGATTCAACCCTATTTTATAGGATCTAATCATATCTTTTGGTCAAAATATTCTATTTTCTTTTATTTTTTCTAAAGAATGTCCTAATTTACTAAGAAAACAAATATAAATTTAAAAGAAATAAAAAGTAAACTATAAAATGATCTTGACTTTCAAATTTTAAGAATGTAAATAACTCTATCACTTCGTAAATATGAATTACTAACAACTTTATTGACCTTAACTCTTGGCTTGAGCTTGGTTTTGGGTTTACCTTCCGATCCAGGTCCTAAAACATTAACAGAAAAAGCTCAGCACAAATGATAACGTACATTAGCAGATCATTCCTGTCTTTCTTCCTTAGATAACATTTCAAGCCCCTTTTAGGTTAATATATTATATTTGTTTATCTATACATACAATATTATTTTGTATAATATTTGTGGTTGTAGGATTTCGAAAGCAAGGATCATTTATTTACTGTATGCAAGTCACACTACACATGATTAGGAGGAATAATTCTAATGGTATGTTATAGGATAATCAAGAGGCTAATGGCAAGGAGGAGTAGTAAGTGATAGAAATCAAGTTTCGAACCATCGTAAGTTAAGTCAGGGAATGATTCAAAGCATTGAAGATCATCCTAAAAGCGTAGGAGCGATTAATGAGAATAAGAAGAAGTAGAGGATAAAGGCTAAGGACAATCGACCTGATGATGGTCCTCAACACGTCCTAATGGTAATCCCCAGTTGAATCACAAAAAACTCAAGCAGTTGGAGTCAACACCACCCAACCAGTGTTCATATGAACCAGCCCAACAATTGCAAGGAGTCCCACGAATCGACCTGCCGGTTTTCCTAAAGGTTGCTTGATGACTCGCTAAAATTAGGCCAACATCCTTTTATTCCAATATTTTATTTGTGTTTTATGTTTTGATCAATTACTAAATTGCCATTACCATTGAGGTATAAATACTACCTTTTAAGCCATTAATAACATTTTACAAAATAAACTTTTATCATTTGTAAAAGCAGCCTACTTTTATTATTAAACATTCATTATCATGTTCTCTCTATTGAGATTGAATACTTAACTATTTTGCTATTTTTGAATCTTATCAATCAATTCTATATATTCATTATGGTGATTCCATCCTTCTAGTAAAACCTAACACTCTAAGTAATATTATACTAGGAATCTCAACACAAATTAATTTGATTATTGAGTTTATTTTAATAATCATCCATATTCTTATTATACTTGATTTCTTCTTTATTATTCTTACCTAAAAACATATTGAAATACCCATAAAACACACATTTAATCATTCTAGAGATGAAAACACTATTTTAATCTAGAACAATTATATCAATAGGTGATCTTAATTAGGCTCTAACATAAGTTGTGACAAGTGGAGAAGTGTAATAGCATCAAATTTTGCAAGTTATGATGAGAGTGTACTGAGTTCTTAGTATTTGAGTGTTTAATCTTTTGGGGAGCGAATCTGGCAGCACAATAGTATTGTGTAAGATTTTCTTATGTTGAAACGAGGGACAGGATAAGGTACTCATAAAAGTTGGCCATCATTGTCATCAATCAAAACAAGATGATGATCAACAACCAATATTAGCTTTCAATAAATCCTAAATGGGCTCCTTATTTGGACAAAAGCCTAGTAAAAGTCTTATTTAGTGTGAGACAAATTAAGAAAGCTTAGAACCCAGTAAGATGATCCAACGATCCCTACTTTAAGTTTACTATGCTCCCTTAATCATCTTGATTGTCATAAACTTAACTCCCTAGACCCCATCACTTTAGTCAAAAGTATCAGATCCGATTAATTACTAGGCTTAAAACCCAATTTCAAATTTTGCCTTCTACAATATCAAGAAACTTTTATTTTGTAAAATGTTATTAATTTAAAGTATTGGGAAGAATCATTTATGTAAGTATACATGAATATATATACATATATGCTAACTAGAATTATTAATTTTCATTAGCAATCTTATAGAAATTAATTTTTTAAAAAAAGAAAATTTTATAATTGATATTAGTGAGAATAACAACTATTAATTTTGTACATACAAATTACAGTGCTAAATTCAATCAAATATTCTATTAGCTTTTAACTTCTTTATATTTGTATTATTGAGCCAATTGAGTCCACTTAATACTTCTAGATATGTATGCCTATATATAGAAAACTTATATGCTCATAGAATACTTTAATGTCTTATTTAAAATATAAAATATATTTAAATTTTGATGTTAAAAAAAAGGATATTATACTAACTCATTTAAAACATAAAGGGAGGGAGAGGAAAAGAATTGAAGAGGAATAAATCACCTTTCCCACAAGCGGAGAATAAAGAAAATAAAATGAATTTGTGAGAGAATTTTTCGCGCAGCCCGCATTGTCCTCCGTATAGGATTCAAATGAGGATGACTGCTTTCTCCACCTCAGCTAAACTGAACAATGGAGAGACTAACCAATATCACTTTATAATATATTGCATATCACCTTATCACTGATACGAAATATTGTTTATCAAACATCTACTGATTATTTACAAACGTCTATATGAAACTTTTAATCTTTCTGAGTGATTGCATTTTATGGGTAAAGTTTTCAAAAATGAATGCACAAGAGACCATCGTCTACTTTTTCTTTCTTTCTTTTTTTTTTTTAAGGTAAATTTTTGTGTAAACTACTTAAGTGATATAGAATAGTGTCACGAAGCCCTTTTTCAAAAATTAATTTTTGAAATTTTTGAAATTTTCAAGTGATTTTTACGCCCTTAAAATACATATATAATTAGGGATTTTTGGGGTTAATTAATGATTAATGGAATAATTACTGATTTAATATATAAGTAGGGATTTTAAGGTTTTCATATCTGATGAAGTATGATATTTGTAGTATTTAAAGTATTAGATATAATTATTAGAATATTATGTAGTATATATATAATAGGTAAAAATGGTAAATTTAAGTTAATTTTGTAATTTATGGTAATTAGATGTAAATTCTAATTTGAGAGGAATTTAGATATTTTGAGATGTCAGTTGAGATTAGGAGATGATATTTGAAGTGATAGAAATATTATATGTGTATATTATGTGCATATTAGGCGATAATATATAATATATATAAGTAAAAGAAATTAATGAGTAGGAAAATATTAAGTTAAAATTAATATTATAATAATAATAGGAATATATACAAAATCTAGTAGGAGACTCAAATTTAGGTATTTATATGAAAAATGTAAAATTTTCTCATATCGAAAGTAAACTCGATAGTTGAGTTAGGGTATAAAATATATCGTACAAGATAAAATACTGATTAGGAGTTCAATTTGATATTTAGGAAACCCGAGAATAATGTGATTAATTTCATCCGTACAAGATAAAATACTGATTAAGAGTTCAATTTGATATTTAGGAAACCCGAGAATAATGTGATTAATTTTACTTTATGGGTTGAAATGAGTGTCTACGATTTGCATATAAAATTGTACATAGAAACAGAACTAGAACCTAAACCTAATTTAAAAATCAATTCGGAAACTTAGTCGATACGTTGCATAAATCAAGAATAATTGTAAGACTTGAAAACATAAATAATTGAGTATATTAAACCCTAAACCAAAGATAATAATAAGCATTATAAGACAAAAATAATCTATAAAAGTTATGTGGAAAACTGAAATGATATTTATATTATAGGGATTTTTGGTAATGGCTAGTACGAGTTGCACCTCGAGTGGATGAGTGAGATTAATACGTTACTATATTTTGTAGTACTCAAAGGCTTAAAATTGTTCTTGATTGTGCTTGTTAAATAGTGACTATGCGCATGTGTTTGTTTCTAAGTTGTTGATGTGATTTGGTTTACTGCTCTAGTTTGTATTATATGATTTGTATGAAATAATTGATCACCCTAAATAAGACCTAGCCAAATATATGACTTGTAAATATAAATCAGACCTACATAGCAATCCATTAGGAGAAACTTAAGGTTCTTTGACCAAATACCAACCCCTTCGAAAGGGATAACTTAGTATAATTGGTCCATTCTTCATCCTTAGTCGAACTAAATGATAGGTGAGGAGATCACGACAAGGGTGAAGTCAATGGTTCGAAGGTTGTCACGGCAAGAGTAATGTCTCCATTGCACAAGCTTGGGTTTGGTCGTAAGTCGTTGCATTAATGGAAACTCCTTAACCTAGATTAAAGCAGGTATAATTACTCTAATTTCACTATGGACTGGACAATGTCGTGTGATAACATTTGCTTGAACATGTGTTGCATCTAATAATTTAGTTGATAACCCTGTTTGTGTTTGTTGTATAGTTTTAAGTCACCATCCCAACTTACTAAGTTATGATTGCTCATATCCCTATAAACGTTGTTGTAGGTGCTAACAAGGAAGTGGCTTATAATTACCCTAAAGCTAGCAACTGTTGGATCCTATAGGAGTGAGGATAATAACCTGAGAAGTAATTACACTTTCAAGTTTAGATCCTATCGTTAAATTTTTTAGTATTACATTATGTATTACTTAAATACATTATGATTAGGCTGCTGAATCTTGTAAACATACTCAGATTATTTAGTGTAAATCTGTATTTTTCATAATTATATAGTTCAATAACATGTTTAATTTACGAACCGTTTACTTTAAAGCGGGTTAATTGTGAACATCTTATGTAAATCAAGTCTAGGATAATAGCTATAAGGGTAGCTTCTATCCTATAATGATTTGCATGGCAGGACTGTTACAACTCTGCTGCTTCAAGGCGTGACGAACTAGATGATATGTTAGACAAATTACATGGTGTGAATGTATTTTCTAAGATTGATTTGAAGTTAAATATCATCAAATCTGAATGCAAGAAGGCAATGAATGGAAGATAACCTTCAAAACAAGAGATGGATTGTATGAGTAGCTCGTCATGCCATTTGGGTTATCTAATGCACTGAGCACGTTTATGAGGCTAATAAACCATGTACTATAGAACCAAATAAGAAAGTTTGTTATAGTTTATTTTGATGACATCTTGATATATAGTCCTAACCTATCTAGCCATGCAAAGCATCTTCAAGCTGTCTTTGAGGTGCTCGAGCTGAACAACTATTTGGTAATTTAAAGAAGTGTTATTTCTGCCAAAGTGAGGTTACATTTTTGGGAGATGTAGTTTGTGGTAGAGACCTAAGAGTAGATGAGGAGAAGCTCTAAGCTATTGTGGAATGGCCTACCTTGACCTCGTATGCTGATGTCAGTAGTTTTCATAGCATAGCTTCTTTTTATAAAAGGTTCATTCAAAATTTTAGTTATGTAGCCACACCCTTTATTGAGCTCTTAGAGAAGACTATTGAATTTCGATGGGGAGAAAAAGGAAGAAAAGAGTTTTACTGAACTGAAGAAGAGGTTAACTTCAGCTCCAGTACTATCCTTACCTTATTTCAACAAGGTCTTTAAGCTAGAGTGTAATGCTTCAGGATTAGAAATTGAAGCAACGATAATGCAAGACTACCGACCTATTACCTACCTAAGCCCAAAGGATCAACTCTGAATTACTTTGTTTATGAGAAGGAATTGTATGCCCTTATCCAAGCTTTACAAACTTAGCAACATTACCTACTACCAAGGGAATATGTTGTCTATTTCAACCATCAAACCTTGAGATACTTGAAAAGAGCTATCGAAGCAACAAATGAAGTGGTTAGAATTCTTAGAAGAATTCTCGTTGATAATCAAGTACAAGAAGAGTAAGACAAATGCGGTTGTAGATGCCTTATCTAGATAGCATGCACTACTGTTCAACCTGCAAACAAAGTTAATAAGATTCTCTAGTATCAAGGAACAATACCCCGAGGACGAATTCTTTAGATTGATCCATGCCCCATGCAGGGAAGGTAGAACATTAGATGAATATTTTGTAGAGGATGACTACCTCTTCTGAATTGATAAGCTCTGCATGCTAAGCTATTCAATCTATGAGTTGTTAGTACGAGAAGCTCATAACAGAGGTTCAACTGGCCACTTTGGAGAGAGAAGAACTTATAAGATGTTGAAATTGAGATTCTATTGGCCAAGGATGCCGAAAGATGTACATCAAGTTGTTGAGAGACATTTGACCTACAAAGAGGCCAAGAGTAAAGCCAAGAAAAGAAAGGCTATGCCATTGTCGGTACCAACCAAACCATGGATTGACTTAAAGCGTGGATTTTGTTTTTGGTTTATCGAAAACAGCATGTAGGAAGGATTTTATGATGGTTGTGGTCAATAGGTTTAGCAAGATAGTACATTTTGTACACTGCAACAAAACTAACAACGCTTTGGCTATTTCTTTTCTATTTTTGTAGGAAATCGTCAAGTTGCATTAAGTCTTAAGGAGTTTAGTATTTAATAAAGAACCAAAGTTCATGAGTTATTTCTAGAAGACCCTATAGCGCCAACTAAAAAATGTAAACATCTCATTTTTGCCATCAATTTTTTTTTTTAAAAAAAATTAGAATAGGAAAAAGGGTTCTAATTAAAAAAAAAGCATAAAAAATAAAAAAAATTAGAAAAATATAAAAAAAAATTACAAAAAATCAGAAAAAATAAGAAATTTAGAAATGTAGAAAAAATAGAAAATTCAGAAAAAATACAAAAATTTAGAAAATTAAAAAAAAAGGAAGGGGATTTAGATAATTTGAAAATAGAATATAAATTTTAATAATTTTAGTACTTTTTAGGTTTTAAAAAATAAAAATAATAAGGACAATTTTAAGCCTAGACTTAAATTTACATCTAGCCCAAGCCAACCTAGTTCATATATATAATTTAATTTCATATATAGACAAGGCACAAGCTAATGGTTTGATGGAAATACACATGCACAAGTACAAAAGTGCCTTTTATTTTTCTTCACAAAACATATTGCTATGTATCAAAGGATCACTAGGCCACTTGTTTGGTCATGACACATGGCATTTCATGATTAGGTTACATCACCCACGCCACAAACACATGTCACATGCATACAACATAGCACGAATACGAGTCAACTACATGGCATGATATGTGTCGCCATGAGGCATGACATGTCAACACCATGTCATTGGCCACGTATCTTGTCAAACATGTAGCCCAATGTTATTAGATTGCACAATTGACATGGCACCACATCGACACCACGTTGGCACTCTTTCCTTCTCTTTCTTTCCCTCTCCTTAATTTTCTTCAAATTTCCCATGCATTCCATCCCTGGTCAACCGTCTTCAACCTCAAATTCAAGACCTCTTTAACTTGTAATTCCACTAAATTAATGGCGGAATTGCTAATTAGACACAGCCTTCTTCGCATTGAATCCAAAATCCCATCCCTATTCATCCATTTGCTTACCCGAATCAGGCTTAGAACATTGAAAAAAAATCAATTTTTAACTTAGAGCATTTATGGCGGATTTCAACCATTAATAAGCTAAGCTCATGCAAGCTTGAGAAGCTATAAATAAAGCTTCCCCATCCCTTCACAATCATCAACTCCCATTGCAAATCTCTAGAACCACTTGAAATCACCAACTCCAACTCTTTCTCTCTCTAAGCTCATCTCTCTCTCTCTCTTATTAGCTCACCGCCCTTGTAGAGTGTGTTTCGGGTTAAGAAACCACCACCTAAAGCATGCTCAATCCCTTTGCTCTCAAACTCAACCACCCCCATGCTCTACCATGGTCCTTAAACTCACCATCGAACCACCACCTTCCAAACCCTCTTTCGCTATTACCACCCATTCGAAAACTAATGCACCACTCACCCTAATGCCAAATTGACATCGCATCTTAGTTCAACATACCATAAAACCCCTAACCCAAATGTCCTTTCCACTCCAATAGCCACCACCTACTATACCCATAATCACTGCTGCCACCCAAACTCTGACGACTACTTAAATGGCCACCAAACACGGTATGCTTAGGTAACCCCCCATTATGTAATAAAATAATCATAAAAACCTCCTTCCCCACTCATTTTAGTGCTGGAATTAATCGGAGTAGCACCACTTTTGTCATTGCTTCTTCCTCTTCTTGGTGATTTGACCCATGACCCATAGAGCTCTTATCCGACCCAAACTTGAATTCACTCTGACCCAATTTGCTCTTAATCCTTCTCCATCCAATACCACAATTGCTGATCTTAGTTCGTTTATTTATTTATTTATTTATTTTCTCAGTTAAAACTTAAAGAAAAAAATAATGATGATAAAAGAATAAAATAAAATAAATAAATAATGAAAAATGAAAAAATTGTTGTATAACTTAGAAAAATACACTTTCCAAATAAAATAAATCAATCCCTTAGATTATTTTAGAACTTTCAAAAATAAACATGCCAATTTAAGACTTTTTTCTTTTATGCATGTTTTCTATGATTCAAACATCTTTATTATGATTTAGGCTTTTTTTTTTTTATAATTAAGAATCTTTTCTATAGTTTAGGTATCTTTTCAATAGTTAGGTGTGTTAATCATGATAATTGTGTATTTCATAGAAAGTTACGTTTAGATATTTTAGAATCTTTTTAAAAAGTTTTATCACTTAGAAGTTTTTTTTTTCAATTAAATAAAAATAAATGGACCTTCTTTTCAAAAATTATGATTCCTTTTAGAATTTTCCAAAAAATGAACAAATAAGACCCTTTCTTTCTCAAGAAAAAACAAAATTGATAAAAAAAAAATTGTAAAACCGATCATTTTTCCAAACTAAAATAAACTAACACAATTAAATTTTCTAACGACCTCTGGAAGTCTAATCTTGAATGGTGAATACGTAAGTACTTGTAGCAAATATGTAGGTACTTGTAGTAGGAGACTTAGAATATAGAAAGTTTTTTCTTCCATCTTTGTAAATAATAGTTCAATTATATTTTTTAGATGTTATTTATTTTCTTACATGTGATTAGATGTTTTCTTTTAGAAGGGTATTATTGAAAGAAAATTTAAAATTCGGAAAATTAAAAGTAGTACCCGTTAAGGGTTTAAAAGATATCCTGCAGATCCCAAATCTCTAGCTTTTCAAAAACTGTTCTTATAAATCAGTTTTTCGTTGCATGAACCAATGTCTAGATCAAAATTAAATCTACTCATTTGGTTTTGACCTAAACCATTTCTCGACCCAATCGAGTGACAACTCCAAAAGTTTATAATTTTTTTTTTTTTAGAAAAAAACTAGTTTTCTTTAACTCTTAGTTGAGGATCAACATTAAATGAGTTAGGGTTTAATATTGATCAGATTAAGGAAAATAGAAAACTAGAGAAAATCAAGCTCGACAAGAATCAAGTTGCTATTCAACACATTATGCTAACCACAAACAAATGGAAAGAAAAAAGTAGTCCACCACATATTAGGTTCTCTTATTTGAGCTATGGTAGGGAAAAACCAAGCCAACTGGGACAATTGTCTATCTATTGTCGAGTTTGCTTACAATAAATCTGTCTACAGTATGATTGGTAAGACTCCACTCAAGGTTGTCTATGTTTCAATCTAAAGCTACCTCACCATGATCCCGAGCTAAACACAGAGATCCAAATGCAAAAGATCGAGCTCAAAACCTGCAAAAGATCCATCTCTGAGTTATAGAACAACTAACTCATGCTACCAAGAGGTTTGCACAAAAGAGCCAAGAATGCCAAGAGAAGCAATTTCGATTAAGAGATTTAGTATGGCTAAACTTAAGTAAGGAGAGGTTCTCAAATAAAAGAAAAAACAAAGTATCACTCTAAGTTAAAGGACCTTTCCAAGTACAATAAAAGATTAATTACAACGGCTACAAGCTCAAAGTTTCCAAAGGGTATGGCATTTTTGACACTTCTAACATGTGAGTTCCTAAAATCGCATTTAGAGCAACTTAATCTAGATTTAGGGCCTCTAAGGAAACTTATATGATTAAGCTCAAACTTTACAACTAAAATAAAAAAGTTAGTTGAAATGACTTAATGAAGTTAGATTTAAAAAATAATGGCAAAAAATCCCAATTTTGCCCTTAGAAGTGTAATTATTTAATATAGAGTAAAAATGATCAAAACCCCTAAAATCGAGCTCGAAATGCAATAAGGACTTAGAGATAAATTAATTAGGCTATAAAATAAAATAATATAGTATAATACACTATATGAGTATACCCGGTATAAACAATAATTATACTTGTAAATTAAACCAAAATTATATCATTATATATAATATGTAAAAACTCATAAAAATAAGTAGAAAATATATCTTAAAAATAAAAGATATATTACAAATATAATTATATGTGTACAATTACGCACTACGTGTAATATATATAGGATATATATGTGTACATATACAAGTAAATAAACTAAATATCAATACAATATATATATAAATTATTAATATTTAACTAAAATATCGACTAAAACTTATCCAATTGCAATCAAAGCATAGGAAAAATCTAGAAAACTCATTAGGGCATGCTATGGAGATCTGAAAATTGTTGAATCAAAAGAGAATGTGAGAGAATTAAGCACCCCATGCTTAGGGATTTAGGAGTAAAAGTGAAGAAGAATATAAGAAAAAAAAAGAATGAAAATTCCAAACAGCTTGATTCCTTGTAACAAGATGTCCTAACATCAATTACATCTCTAGGAACCTCGATAACATAAAAGAAAAATTTAGAAAAAAAATCATAAAAAGATAGAAAGAAATTGATAAAAACAAAGCAAAGACCAAGCTAGGGTAGACCGAAAGTACAGGCTGGTTGGGTAGTCGAACAAGAGTTCCACACAATTGTAGGTTTGCCTAAACAAGGGTGGATAAGGATCCGTGCAAGGCAAGACTCTCGGCGTCTTGGCAATAATGATGCATAGCAAGTGATCGGGTCAAACAAGACCAAGTTGGTATGCAAAGTGTGGCTATCGTCAGGGCATTCTTTTACTCGGTACATCATTTTTGAGAGATGACAAGTCATTTGACTCGGCATGTAGAGTTGGTTGGCAGTAAGACACTCAACTTTGGTAGGAGTTGGCTGGAGCAAGAGGATTTGCCTTGCCAGTCCCTCTAGTCCTCAAACTCGGCTACAAGTCAATGGTTCAGTAACCCGATTCCCATCATTCCCTCCGAGTTGATTCCAATTTGGGATCAAATTCGAATGGTCGTCGATCAACTTTCCGTTGAGGTGAAATGGACTAAAGTTAGCAATGTTGACGGTGTTAGAAACCCCATTTTCCTCAATTAGCTCCAATTTGTAAGCGTTATCATTAATCTTCTAGAGGATTCTAAAAGGTCTTCAACACTTAGGGATAGTTTGTTTCTCCTGGTGCTTAGAAACCTCTCTTTGCTTTCGTGCAGTTACACCAAATCTCCCAGTTGAAAATGTTTGGCAGTTCTACCTTTAGCCTTCTCTCGCATATGTCGAGTAGCTTAATCGATATGCTGAGTGACTTTATCATAGATGTGTTAAAGAGATTGTGCTTTAGCTCTTATGTTAAGGTCCTCTTGCACAGGTACAAGTATAGGGGTGTGATCGAAAGGCAACTTTGGATTAAAACCATAGACTACTTCAAAGAGGGTTCGCTTAGTGGTGTCATGCACTGTTTGGTTGTAGATAAATTCAACCACTGGTAAGCAAATGTCCTAATCAGCTAAGTTCTTGCCTACTGCAGCTCAGAGCAGTGATCCCAAAGTACGATTAACCACCTTTGTTTGGCCATTAGTTTGGGGGTGATAACAAGTACTAAACAATAGTTTAGTCCCCATCAGATGCCACAAGGTCCTCTAGAAATAACTCAAGAAATTTGGATCTCTGTCAGAGACTATACTTCTCGACGTGCCCTGTAATCGTATAATCTCCTATAAGAAAAGAGAAACAATAGCCAAAGCATCGTTAGTTTTGGATCATGTCATAAAGTGTGTCATCTTACTAAGCCTATCCACGACGACCATTATAGAATCTTTGTTTTAGGTAGTTCGTGATAATCCAAGAATAAAGTTTATGCTCAATTCGGTCCATAGTTTCGTCAAAACAGGCAAAGGTATGCTTTTCCTTGTTTAACTCAGTACTTAGCCTTCTCGTATACAGCATAGCTTTTAATGACTCGGTACACATCTCGCCTCATTCTTGGCCAAAAGAATCGACTACTTAGTAATTCATATGTTCTTTTCTCCCCAACATATCTGGACAGTCCTCCACTATAAGCTTCTCTGATCAATAGCTCCCGAAGTGAATAGGCCAACACATACAATTTCCCTCCTCAAAACAAGTATCCTTCCTCCATATGATGTTCATCTACTATCCTTCCATCAACACAAGGTACAAGTATGGGCCCAAAGTGTGTATCCTTAGAATACTATTCTTTGATACTCGCAAACCCAAATAATCTGATCTACAGTTCATTTAAAAGTGCATGCCTTCTCGAAAAAGCATCTGTAACTACATTGCTCTTTCCCTACTTGCATTTTATCATGAAAATAAATCCTTCAAGGAATTCAACCTATCTTGCCTATTGCTTCGACAACTTAGTCTGACTTTGAAGGTATTTCAAGGATTCATGGTCAATATAGATGACAAATTCTCTCAATAGTAGATAATGCTACTATACCCACAGTGCTCAAATTAGTGCCAAGAGTTATTTGTTATACACAAAATAATTTAGCTGAGGTCCCTTAAGTTTCTCATTGTGGTAGGCAATTGGTTAGCCTTCCTGCATTAAGACAGCGCCTATCCCAATGCCTAACATGTCACACTCCAGCTCAAATATTTTCTCGAAGTTAGGCAAAACTAGTATAAGGGTAGAGGTCAACCTTTCCTTTATCTTGGTAAAACTTCTCTCCTCCTTTTCTCCCTATCGAAAGTCATGTTCTTCTTTGTTAACTCGGTAAGTGGTGCAATAACGATGTTGAAATTCTTAATGAATCTTCTGCAAAATGAAACCAGTCCATGGAAATATCTTACGTCAGCACAAGTAGTAGGAGTCGACCACTTGATGAATGCTTGGATCTTCTCATTGTCCACTTGTAAGCCTCCTTCACTAACTACATAGCCTAAGAATACCACTTCCTCCTAGCAAAAACAACACTTCTTAAGGTTGCTGAATAATCTCTCAGCATAAAGGATATTTAGCATAGCTTAGAGATGTTCACAGTGACTCGATATGACGGTACTATAGACTAAGATGTCGTCAAAGTACACCATGACACACTTCCCCATCAAATGTCTCAGCATATGGTTCATCAGTCTCATGAAAGTACTCGAAGCACTCGACAAGCCAAAGGGCATGACCATCCATTCATAAAATCCATGTCAAGTTTTAAATGTTGTTTTCCACTCATCTCTTAGCCTCATGTGAATTTGATAATAGCCAGACTTAAGATCAATCTTGCTAAAGATCTTGGCTCCGCTCAATTGATCCAGCATATCATCCAACCTTGGAATAAGATACCTATATTTGATTGTAATCTTGTTCATGGCTCGGCTATCTACACATATCTGTCAGGTTCAATCCTTTTTGGGCATTTGAATTGCTGATTCAGCACAAGGGTTGAAACTTTCCCTAACATACCCTTTCTCTAGTAACTTATTGACTTGACATTAGAACTCAGAAGCCTATTCAGGACTCATTCGATAAGCAGGCTTATTCAGCAGCACGACGCCAAGTATTAAGTCAATGCAGTATTCTATGCCTCCTAGTAGGGGCAACCCTCGGATAACTCTTCTAGAAACAAATCGACATATTCATCCAACAACGCTCTCACTTCCTAGGATAGTTCCCCTGCTCTCTTATCTCTAACAAGCGTCTGACCAACATAAGGGTTGATTCATTAGCGTTAACAACCTCTTTGAGTTCGGCTCTACTCATCACTAGAGTCTTCTTTGAAATGTAAGCAAGTTTAGTCTATAGTTTTTTAACTTTACTATGCGGCATTGGGTTCAGTGTGATCTTTCAACTATCCTTCTCGAACACATATGTGTTCTTGTATCCGTTATGGATAACTCTCCTGTCAAATAGCCATGGTCGGCCAAGCAGCATGTGTGAGGTGCACATGGGCAGCACATCACGGAAAATTTTGTCGAAGTAATGTCCGATAATGATTGCAATAGTACTTGTCGGGTGGCATGTAGTGCCCCTTTCTCACTTAGTTAATACAACTTGTACGGCCTCGAGTATGTAATAGTCGGCAGTTTTAACCTTATGATTAGATCAGTCGATGCCACATTGGTACAACTTTCACTATTAACAATTAATGTGCTCACTTGATTATTCACTTTATAGGTGGTATAGAACAAGTTCTCCCTATGTTCTTCCCCCTATGAGGGTTCTAAGTTCATTGAGCGTCGGATAGCCAAAGCCAACTGGTTTAAGTCCTCAGTGAACACATCTTCTTCAATCAATTCTTTCTTGGCGGCTTCCTTCTTGACGGTGCTCTCCTCTTCTTCAAGTTCCTCATCAATACTTCCTACCTTTAGCTTTGGGACGTATCCTTTGATGATCATAGTCCTTCTATTTAGGCACTAAGCAATCATGTGTCTAAACCTTTGGTACTTGAAGCACTTGATTTGGCTCGTCTTCCTACCAGATCCTTGCACTTTCTCTTAAGTTCGGGTCGGCACGTCACTGTTAGGTCAGCCTTTCTACTTGGCTCAAACATCCATCTTTCAAATCGGCTCAGTACTTGATTGAGCTAGGTGACATCCTTATCCTAGTCAGCTAGTCAGCAATCTGGTCGGTACTCAGCTTCTTCTCTACCTCTCCACTCATTAGGCTATTGTAATAGCTTCATCCATTGTGGTAAATCGTTGGAGCTCCACAATATCTTAAATGTCACTACGTAACCCAGTAAGGAACCTAGAGATTGTTCATGCTAGTGGTTCCTCCACTTCACATCGAATCATGAGCATTTAAAATTCCTGGACATACTCATCAACTGTTTAACCTTCTTGTCTCAACTCTTAAAGCCAAGTAAAAGTGTCTTATAGATAAATATTCGGCACGAATCTGTTCCTTAGTATTCTTTTCATTTCAAGCTAAGCATTAATCTCTCGGTAGCCTTCTTGCCTCCCCATAGCCTATAAATTCTTCCACCACATGGCAGCATACCTGGAGAACTAAATAGCAGTAATTCTCACTTTCTTGTAATCTCTGTACTGATAATAGTAAAAAACATACTCCACTTTCTCTTCCCATTCTAAATATTCATCAATACTTCCAAACCCATTAAAACTCGAAATTCGAAGTTTCACATAGTCAGACGCTTTAGGTACTCACACTCGCTTCTCTTCTTTGTAATACTCTTCTTCATCTTCTTCTTCTAAATTTCTTAAGTCTATCCTTCTTCTTACTCATTCGCATATTCCTCTACCTCAAACTGATCAAGCTAGGTTCTAAACTCTAGCAGGTCGAGCAACTGATGGGGTGCTAGGCACGACATTAACAGGTCAATAAGTCAACACATGAATAGCTCAGGTTAAATCTACTAAGAGGTTAGCCACCTCATCAAGTCTCTCGTCAGTGCTTCTTGGAGTACCTTGAGATTGTCAGCCATGATGGATAACACCACTGTTATCATCTCTAACCCTAATATCAACACTTAGATTAGTCATTTCTCCAAACCAAAAACAAAATAGCCAGCAAACACAACAGCCAAGAAGAACACAATGACTTGCTATATTTCATACACGAAAATAGAGTATAAATAGAACTTAAAAAATAAACTACAACTCAAGCGAAACCTCTACTCTGATACCAAGATGATGCAGACTGCAACTAAGAACAAATAAGGTCGGTCGTAGGAATGGATCCAAGCTTGCCAAAAGCCTGAAAAGGAAGTAATGGGGAATGTGCGAAAGAATAAAAACAAATGAAAAGTAAGCAAAACTCACAAACAACTCTAAAGGATACGACACACCAATGAAACTTTTGAGGACTCATGACATAACTTGATATGATGCATAAATTAGTTTAGTGAGGCTACTCACCACCTAGCCTTACTTAAGAGTTAGGATAAGAGTGAAATAAATGTAAATTGGCAGTGTTTACAAGAGAAAAAATGTCAAGTGCATTAATGTCAATTTGATTATTATTATGGCCATAAATACAACGGGTATTTATACTGGAGAATTTAGGGCAACATGCCTAAAAAGGAAAAGACAAAAAGGACATAATCCTAAAGAAGTAATGTACAAAGTATACAAAGGGTAAAAAAGAATATTCACAGAGAAAGCAATGATCATAGTAGTAGATTCTAGAAGTGGTCTCGGATACATAGCAGTAATGCATTGGTTGTGCTGTTAGAGGGCATGGACAAAGCGGTATAGGCTAGCTGGGTGGTTGAGTAGGAGTTCCACGCAATCGTAAATTTATTTGAACAGGGGTGGATGAGGACTTGTGCAAGGTAGGACTCTCGGCCTCTCGGTAGTAATGATGCCGAGTAAGTGGTCAGGAGGGACAAGACCAAGCCGGTATATAGAGTGTGGCTGTCGTCAAGGCATTCTTCTACTCGATACATAATTTCCAAGAGATGGCGAGTCATTCGACTTAGCATGTAGAGTTGGTCGGCAATAAGACACTCAACCTCGATAAGAGTTAGCTAGAGTAGGAGGATTTGCCTTACCAGTCCTTCTAGTCCTCGGGCTTAACTTCAGGTCAAAGATCCAGTAACATGATTCCCATCACTAAAGGAACCCTCAAAGCTGACCAAGACATTAAAAGCTACCAATCTTATCCTTGTACAACCAAGTTAGTTATGCAATAAGCCCACTAGCCTCTCCCGTAATGGCACATGTCCAGCTGTACTACCTGACAAAGGATATTCTCTTTCTAGAAGGATTATAGATTTGTCCTTCTACTTTTGTGACATGATTGTATAGTGTTTTTACCCCTTTTAGTAATTCCAAGTATATATACTGATAGTAATTAAACAACCGAGCCATTAACTCAAACCCAAGCACGGGGTCTAAAGAGACTAACGAAGCGGATTCTATTGTTTCAACTAACTCCTACTAAGGTCGAACTGATCTTCAGTACCAACTAACTCCATACACTGAGCGTAGTAATTTCTCATCTCTCAATAGTCAACTATCAACCTGAAATATGCACCATTGACAATTCGACCCCCCACACATTTGCTTAGCCATGACCATCTGACCTTCATCTCGACAGTATTGGTGTCGAGAACCCAGTACACATTTGTACCTATGCCTTCTCGGGAGGTCCCTAGGTTTACCTAATACCTCTGCTTGATAACCTCCATCCTGACAGTACCGTTTGTCTATTTCTACCAAAAGCATCTCTAATGACTTGATGCCATATGTCTAACCCCCCACGTGAAAGGGTTCTGCTGCACTAATCATTGATTTCTTTGATTTTCCATTTGTACCCTTTATTATTCATTCTATATTACTTCTTTTAGGAAATAACCATTTTGTCTTTTCCATTTTAGGTATAATGACCAAACATTTGGGGTATAAATACCGTTGCAACATGTAGCCGCAAGAATCATCATACATCAAATACTAAATATACTTCCCCTTTCATGAGCTAAGTGTGCTTACTTCCCTCGTCTTACCTTATCTTAACCCTTAAGCAAAACTAAGTGGCGAATAACCTCACCGAGCTACTCGTACGTCATATCGAGTCAGCTTTAGGAGTCAACGAGGTTTTCTTAGTGCATCATATCCTCGAAATCTGTTTATGGTATGGGTTGTTCACTTTTCATTATTATTTGTACATTTTCCATATTTATTTTTTAGCTTGCTACAAGCTTAGACCCATCACTATACCATCACCCTTGTTAGCTCTTGGAGCGGCGTATCATCTTTGGTATTAGTGCGAAGGTCTCGTTTGGGCAGGTTGTGTTTGAGCTTTCTTATGAGCCATGTTTGTTGTGATAGTGTGTTGTAGTTGCATAAAAGTTAGTTGTGAGTGTTAGAGTAAGTAAAAGGCGTAATTATTGGCTATAGCTATATACTCTATATTACCTTATTTCAAACATATGAAAACAAAGAAAGTTTGAGTTAGGCTTATTGTTCTTTAGGATAGTTGTTGTATCCACAGTTAGTTTGAACTTTCGTATGTAGGAAAGTGTTTGTACGAGTTGTTTGGTTTGAAGAAGTCGTATCTGTTGTTTCTTATAGTATGAGTTTTGTCAAAGAAAATGACGGATCCAAGTGCCAACACTGGTATTAGAGATGACAATAGTGATGTTGTCCACCATAGACCATATCCCTAAATCACCCCTAGAAGTACAGATGAACGAATTGACGAGATGGCTAACCTCATGGCCGATCTAACTAGAGCTATTCATGCATTGCTTTTTGACCTATTGAGGCTATACAGAATACTCCCCAAGCCGCTCGACCTATGAGATGGCAAATTCCAACTTAATAAGCTCGAGGTGGAGGAATAGGAGGACAAGTACGAAGAAGGACTCACTTAGGTGATACGGAATGTGAAGGAGAAGAAGAGTATAATGGGGAAGAGGAGTGAGCTTAAGCATCCCGAGTTGCCTACCATGTGAAGCTTTAGATTCCAAGCTTCAATGGTTCTGGAAACATTAATGACTATTTGGATTAAGAGGAAAAGGTTGAATGTGTTTTCTATTATTACTAGTATGAAGACTACAAGAAAGTGAGGACTACTGCTATAGAGTTCTCAAGTTATGCCATAATATGGTGGAGGAACTTCTAAATTATGAGGAGACAAGAAGGATATACGGAAGTTAATACTTGGCTTAAGATGAAGAGGATACTTAGAAACAGATTCATGTAGGATACTTATTTACAAGATACTTTTGCTTAGCTTCAAGAGTTAAGGCAAGGAGATCAAACTGTTGATGAATATATTCAGGAGTTTCAAATACTAACGATTCAATGTGAAGTGAATGAACCATCAGCCTGATCAGTACCCAGATTTCTTACTGGGTTGAGAGGCGACATTCAAGATGTCATCGAGCTTCAATAGTTTGCTACATTAGATGAGGTTATAAGAATAACCTAACAACTAGAAAGGTAAAAGAGGAATAGGCTGAGCCAACCTCTAATGAGCCAACTAATCCAATCAGGCCGACCCGCTCAAGGAAGTTACCGAACTCAATAACATATAGAGTTGAGTAGAAGAATGGATGTTAAAACTTAACAGAAGGGCCAACCAACTAATGGTAAAGTGCCATCGAGAACTTATGAGAAGGGATAAGGATATGGGAGGAAGACAAGCCAAATCAAGTGTTGTAAGTGCCAAAGGTTTGGCACATAGCTACCTAAGGTCCAACTGAAGAACTATGATTATTAGGGGAAATGCCCTAAAGATTGAAGTAGACAACACAGATGAAGAGCTAGAGAAGAAAAAAGAAGTGGAGGAAGAGATTGAGGTTAATGTTAAACCAATTGAGGAAGATATGTTTGCTAAAGATTTGGATAAGCTAATTTTGGTTTTCCAATGTGCAATGAGTTTGAAACCCTCTACTTAGGAGGAGCAAAAAGAGAATTTGTTCCATATCACATATAAGGTGAAAGAGCAGCTGATGGGAATCAGGCTACTAGATCACTAACCTATAGCTAAGCCTAAGGACTAGAGGCACTGGTAAGGCAAATCTTCCTTCTCCATCCAACTCCTACTAAACCTAAGTTTCTCATTGCCAACCAACTCTACATGCCAAGTCGAATGACTTGCCATCTCTCGGAAATTATGTGCCAAGTAAAAGAATGCCCTAACAACAGCCACACTCTATGCACCAACTCGGTCTTATTCGACCCAAGTACTTGCTCGACATCATTACTGTTGATAGGCCGAAAGTCTTACCTTGCACAAGTCTTCATCCACCCCTATTCAAACAAATCCATAACTATATGGAACTCCTACTCAACCACCCAGTTAGCCCATACCACTTTGTCCATGCCCTCCAACAGTACAACCAATGCATTACTGCTACATGTCCAAGACCACTTCTAGAATCTGCTACTATAATCATTGCTTTCTCTGTGAATATACTTTTTTACCCTTTGTAAACTTTGTACAGCACTTCTTTAGGACTATGCCCTTTTTGTCTTTTCCTTTTTAAATATGTTGCCCTAAATTCTCTAGTATAAATATCCCTTATATTTTTAGCCGTAATAATATTCAGATTGACATTAATACACTTGACATTTTTCCTCTCGTAAACACTATTTGTTTACATTCATTTCACTCTTATCCTAACCCTTAAGCAAAGCTAGGTGGCAAGCAACCTCATCGGACCAATTCGTACATCATATTGAGTTGTGCCATGAGTTCTCAAAGTTCCGTTAGTACGTTATATCCTTTGGAGTTATTCGTAGGTTTTGCTTACTTTTCATTCGTTTTTGTTCTTTTTCACATTCCCCATCACTTCCTGTTCAAGCTTTCAATAAGCTTAGACCTATCTCCATGACCGGCCTTGTCTATTCTTAGCTGCAGTTTGCATCATCTTGGTATCAGAGTGGAGGTTTCGCTTAAGTTTTAGTTTGTTTTTAAAGTTCTATTTATACTCTATTTTGTGTATATGACACAGAGCAAGTTACTATGTTCTTCTTAGCTGCTATGTTTGCTAGCTGTTTTGTTTCTAGTTTAGAGAAATGACGAATCCAAGTGTTGATATTAGGGCTAGAGATGATAATAGTGGTGTTGTCCATCATGGCCGACAATCTTAGGGTACTCTACGAAGCACTAACGAGAGACTTGATGAGGTGGCTAATCTCTTAGTGAATTTAACCCGAGTTGTTCACGCGTTGGCTTATCAACCTGCTAAAGTCGCGCCTAACACCTCATAAGCTGCTCAACCTACTAGAGGTCAAAACCTAGCTCGACAATTTGATGTGGAGGAATAAGCAGACAAGTAAGAAGAAGGATTGACTTAGGAAATTTGGAAGAAGAAAATGAGGAAGAGTATTATGAAGAAGAGGAGCAAGTGCGGGTACCAAGAGCGTTTAACCATGCGAAACTTCAGATTCCAAGTTTTAATAGGTTTAAAAGTGCTGATGAATATTTAGAAAGGGAAGAGAAAGTGGAGCGTATTTTTTACTATTATCAGTATAATGATTATGAGAAAGTGAGAACTACTACTGTTGAGTTCTTTGAGTAAGCTGCCATGTGGTGAAAGAATTTCTAGGCTATGAGGAGACGAGAAGGCTACCAAGAGATTAACACTTAGCATGAAATGAAAAGAATACTGAGAAACAGATTCGTGTTAGATACTTATCTGCAAGACACTTTTACTCGACTTTAGGAGCTGAGACAAAGAGGTCGAACAGTTGATGAGTATGTCCAAGAATTTTAAATACTCATGATCAGATATGATGTAGAGGAACCACCAATACAAACAATCTCTAGGTTCCTTACTAGGTTGTGAGGTGACATTTGAAACATTGTGGAGCTCCAACGATTTGCCACAATGGATGAAGCCATTAGAATAGCCCAACGAGTGAAGAGGCAGAGAAGAAGTTGAGTACCAACCAAACTACTGACTAGTCAACCAAGATAGGGAAGTCACCGAGCACAATTAAGTACTGAGTCGATCTGAACCAAAAGATGGATGTCCGAGCCAAGTAGAAAGGTCGACCTGACAATGATGTACCGACCCAAACTTATGAGAAAGTGCAAGGATTTGGTAAGAAGACAAGCCGGATCAAGTGCTTCAAGTGCTAAGGGTTTAGACACATGGTTGCTTAGTGCCTAAACAGAAGGACTATGATCATCAAGGGATACGTCCCGAAGCTAGAGGTAGAAAGTACTGATAAGGAACCTAGAGAAGAGGAGACTACTATTAAGAAAGAAGTCGTCGAGAAAGAATTGGTTGAAGAAGATGTGTTCGCTAAGGACTTGGACTAGTTGGCCTTTGTTGTTCGATGCACAATGAACTTAGAACCCTCACGGGAGGAAGAGAAGAGGGAGAACTCATTCCAAGCCACCTGTAGAGTAAATAATCAAGTGAACACACTAATTGTTAATAGTAGAAGTTATACCAATTTAGCATTGACCGATCTGATCACAAGGTTAAAACTACTGACTATTGTACACTCGTGGCTATATAAGTTGCATTGGCTGAGTGAGAAAGGAGCACTACATGTCACTCGGAAAGTACTACTGCTGATCACTATTGGACATCACTTGAACAAAATTCTGTACAATGTGCTACCCATGTATGCCTTACACGTACTACTCAGCCGACCATAGTTGTTTGACAAGAAAGTTATCCATGACAAATACAAGAATATGTATATGTTCAAGAAGAATGGCCTAACAATCACACTGAACCTAATGCCACCGAGCAAAGTTAACAAACTATAAACTAAACCTGCTTACTGATCAAAGAATGCTTTGGTGATAAGTAGAGTCAAACTCCAAGAGACCGTCAACACTAACAAGCTGACCCTTATGTTGGTCAAACGCTTGCTAAAGATAAGGAAGTGGGGGGGAACTACCTTAAGAAGTGAGAGCGCTGTTGGATGAATATCTCGATCTCTTCCCAGAAGAGTTACTCGAAGAGTTGCCCTTACTACAAAGCATAGAATGCTACATTGACTTAATACCTGGCGCCACCTTACCGAATGAGCCTACCTATTGGATGAGTCTCAAACAGGCTTTTAAGCTCCAACATCAAGTCAATAAGTTACTGGAGAGAGGGTATGTTAAGGAAAGTTTCAACCCTTATGTTGTGCCGACGCTTCTAATGCCGAAAAAGAATGGAACCTAGCAGATGTGTCTAGACAGCTAAGCCGTGAACAAGATTACAATCAATTACAAGTATCCTATTCCAAGGTTAGAAGATATGTTAGATGAATTGAGCAGAGCCAAGATCTTCAACAAGATTGATCTCATGTCTAGCTACCATCAAATTCACATAAGGTTAGGAGATGAGTGGAAAACAGCATTCAAAACTCGACATGAACTTTATAAATGAATGGTCATGCCCTTTGGCTTATCGAATGCCACGATCACTTTCATGAGATTGATGAATCATGTGTTAAGACATTTGATAGGGAAGTGTGTTGTGGTGTACTTTGACGATATCTTAGTCTACGGTGTTGACATACCAAGTTACTATGAACATCTTCGAGCTATACTAAATATCCTCCGTACCTAAAGACTAAGAGGTGTTATTTTTGCCAAGAGGAAGTGTTATTCTTAGGCTACATAGTCAGTAGAGGAGGCTTATAAGTGAATGACGAGAAGATCCAAGCAATCGTTGAGTAGCCCACTCTTACTACTCGTGCCAACGTAAAAAGTTTCCATGGACTAGCTTCATTCTACAAAAAATTCATCATGAATTTCTGCATCGTCACCGCACCACTTATTAAGCTAACAAAGAAGAACATCGACTTGCGATGGGGAGAAAAGGAGGAGAGAGAAGTTCACTGAGATAAAGGAAAGGTTGACCTCCACCCCTATACTAGTTTTACCTAACTTCGAGAAAATATTTAAGCTGGAGTGCAACGCATCAAGTATTGGGATAGGTGGTATCCTAATGGAAGAAGGACAACCAATTGCCTACCACGGTGAGAAACTCAAGGGACGTCAACTAAATTACTCTATGTATAACAAAAAACTCTTGGCGCTAATCCAAGTACTATAAGTATAGTAACATTACCTATTACTAAGAGAATTTGTCATCTATATTGACCATGAATCCCTGAGGTACCTCCAAAGTTAAACCAAATTATTAAAGTGACAGCCGAGATGGGTTGAATTCCTTGAAGGATTCAATTTTGTGATAAAATACAAGCAAGGAAAGAGCATATGTAACTACATATGCTCTTTCGAGAAGGCATGCACTTCTAATGAACTGCAAACTAAATTTTTTGAGTTTGCAAGTATCAAAGAATAGTATTTTGAGGATCCACACTTTAAGCTCATACTTATGCGTTGTGTCGATGGAAGGATAGTGAACGAATATCATATGGAGGAAGGATACTTGTTCTGAGGAGGGAAATTGTGCATGCCAACCTGTTCACTTTGAGAGCTGCTGATCGAGGAAGCCCACAATAGAGGACCATCTAGACATTTTAGGGAGAAAAGAACGTATGAATTACTGACTAGTCAATTCTTGAGCCGAGAATGAGGTAAGATGTGCATCGAGTTGTTAAAAGCTATGCCGTGTGCAATAGGGCTAAGTGCCAAGCCAAACAAGAAAAAGCAATACCTTTACCTGTTCCAACAAAATTATGGACCGAATTGAGCATGGACTTTGTTCTCAGATTACCACAAATTGCCCAAAGCAAAGATTTTGTAATGGTCATTGTGGATAGGTTTAATAAGATAGCACACTTTGTTCCCTACTCCTAAACTAACGATGTTTTGGCTATTACTTCTCTTTTCTTGCAGGAGATTATACAGTTACATGATGTACCGGGAAGTGTAGTCTTCGATAGAGGTTCAAATTTCTTGAGCCATCTCTAAAGGACCTCGTAGTGTCAGATGGGGACCAAACTACTATTAAGTACTTCTTGTCGCCCCCAAACTAACGACCAAACAGAGGTGGTTAATCACACTTTGGGATTATTGCTCCGAGCTACAGTAGGCAAGAACTTAGCTAATTGGGATAGTGGTTGAATTCGCCTACAACCAAACAGTGCATGACACTACTAAGCAGACCCGCTTCAAAGTGGTCTATGGTTTGAATCTCAAGTTTCCCCTCAATCATACCCCTATACCTGTGCCAATGTAAGAGGACCTTGATGCAAGAGATAAAGCACAATCCCTTTAGCACATCTACAAAAAAGTCACTCGATACATCGACTAAGCCACCCGATGTATGGGAGAAAAGGCTAAAAATAAAACTGCCAAACATTTTCAATCGGGAGACTTAGTGTGGATGTACTTAAGCAAAGAAAGGTTTCTAAGCAAGAGGAGAAACAAACTGTCCTCAAGGGCTAAAGGACTTTTCAAAATGCTCTAGAAGATCAATGATAATGCCTACAAATTGGAGCTACTCAAGGACTATGGAGTTTTTAACACCTTCAACATTACTGATCTTAGTCTATATCACCCCAACAGAGAGCTGATCGATGACCATTCGGATTTGATCCTAAATCTAAATCAATCCGAAAGGAATATTGAGAATCAGGCTATTGAACCATTGACCTGTAGCCAAGCCCGAAGACTAAAAGGATTGGCAAAGAAAATCCTCTTACTCCAGCCGACTCCTATTAAGGCCGAGTATCTCATTACCAACTAACTTTGTATGTCGAGTCGAATGACTTGCCATCTCTCAAAAATTATGTACCAAGTAGAAGAATGCCTTAACGATAGCTACACTTCGTACATCAACTCGATCCTATCTAACCTAACCACTAGCTCGGCATCATTATTGCCAAGAGTCCTACCCTGTACGAGTCCTCATCCACCCTTGTTTAAACAAACCCGTGACTGCATAGAACTCTTATTTAACCACCCAGCTAACTTATACCACTTTATCCACACCCTCCAACAGCATTACTAATGCATTGCTGCCACATATCCAAGACCACTTCCAAAATTTGCTACTATAATCATTGCTTTCTCCGTAAATATTCTTTTTTATCTTTTGTATAATTTGTACATTACTTCTTTAGGACTATGCCCTTTTTAGGCATATTGCCCTAAATTCCTAAGTATAAATACTCTTTATATTTGTAACCATAATAATAATTGGATTGACATTAATACACTTGACATTTTTCTTCTTGTAAACACTACTAATTTACATTCATTTCACTCTTATCCTAATTCTTAAGTAAGACTAGGTGGTAAGTAACCTCACCGGACTAATTCGTACATTATATCAAGTTGTGCCATAAGTTTTCGAAAGTTCTATTGGTGCGTCATATCCTTTAGAGTTGTTCGTAGTTTTTGCTTACTTTTCATTTGTTTTTGTTATTTTTCACATTCCCCATCACTTCCTTTTCAAGCTTTCAACAAGCTTGGATCTATCATCGCAATCGACCTTGTTTATTCTTAGCTGTAGTCTGCATCAGCAAGTATGTGCACTTATAATAGACAGTGGAAGCTGTACTAATATCGCGTCTATTGGATCTATCCTCACATTCGACCTTGTCTATTCTTAGCTGTAGTCCGCATCAGCAAGTATGTGCACTTATAATAGACAGTGGAAGCTATACTAATATCGCGTCTATTGACCTAATTAAAAAGCTCAAGTTGCCGACTAGCTCATACCCAAAGCCATATAAGTTACATTAGCTAAATCAAAAAGGAGCACTATATGTCACTTAGCAAGTATTGCTGCCAATCACTATGGAAATTATTTTGATGAAATTCTTAGTGATGTGCTGTCCATATATGGATCTCATGTATTATTAAGTAGACCTTGGCTTTTTGATCGAAGATTTATGCATGATGGACTTAGGAACACCTATGTATTTAAAAAGGATGGAAGAAAGATCACTCTGAACCCTATGAAGCCGAGTTAAGTTAGCAAGTTGCAAGCTAAACTTGTTCGAAGACCCAAGAAAACTTTGATTCTAAGTAGAGCCGAGCTCCAAGAAGCTATTAAGGCCAACATGCTAAATTTTCTATTGATTAAACAACTATTGGAGTTGAAGGAGCAAAGTGAGCTACCCCTAGAGGTTAAAGAGCTACTGGATGAGCATGCAGACCTATTTCCTGAACAATTGCTTGAGGGATTACCCCCTTTCTAAGGCATTGAACATTACATTAACTTAACACCTAACACTGTCTTGCCAAATAAACTAGCTTATTAGATAAACCCCGAACAAGCTACTGAGTTTTAGAGACAAGTCGATGAGCTACTAGCAAAAGGTTATGTAAGGGAGAGTCTTAACCCTTATGTTGTACCAGCACTCCTTATGCCAAAAAAGAATGGTAAATGACATATGTGTCTAGATAGTAAAGCTATGAACAAGATCACAATCAAATACCAGTATCTTATCCTTAGGTTGGATGACATGTTAGATGAACTGAATGGAGCTAAGGTCTTTAATAAAATTGATCTAAAGTATGGCTACCATCAAATTCGGATGAGCACAAGAGACGAATAGGAAATTGCATTCAAAACTTGGCATGGACTTTATGAGTGGATAGTTTTGGCTTTTGGCCTATCAAATGCCTTGAGCACCTTCATGAGATTAATAAACTACGTGTTCAAAAACCTAATCGAAAAGTGTGTCATGGTCTATTTTGATGACATCATTATATAAGTACCGACCTACCAAGATACACTGAACATCTCCGTATCATACTTGATGTTCTTCGAGCCAAGAGGTTATTCGGCAATTTGAAGAAGTGTTGTTTTTGCTAAGAGGAAGCAGTATTTCTAGGATATGTAGTTGATATAGGAGGCTTGCTAATCGATGATGAAAAGATCTAAGCTATTATCAAATAGCTTACTCTAACCACCTGTGCTAAGGTAAGAAGTTTTTACAGACTAGCATCCATTTACCGAAGATTCATAAAAAACTTTAATGCCATTGTTACACCCATTACTGAGCTAACAAAGAAGAATATCAAGTTCAAGTGAGGTGAGAGAGAGGAGAGATATTTCGTTGAAGTAAAGGCAAAATTAACTTCTACACCAATATTAACTTTGCAATATGCTGCATCCAGCATTGGGATAAACGTTGTCTTAATGCAAGAAGGCCACCTAATTGCTTACCAAAGCGAAAAGCTAAGAGAACCTCAGTTAAACTACTCAATGTATGATAAAGAACTCTTAAGTGTAGTAGCACTATCTATTGCAAAGAGAGTTTGTCATTTATGTAGATCATGATTCTTTAAGGTACCTCTAAAGTGAGACTAAGTTATCAAAGAGACAAGCACAATGGGTTAAATTTCTCAAAGGATTCAACTTTATGATCTAATACAAACGAGGCAAGAATAATGAAGTTGCCAATGCTCTGTCGAAAAGACATGTTCTCCTTACCAAGTTGTAGACGAGATTGTTAGGGTTTATGAGCATCAAAAAACAATATCCTCAAGACCCCTATTTTGGTCTTATATTTGGACAAATGTGTCAAAGGAAAGACAGTGGATGACTATCACATAAAGGATGGGTATCTATTCCAAGGAGGTAAGTTATGTGTGCCGACCTATCCTTTGAGAGAATTACTTGTTAGAGAAGCTCATTCTAATGGACTTTTCAAACATTTTGCGAACAAGAGGATGTATGAGTCATTGAGCAAACAGTTCTTTTGCCTAAAGATGAGGCGAGATATGCACTGAATTATTGAGAGCTATACTACTTGCAAAAGGGCCGAATGCCAAGCCAAATAGGGGAAAACAATGCCTTTACCTATCTTGACCCGACCTTGGACTAAGTTAAGTACAAACTTTGTCCTCAAATTACTGAGAATTGCCTAAGGCAAAGATTTAGTTATGGTCATTATAGATTGATTTAGTAAGATGGCACACTTTGTGCCCTGCTTTAAAACTAATATGTGCCATCTTACTAAATTTAATGATGCTTCAACTATTACTTTTCTCTTTTTGCAGGAAATTGTTTGACTACATGACATACCAAGAAGTGTAGTCTCAAACGAAGATCCAAAGTTTCTAAACCATTTCTGGAGAACTATTTAGAGTTGTATAAGGACTAAACTACTATTAAGCATCTCTTATCACCCCTATCACCGCTCCGAGCTATAGTGGGGAAGAAGTTAAGTACCTGTGATGGAATTCACTAACAATTGCACTATATACAACACCACTAAACAAACATCCTTTGAAGCTGTCTATGGCTTTAATCCAAAGCTACCCCCTTAACTATACCCCTATACCCATGTCTGAGTAAGATAACCTTGACACAACAGCCCGAGCATAGTCTCTACAGCAAATCTACAAGAAAATTACCCTGTAGATTGACTAAGCTGCTAAGAGAATAAGAGAAAGGAGTAAAGGAAGAAAGTCAGCACAATTTTAGCCTAGAGATTTAGTATGGATGCACTTGATTAAGGAGAGGTTCTCGAATAAAAGAAGAAATGAGTTGTCCACCCGAGCTGAAGGTCCTTTCAAAATACTCCTAAAGATCAACAACAATACCTATCGATTGGAATTACCCAAGAACTATGTTGTCTCTAACACCTTCAACATTGCCAACCTCAGCCCCTACCAAACTGAGAGAGAATTGAGTAAAGACTAACTAGATTTGATATCAAATCCAAATCAACCTGGAAGGGATGATAGAAATCAAACTACCGAGCCATTAACTGGAGCCTAAGCGTGAGGTCTTAAGGGACTAGTGAAGTGGATTCTACTATTCCAGTTACCAACCAACTCCATGTAAGCCTTGCAATTGGAAGTTTGGATTCAATATGTGAAATTTAGAGTGATTGGATAAAGTGTCTGATCAAGTCCAAATTAGACGATGAAACTAGAAGTATTAGTAAAAGCGACACCGTAAGTTTGAATTTAGGAAAATAAGTAATAAAATAATATAATATTATAATATCAAATTATAAGCATATTACTCGTTATTTATCGGAAATATGTAAAATAAGTTCTAATAACTAATGAGTCGCTAGAGATGAATTATACGTACACTAAAAATCATAGAATAACATAAATAATATTTAAAAATATTTAATTGTACTCCATATGTATTTACATGTATGTAAAAATACATGAAATTATTTAAAATGCTTGAAAAATACTAAATTAATGCTAAATAATTAAAGAAAATCACAAAAAATCTAGGAAAAATAGGAAAAAGTGTGCAATTATGTAGATACAATTCGTGGCATGTTGGGATTAAGAAGAAAAAAAGTAACCAATCACATTAGGGTAAATAGAAAGTAAATTGAAAGATGATAAGGGCTAATTATCAACCAAAAATCCAAAAGCAAACCCTAAACACACTTATAAAATCATAAAACACCCATCACAATTAATTTCAATCAGATACACATCCAAGAAAAATAGAGAGAAAACAAAAAAGAGAGAGTTAAGGTTTTTTATTTCCAAAAAAAAATATGCGCAATTAGGGCTTATAGAGCAAACTTACGACCCATGGCCACCTAAAACTAAACGACCACTCTACAAACCAATCGTCCACAGCTGCTGATACACTTGTAGTCACTACTGGTGGCTGGAAGCTGATTGGAAGGGTATGTTTGATTTCAACCCGATTTTGTTTAATTTCATAAAAATATTAAATATACTTAGAAAATTATGAAATTTAGTATTATGAGGTTTTTATACAATTAGATTTAGGGAAAAACTTTATTTTGATGAATTTATGTCTAGAAGTATATTGTCCTTAAGAAATCTCATAAATTAGAGTTTTGTTCAATTTAAAAATAAATGACCTTAGAAGTATAATTTTAAATTCAAAATTTTTTTATAAACTATTTAGAGGATAGAGAATAGTGCTATGAAGAGATTTTTTAGAATTTGATTTTTTTAATTTTTTAGATGATTTTTAGGCTATAAAATGATATATAAAATATGTGATTTTGGGCTAATTAGGTAATTAAATAGATAATTACCAGTTTAGTGTATAATTAGGTATTTAAGGATGTTAATATCTTATGTGGTATGATAACCGTAGCATTTAGGGTATTAGATGTAATTATTAGGTATAATATGCAGCGAATATCTGAAAATTAATAATATGTGAAATTAGAATTTTAATAAATACAAAATATTAAGTTAAAATGGATAATATAATAATAATAATAGTAATATATAATAAATCTGGTAGGAAACTTAAATTTAGGTGATTATATAAAAAATGTAAAATTCTCTTGCATCGGGAGTAAATTTGATAGCTAAATTAGGATTAAGATATATCGTACAAATCAAAATATTGGTTAAGGGCTAAAAGTGATATTTAGGATACTCGAGTAGAATATGATTAATTTTACATTATGGTTTAAAACGTATTCTTAGGATTTATTTATGATACCCATAGTTGAAACTGAATTAGCACCTAAATTGGAACCGGATTCAAAAATCGATTCCAAAACTAACCTAGAATGAATCGGCAAAAAATAATAATATATATATGGAAAATTGAATTAAATCATAACCTAAAGTTTATATATAACATAAGGATATAAATACTAAAAGAGTATTTATATTATAGAATACGTAGAGACAAATCAACCTACAACAAGTTAAGTGAACGAACTGAGGATTCAAGTTAGTTGGTTTCAATACTTTATCGTATTTTGGAGTACTAATTTAAAGTATTCAAGAGCTTAGGATTGTATGTAATTATGCTTGTAAGTAGTTATATGCATGTGCTTGTGTATATTCGACTTCGTGCTGAAAATCTATGTTATGTTTTAGTGATTATTGTGAATTGAATGGTGTGAGATTACTTAATTACCCTAAATTGTACTTAATCATAACCGACCTAAATATCATAATTAGACATGCATTGCAACCCCCTTAGGGGACTATTAGAGTTCTCTAACCAAACATCGACATTTTTGAAAAAGATAGCACTGATAGCATAACGATCTTTTCTTCATCCTTAACCGAACTAAGTGATAGGAGAAAAAGTTGTAGTAAGGATAAGGGAATGGTTCGAAGGATAGTCATGGGGAGGACTAAAAAACCTAGGTTTGGTTATAGGCTATTGTATAAATATGAAAACTCCTCAACTCAAATTAGAGCGGTTGAAATTACTTTGATTTCACAACGGCTGAAGTATATTGTGTGATGGCATCTGCTTGTTACATTGCATATAATTAATTATTTGAAAACCCTGTTTGTATTTATTATGCATTCATAAGTTTCCAACCTAACTTACTGAGCTGTTGGTTGCTCATACCCTTATAAATTTTCTTGTACGTACTGACTGATATGCCATAGTATAATTATCCTGAGGTCAATTTCTTTTTAAAGCATTATAAGGGAGTGAGAATCAACCGACTATATGATCGAGTCCTTTAATATCTTGTTAAAACTTTTAGGTTTATGAATTGGTATTGTGATATGCTAGTTAACAAACTACCGTAGCATGTATAATTTACTAGGATTATAAGACAATATGAATGTAATTATATATATATAACTTAAGGTTTTGGCTTTTTATGTAAATTTTAATTAAGTTGTTTATTTCAAAGCGAAGAGTCGTAGATGTCTTGTGTAAATTATATCTATGATAGGAACTATAAGGTCGGTTACCATCATAGGTTGGTTTTCACAATGGGACTGTTGAGACTTTGCAGCTTCAAGGCGTGATAGTTCTCAATTGGTATCAGAACGTAGTTCTAGTGAACTTGCTTTAAAGCATCATAATTAAAAAGAAATAGATACCATAGGAACATAAAGAGAGTGGGTAGTATTAAGTGGGCAATATATATGTATTATATTAAGTATACTAAAAAAGAAGTAAGTATAATGTTTAGTGTATTGAATGACAATTGATTCTAAGTTTAATTACAAGGTCAAAGGAGAGAGTTAACACTTAGTTGGGTATAATTTAGTTGAAATGGAGAGGAGTCCCCTATCAACTATAAGGTTAAGATGCAGCAATTTCTATTGGAGTTAGCTGATTTGAACATAGTCAAGATGTGTTATAGTTAGCAGGATCAATGGGTGTGGATAGAAATGAGTCTAAGGCCCCAATATAATAAGTATACTGCCATAGCAGCCTTCAAGCAAAGGTAGTTGGAGAGAGAAGGAATTATATCTTTGATGATACCTTTAAGATATTTTCCAGCTAGGCTAGAAGAAGAGAGGCCTTGCCTAGCTAGCTTCACCCATATTCCTAGACATTATCCACCAAGAATTAACGATTGGTTCTCTCATTTTCCAAAACCCACTAAAGCAGGCATAGAAATGCCCTAGAACCAAATGAACCTAACCTAGTGCCTGAGATACAAGAACCACCACAAGAAAATCTACCACCTGTAGAACCCCAAGAGGTAGCCCATTAAAATACGGAGAGTAATCATCAAGAGAATAAGGCTAATGTTAAGTAGGATCCAAAGGAAGAGGATCTTGAAGAGGAAGAACCTGAAGAAGAGGAACCCAAAGAGGAGGAACAAGAGATAGAAAATGAAAATGAACTTAGTGTAGATATTTATGCCTTAGTTATGTAAGTGATTGTTGACACCGAGATAGCTGGAATAGGAAATGGATTAGGAGGATAGATAGAGGCAGAAGCTATACAAAATGAGGAAATAGGAAATGGGGATGCTATTAAGTCTGAGGACAATGAGATATAGGAAGTGATTATGATTCTTGAAAGCCCTAAAGTAATATTAATATGTTCTAAATCAACAAGTGAAGAGGAAGACAACTTAGTAGGTGGTCACATGGATTGGGATCCCTTTGATCAAGCAGTTACCACAGACAGTTCAAATGATGATTAGTTATAGTTAGATGACTAACTTTGTTTAGTTGGACCTTTAGGTGATCTAGTAGCAATTTTGGTTAAAATTGATGTATTTTGAATCTTTTGATGTATTTTTTTTATTTACTTTTGATGTATGTTCTAACTTTTAATGTATTTTGGTAACTTCTAGATAAAGTTTAGATGTTGTAAAAGAGTCTAATGTAACCAAGACTAATGTAATCGAGTCTAATGTAATCTTTTGTGTTGTACAACAGTAAATATCGAGCTTGTACTAGCTAATGTAAGTAATGATGTAATCGAGTTGTAAATCCTAAATGTGTATTCAAAGTCTATCAAATTGTAACCTTTTGTTCCTGAATCTGTAATTAACTACAATGATGTAAAGTAAGAACCAAGTTAATAGTGAAAGTTACTGAAACACCCCAGTTAAGTTAGTAATCTAATTAAGTCATAAATTTTTTTTAACTCGTATCATTAAAAATCTCTTCCTAGTAGATAATTTCTCAATTTTATTAAACTAAAAGCAATTCTAAATTCATTTTTAAGTGTATCCTATAGTATAGAAGTCTAAATTAAGATTCTAATTTTATTTTTCTAAAACTCTTATTTTATGTACACATTAAATAAATTAAATTTTATTTTACGTATATAGAATAAATATTTATTAATACTATATATATATTACGATATTTTTATATATGACTTATTTTCCTAAATACTATATATTCTTACTTTAATTAATTCTTTAATTTTTCTTTTTCAAATATAAACCCACCCTACATTCTAGAATATTCTAAAATGATCTAGAACATTACACTAAAACCCTGTCCCATTTATCTAATTTCTCCCCGTCGCAATCCTCTTTCCATTTCTCTCTTCCCTTAATTCTCTTCTCTCTTGCTCTCATCTTTTAGCCCATTCCTAACCCCTAACACATTGGAGCCCCCTCCCCTAAAGAATCATTTCCTTCACAACAATCAAGCTTACAGGCTAGTTAAGTTATTCTCCTTGTCATGTGCTTGTTTCGTCACCGTTTCCACTATTCCAATATTTAGTTTTTGTTAATAATTTAAGTATACTATTATATGAAATATAATTTCTATATTTTTGTTTTTATAGGTTCATATTCGACATCAATCCAGTGTCCATCTAGTATTTCGAACTCAATTTTATTCCACGAGTTGATTCCATTTCGTTTCTCTTTTCTTTTTTCTTTTTATATCATGTGAGTATAACATTATTTCTATTTTCCGATATCATTGTTAAAAGTAATTATATTGGTAATCGAATTCTATTATAATTATTTCATTTGTTGTAATTTTCATTTTGTTTATATATGAACTTGTTATTATGCGTTATGTCATAATATCGAATTATGTGTATGTTTGGGGCTAGATTTTTGTTTCATGTTATATTTGGTATTGGTTCACTATTTGCTAGCTTAGTATTCAATACATTAATACCCATATTATATACATATTTTCAAGTGTTGATTTAGTTTACGACGATACTATCTCATTATTGTTATGCTTTATTATTAATATTAATGACATTACAATTTAAATATTTCTATTACGATAGTTATTATAATTATATAGCTTATTATATTATTTGTAAAGTATGTCTATTTTGGATTTTGATTATTAATATGTCCTTTCTTTCGTATTTCTATGAATTATAATATTGTCTAGTTAAGTACATATTCTTCTATTACTATATCGATTAGTAAAATATTATATGTTTTGACACTCTCATTATGTGTCCACTTTATATTTTCTTTTATATATATATATATTGTACCTTACAATTTAAAGTAATTAAATAATATTATATAAATATGTCAACTTTTGCTTTATCATATTACATATTTATATCATCTTCAATTTTCTATTATTGATTTATGATTGGATTCAATCATTTTTTTTCAAAAACTTTGATTGGATAACTTATAAATTCATAAGTAACTTCTAAGTATAACTTAGTTACTGAGTTCCTGAAAGTTAACTTGTATGCTTGTTTTTCAAATAGATTCATGGTGGTTGTCGGATTCCTTATCAAGGTCTAAGCTTTTGATTTGAGGTTGTGAGTTTGGAGTTTTGTTAGCTATTGTGAAGCAATTCTAGATACGCAATGTTTGTTTATTTAGTTGTGTGTGTTAGAACTTAGAATGTGACTAAACTAATTTATATACGGCCTAAATAATCTTAACTATTAGTTATGCTTAACCTGCTCGCTCTAGAGGCTCGCAATGGTAGATCCCTAGAAGGCAACTATTGATTATGTGTGAGCATTCTCTAGTGGAACCGTATATGGGACGACATAACTAAAATATTAGGTTTCTGTTCTCTAGACATAAAGGACTAAAAGGAAAACTTATACTATATCCACCTATATATGTAGACAAAGATCAAGTGTGGCAAGGTTATGAATACCCATTTACTGTTTATTAGGTTAATATAAAGATAATCAAACCATTGTTTTTTATTATTCTATTATACCTGCATTTTATGCATGTAAATGATTGGACTTGGCATTCAATATTGGACTTCGGCTCACTCTTTTTTTTTTTTTTCAAGCACATGATCAAAGGATTATCTCATTTATGAGGAGACTTTTGTTGATGACATTCAAGAGGAGGAGGGTATTGAGTATCTTTATTATGATGATGATTATGATAGAGTTGATTTATGTTTTTGCTGGAGATGAGTTATGTTATGATGGGAGACTTGTTTTATTGAGGACATAGACTTCTTTTTTGTGATACTTAAGGATTTTTAGCTACTTTGATCTATCTTAGGTCTTATGGATAAGAGTCGATACACTTCTGAACTCTATTGGATATTTCAAGTTTTTATGAGGTTATGAGTGGATGTGGTTACCTACTCCTCTATAGTTTATATATAATATTTTTATGATAAGGATGGTAATGTTAAGTGCTGGAAGTGCAGTGCAAGTCATTTTCGAGAAACTATATTCAACTTAAAGGAAAATGTTTTATATGTGAAGATCAAAACCATATGCTGTAAGCGTGCCTTAGAATGAAACTTGTGAAGTGTAACAAATGTGGTAGAAATGGGCATTTCTCCAAATATTGTCCACAATTTAGATAAGGAGCTAAGAGGACCGGTGATTCTAATAACACGACCGCACCTGCTCGTATCTTTACCTTGGAAGATATAGGAAATGAGGAGGATGAAGATTTCATAGATTAGATAGAGGAGTACTTCCATGACGATGTTGAGGAGATTATGGGAGTTAAAGAAGAAAACAATGAAGGACTTGTGACAAGTACGTACTTAGATTATTTATTTTGATGATAATTTAAATGTAAGCTAAATTAAAGTATTTAAATTTTGAGATTTATGAATGTAGGTTTAGTTAGTAATCATAGTATTAGTACATTTTACGAAATGTGCTTATAAATGGGCAACCTGCTTTTGCATCATTCAATATTGGTGCATCTCATTCCTTTGCAAGTCAAAAATTTGTAAATGAACAGGAGATTAGTGTAGTTAAGATTAATACAATTTATAAAGTTAGAACTCTTACTGGGGAAAAGGTAACGACTCAAGAAGTGATAGCTGATGGTAAAATTAAGATTCAGGAGAATGAATACTCTATAAGTCTTGTAATATTACCTTTATAAAGTTATGATGTAAAAGTGAGAATAGATTGGTTGTCTAAGAATAAAGTGATTGTAAAATGTAGAAGTAAAACTATTACTCCTAATGATGGAGAAATAGTATTTCAAGGAAAGATTAATGGAAGCAAATTGAGCTTAGATATGATGGGGACATGTGATAGACTGTATGAGACAAAGTTAGAAGAGAATGATTGGAGATTTTGTTAAGTGTTTGCTATGGAAGTAAAGAAAGAGGCATCTAAAGTAGCAGACATACCAGTACTGTGTGAATTTTTGCATGTATTTCTGACGGATTTACCAAGTTTAGCTCCACATCAAAAGTTGGACTTCACTATTGAGTTAGTTCCTGAAACTAAGCCTATTTCTAAAGCTCCATATCGTATGTCACCCATAAAACTTTAAGAGCTGTTAGACAAGGGATTTATTCATTCGAGTTTTTCACCATATGGAGCATCAATATTATTTGTGAAAAAGAAAGATGGTACCATGAGATTGTGCATAGACTACCGAGAAATAAATAATGTTACCATTAAGAATAGGTATCTGTTACCCTACATTGATGATTTGTTTGATCAACTACAAGGTGCAATTGTATTTTCTAGAATTGATTTGAAATCGAGATATCATCAATTATGAGTTAAGCCAGAGGATGTGCCTATAACTGCATTTAGAACACGATATGATCATTATAAATTTTTTGTGATGCCATTCAACTTGACAAATACCCCAGCTATGTTCATGGACTTGATGAATCACTTATATCAACCATATTTAGATAAATTTATCGTAGTGTTTATTGATGATATTTTAATCTATTCAAAAACCAAGGAGGAACACGTAGAGCATTTACGATTGGTATTACAAAAACTAAGAGAAAATAAATTGTATGCCAAGTTAAGTAAATGTGACTTTTGATTAGATAAAATTTCTTTTCTACGTCACATTATATCTAGTAAAGAAATCTCTATAAACACTGATTAGGTGAAAGTAGTCTTGGGTTAGAAGCAACCAACCACTGTTTTAGAGATGAGGAGTTTTCTAGGTATGGCTGGATACTATAGACGATTTCTAAAGGATTTTTCTAAAGTTACCAAGCCAATGACTCGATTGACCTAGAAAGATATAAAATTTGAATGGGGTAAAGATTGTGAGTTGGGTTTTCAAGAGTTAAAGAAACAACTGGTTATAGAACCAATATTAACATTACCTTATCTAGATAAACCTAATAGCGTATATAGTGATGTTTCTCAAAATGAATTGGGTTGTGTATTGATGTAGGATAAAAAAGTTGTTACATATGCATTAAGACAATTGAGGCCACATGAAAAAAATTATCCAACCCTTGACTTGGAGTCAGCAACTATAGTATTTGCTTTGAAAATTTGCAGATATTATTTATATGAACAATGGTGTGAAATATATACTGATCACAAGAATTTGACGTATTTCTTTACTTAGAAGAAGTTGAATTTAAGACAAAGATGATGGTTGGAGCTAATTAAGAATTATGATTTGAATATAAATTATCATCCTAGAAAAATCAATCTAATGGTAGATGCTTTAAGTCAAAAGAATTATGAACGTGTTGCATTACTATTAACTTCCTAACATGAATTGGTACATGAATTTCAAAGGTTGAAAATAGGGTTTAACTGATGTGAACCTAATAGTCAGATAATGAATTTGGAGCTGTAACCTACTTTATTGAAAAGAATTAAACAGAAGTAAGAAGAAGATAAAGATCTGATGGAAAGAAAAGAGAAATTAAATAGAGGAAATGATTTTGACTTCAAAGTGGATGAAAGAGGCATATTAAAGTTTAAAGGAAGGATATGTGTGTTGCAAGATCCCTTCATAAGGAAGGAAATTTTGGATGCAACATACATTACAAGTTATACTATGCACCCAAAAGGAAATAAAATGTACCAAGATTTAAAACTCATGTTTTGGTGGAATGGAATGAAAAGAGATGTAGCAGAGTATATGGCAGAATGCATTACATGCCAATAATTTAAAGCAAAACATCAAAGATCGGGTAGACTATTACAATCTTTAGCGGTACCTAGATGGAAATGGGACTATATTACTATAGATTTTGTAGTAACACTACCAAGGACTCAGGTGGTTATAATTCAATCTAAGTAGTTATAGATAGATTAACAAAGAGTACACACTTCTTACCTTATCAAACAGGCGATTCAATGGAAAAGATGGCTAAGCTATATATCCAAGAAATAATAAGATTACATGGTATACCCAAAAGTATTGTTTCTAATCGGGATAGTCGATTTGTATCCAAATTATAGGAGAGTTTACATAAAGCTTTAGATACAAAGTTGCAATTTGGTATAACTTATCACTCGCAAACAGATGAATAATCTGAGCAAATGATTCAAACCTTAGAAGATACGTTGTAGGCTTATGTACTAGATTTTGGAGGTGATTGAGATAGATATTTACCATTAATAATGTTTGCTTACAATAATAGTTATCATGCAACTATACAGATAGCACCTTATGAAGCCTTATATGGGAGAAAGTGTAGATCACCATTGTATTGGGATAATGAGGAGTATGCAATGATTGAACCTGACATGATCAACCAAACGAGTGAGAAGATTAAGATTGTACGACAACAAACGAAGGAAGCTCAAGATCGTTATAAGAGTTGTGCAGATTTGAAGAGAAAGCCATTGGAATTCAAAATTGGAGATCATTTTTATGTCAAGATAAACCCATTCAAACGACTTAAATGGTTTGGCTCAAAGGGAAAGTCGAGTCTACAATATATTGGTCCATTTGAAATACTAGAAAAAGTTGGTAATATATCTTATAGAATATCCTTACCTCTAAGTTTGTCAGATTATTATGATGTATTCCATGTTTCCATGCTAAGGAAGTTTGTTAAGAACCCGAATGCAATCGTAGAAATAAATCCAACGGAGTTAAAGAGGAATTTTCAAGTAGTAAAGTAGCCTATAAAAATACTAAATAATCGAGTCTAGAAGTTAAGGAATCAAGACATAGAACACATAAAGATCCAATGGAATGAAGGTTCAGACTTGGAGATTAGTTAGAAGCCGAAAGCAGCGTCGATGAACTAGTAGCCATGGCTTTTCTAACTTCTAGATTAGTAAAAGCATATGATCATCATGTTTAGTTATTTAAGTACAATCTAGATATACAAAAGTTTTAAGGAAAAAACTTTTTTGAAGAGAGGTAGAAATATAAGACCTGCAATTGGAAGTTTAGATTCAATATGTGAAATTTAAGACAATCAGATAAAGTATCCGATCAAACCTAAATTATACGATGAAGCTAGAAGTATTAGTAAAAGTGACCTCATCAGTTTAAATTCAGGAAAATAAGTAATAAAATAACATAATATTATAATATCAAATTATAAGCATTTACCTGTTATTTATAAGAAATGTGTAAAATGAGTTCTAATACCTAACGAATCGCTAAAGATAAATTATATGCACACTAAAATTCATAGAATAACATAAATTATATTTAAGAGTATTTACTTATACTCTATATGTATTTATGTGTAGGTAAAAATATAAGAAATTACTTAAAATTCTTGAAAAATACTAAATTAATGCTAAATAATTAAAGAAAATTACAAAAAAATTCAAGGAAAAATAGGAAAAGGTATGGAATTGTCTAGATACAAGTCGTAGCATGCTAAGATTAAGAAGGAAAAAAATAACCAATCACATTAGAGCAAATAAAAAGTAAATTAGAAGAAAATAAGGGCCAAATGTCAACCAAAAATCCAAAAGCAAACCTTAAACACCCCTATAAAATCAGAAAACACCTATCACAATTCATTTTGATAAGACACACATCTAAGAAAAATATAGAGAAAACAAAAAAGAGAGAGTTAATGTTTTTTTTTTTCAAAAATTTGAAAAAAATCTATCCAATTAGCGCTTATAAAGCAAACCCACTACCCATCACCACTTAAAACTAAACTGCCACCATCACCACATCCCAACCCAACTACCTAAGGCTACTGATACACTAGTAGCCACCATTAGTGGCTAGAAGCTAATTGGACAGGTAAATCCAATTTCAACCCGATTTTGTTTAATTTCGTAAAAATATTAAATACATTTAGAAAATTATGAAATTTAGTATTCTATGGTTTTTATGTATGTAGATTTAGAGAAAAATTTTATTTTGATGAATTTATGTCTAGAAATATACCTTTCATAAGAAATCTCGCAAACTCGAGTTTTGTTCAATTTAGAAATAAATGACCTTAGAAGTGTAATTTTAAGCTCAAAATTTTTTTGTAGACTATTTAGAGAATGTAAAACAGTGCTATTAAGAGATTTTTAGAATTTAATTTTTGAAATTTTTAAATGATTTTTAGACCTTAAAATGATATATAAAATAGGTGATATTGGGCTAATTAGGTAATCAAATGGATAATTATTAATTTAGTGTATAATTAGGTGTTTAAAGATGTTAATATCTAATGCAGTATGATAATTGTAGCATCTAGAGTGTTAGATGTAATTATTACGTGCAATATGTAATGAATATGTGAAAATTAATAATATGTTAAATTAGAATTTTAATAAATATAAAATATTAAGTTAAAATAGATAATATAATAATAATAGTAATATATAATAAATCTAGTAGGAAACTTAAATTTAGGTAATTATATAAAAAATATAAAATTTTCTCACATAAAAAATAAATTTAATAGCTTAATTAGGATTAAGGAATATCGTATGGACCAAAATATTGGTTAAGGACCAAAAATGATATTTGGGATACTCAAGCATAATATGATTAATTTTACATTATGGCTCGAAATATATTCTTAGGATTTACGTATAATACTCATAATTGAAACTGAATTAAAACTGAATTAAAACTAAATTGGAGTTGGATTCAGAAATTGATTCCAAAACTAACCTAGAATAAATTAGTAATAAATAATAATATATATATGGAAAAATAAATTAAATCATAACCTAAAGTTTATATATAACATAAGGATATAAATATTAAAAGAGTATTTATATTATAGGATACGTGGAGATAAGTCGACCTGCAACAAGTTGAGTAAGTGAACTAAAGATTTCGAGTAAGTTGAGATCAATACTTTATCGTATTTTGGAGTACTATTTTAAAGTATTTGGAGGCTTAGGATTGTATATGATTATACTTATCGGTAGTTATATGCATGTGCTTATGTATATTCAACTTCGAGCTGAAAATCTGTATTGTGCTTTGGTGATTGTTGTGAATTGAATGGTGTGAGATTGCTTAATCACCCTAAACCATACGTAATCATAATCAACTTAAATACCCTAATTAGACATGCATTATAACCCTTTACGAGACTGTTAGGATTCTCTAACTAAACACCAGCAACTTCAAAAAAGATAGTGCTAGATAGCATAATGGTCTTTTTTTCATTCTTAGTCGAACTAAGTAATAAGAGAGGAGGTCACAGTAAGAATAAAAGAATAGTGCAAAGGATAGTCATTAAGGGGAGAATAGTATCTCTATTGCATAAACATGATTACAGCGATTGAAATTATTCTGATTTCACAATGGACCGAAGCACGTTGTATGATGGCATTTACTTATTACATTGCATATAATTAGTTATTTGAAAACCTTATTTGTGTTTGTTATGTATTCATAAGTATACAACCTAACTTACTAAGCTGTTGATTGCTCATACCTTTATAGATTTTCTTGTAAGTATTGATTGATAAGCCCTGGTATAATTATCCTAATGTCAGTTTCTTTTTGAAGCGCTATGGGAAAGTGAGAATCAACAGGCTGTACGATCGAGTCCTCTAATGTCTTGTTAATACTTTTAGGTTTATGAACTGGTATTGTGATATATTAGTTAACAGACTAACGTGGTATGTATAATTTCCTAGGATTATAAGACAATATAAATGTAATTATGTATATAACTTAAGGTACTAGCTTTTTATGTAAATTTTAGTATAAATTTTAATTGATATGTTTACTTCAAAGTAAAGGGTCATAGACGCCTTGTGTAAATTATATCTATGATAAGAACTGTGTGATCAGTTACTATCATAAGCCGGTTTATACAGCCAAACTGTTACAACTCTATGACTTCAAGGCATAACACTCCATACGTTGAGTAAAGTAACTTTTCATCTCTTAGTAGTCTAATACCAACCTAAAGTATGCACTACTGATAATCTAACCCCTCACACGTCAACTCAATGATATTGGCTAAGAACTCAGCACACATCCACGCCTACACCTTCTCGAGAGGTCCTTAGGTCTACTCAGTGACCTCCATCTTGGCTATACCATTTCTTTATTTTTGCCGGAAGTGTCTCCGGTAACCTAATGCCACGTGTCCAACCCTCATGTGAAAGGATTCTACTACACTAATCATTGATTTCTTTTATTTTTTATTTGTACCCTTTATTATTCCTTATACATTACTTCTTTTGGGCAATACCTTTTTTGTCTTTTTCATTTTAGGTAGGATGCCTAAACATTTCAAGTATAAATACCCTTGTAACATGTAGCCACAAGAATCATCATACATTAGATACTAAATATACTTCCCTTTTTTCGTGAGCTAAGTGTACTTATTTCCCTTTTTCTTACTTTTATCCTAACTCTTAAGTAAGGCTAGGTGGTGAATGACCTCACCAAGCTACTCGTACATCATATTAAGTTAGCTTTGTGAGTCCATGGGGTTTCCTTGGCGCATCATATCCTCATAATCCATTTATGGTTTTGCTTATTTACTTTTCATTGTTATTTGCACATTTCTAATCTTCGTTTTCAAGCTTTTTGCAAGCTTGAACCCATCTCGATACTGTCGTCCTTGTCAACTCTCAATACGATGTATCATATGCCCTTTGACAACATTTGTTGTACTTAGAATTTTCTCATATTGTTAATGAAATTTCGTAAAGTTTCCTTCATTGAGAAACTTACCCTTATAACTCATAGCAACTCTTAAGCATAGTTGTTCTAACGAACTACTCCCTATCTCGGATCGATGAGTCATATCTAGCAAGGTATAAGTTCGTAAGTGCTTAAGTGATGAGTTATATCTACAAGTAGCTCACAAGGTTTAATCTCTTTCTTTTTTAGTTTTTCCATTTGAAAACCCATACTCTCCTTTCTCTAGTAGTCATCTTCAAAGGCCACTACGCTATGGTAAGCCCTCTTTTGAGGTACGCATCGTATGTTAGTTTTTTCCTATCATAAAGAGAGATCAAAAAAGAACTCCAATGTTACCTCACTCTTCAAGCTATTTTTCCATTTTACCAACACCAACATATTAGTAGCAGATCCCCTTTTAACCATCCTTCCCTTCAGAGTAGCTTTGGGTTCCAAAGATTCTTCAATAATTTTAGAGGGAAGAGAGGTGAAAGGTCAGTGCTCTCCTGCAACAAGCATCTTGAGTTACGAAATGAAAGGTGGCATGGATGCCCGTTCCTTTAAGTGAGTCTAACTTGTATGCTACTTCCCCTATTTTATCAATCACTTGATATGGTCCGAAATATTTAGGAGACAATTTATGCATCTTATTCTTTCACACACTGTGTTGCTTATATGGTTATTGTTTCACCAATACCATGTCCTTAATCTAAAAAACCCTTTCACTTCTAGATCTGTTAGCAATTTGTCTCATTCTCTCTTGAGCTCTTTTCAAACAAAATTTTAACAACCTTATAGCTTCTTCTCAGTTACACTACATTTTGTTTACAGCATCATTCCGTTGTCCCCTAGTACATAGGATGAATGTAATGGGGGTAAGTACCCATAGAGTATCTCAAAAGGAGTAGTGTTAGCCATAGAGTAATAATTAATATTATACCACCACTTAACTAAGGCTAAGTATTGACTTCACTTCTTAGGTTTTTCTCTTGAAACACATCTCAAGTAGGTCTCCCAGCATTGGTTGACGGCTTCTATTTGGTCATCTATTCGAAGATGATAAGTCGTTGACAATCTCAGTTCTACCCCCTATAGTTTAAAAACTTCACTCCAAAAATTACTACTAATGATAAGATCCTTGTCACTTATTATTGTGTTAGGTAGTCCATGTAGCTTATAAACATTCTCAAGATAAGTTTTTGCCACTTGTTCAACTGTATGAGGATGAACCAAACTCATAAAGTGGCTATAATTACTAAGCCAATCAACAATCACCATTATCACTTCTCTTCTAGGAGACTTAGGCAACCCTTCAATGAAGTTCATTAAAATATCAATCCAACATCCCTCGAGTGTAGGTAATGGTTATAAAAGCCCAAGATTAGCCATATTCTCAAAGTTATGATGTTGGCAAACCTTAAATTCCATAACATATTAACACACATCCTTCTCCATTCTAGGCCAATAGTATACTGCATGTAACCTTTTGAAGGTTGCTTGTAAGCCAAAGCGATTACACAAAACTCCATCATGGAACAATGATAATAACTTCTTCTTATGTTCATCATCCGGTCCAAGAACCAACCTACTCCTATGCCTCAATAAGCCATCATCCCATGTATAATTCTTGACAACTTCGCCCTTCTTAAGTTTTTCAATGAGTACTTAATAATTTTGGTTGTTTTTCAAATTATTCTATACTACTTCCGATACATTTGGAGAAGTTATGGTTGTGCAAGCAAGGACCTAAGATTTGTAGAAGCCACTCTTAAAAAGGCATCAACAACCTTGGTGTTTGTTTCCACTCTTGAACCGAATATCATAATCTAATCCTAAGAATTTAATCCACCATTTTTGTTGACATAAAGTAATAACCCACTGTTCCAATAGATACTTTAGGCTCTGATAGTCAGTTTTAATTATAAAATGTCTCCCAATCAAATAATGTCATCACTTATCAATTGCTTGCACTAGACTAGCATCTCTTTTTCATATATTGATAGTCCCCTTTGTTTAGGCCCAAGATATTTGTTTAAATAAGTAATTAGGTGCAATTCTTGAATTAGGATGGCCCTAATTCCATCATCACTTACATTTGTCTCTGTCACAAAAGGCTTAGAATAATCTAAAACCTTAAGGACAAGCATATGAGTAAGTGCCTTTTTTACCTTTTCAAAAGCTTCTTCAACCTCCTAACTCCACCTAAAATTGTTCTTCTTAAGCAAATTGGTTAATAGCCTAGGTAGTGCTCCATATCCTTGGATGAAGTGCTTATAATATCTAGTAAACCTTAAGAATCCCCAAAGTTATTTAATGTTAGTGGGTCTTGTCCAACTGGAGATGGTAACCACCTTTTTTCAATCAGTAGTTACTCCATGCCATGATATCACATAGCTTAAATACTCGACATAGGTGGTTCCGAACACACATTTGCTTCTTTTAAGGTAAAGGACCTTGCCCCTTAAAATGTTAAACACTACTCGAATGTATATAGCATGTTCATCCATGCTTTTACTATAAATTAATGTCATCAAAGAAAACCAATATAAACTTTCACAAATAAGGCCTAAATAAGTCATTCATCAATCCTTAGAAAGTAAAAGGAGCATTAGTAAGACCAAAAGGCATAACTATAAATTCATAATGTCCTTAATATGTTTTGAAAGCGGTTTTATAAATGTCTTTTGGGTCCATGCAAATTTGATGGTATCCCAATCTTAAATCCAATTTGCTAAAGTAGCAAGCTCCATGTAACTCATCAAATAAATCCAAAACAAGAGGAATAGGATATCTATCCTTGACCATAAGCTTGTTTAATTCTCTTTAATTAATATACGTCCTCCAAGTATTGTCCTTCTTCTTAACCAATACCATGGGTAAAGGAAAAGGACTATGGCTGAGTCTAATGGTGCCTTGCCTCAACATTTCACAAATCATCTCTTCCAACACATTCTTTTGAGCCAAAGAGTGTTAATAAAGTCTCAAGTTAATTGCTGGGGCGTTTTCACACAAGTGAACCTTGCGGTCATGACTCCTATAAGGTAGCAATGAATTAAGCTCCTCAAATATAGCATGGTACTCTTCCAATGATTCAATTGATAGTAGTGGAAATGGCTACTCCTTAGCTTCTTTAGTCCTTATCTTAACCAACTGAACCACCTAATACTATAAATCCTAAGCCCTTAGTCTTAATAAGAATCAGATCGCCAAACCCCTAACTAAAACCCGAGCTTGAGCTCAAGCTTAAGGATTGGAAAGCATGGCTAGACGAGTTCTTTCTTCAAGTACAACATTTGAGGATTCCAAACTACTGTAGTCTGCCGACCTGATGCCTTAGCCGAAGCAAACCCTCTTGTACTTATTAATAGTCTCCAGTTGCTGACCTAAGATACATCCAGACAACAGCTTGGCTCATCTGACTAGCTACTCAGCCGACCTAAATCCAAGCTATACCTAATATGTCTGAGCTGAATTCATTTCGGAAAAGTCACCTGATCAGCTCAGCACTACTGAACTGTCACCTTGGCTCGGCATCAATACTTAGAAACACTTAGGCTAATCGTACAGTTTGTCCTTTTATTTTCGCCAAGTGCACAACCACCAATCGACCATTACATATCTAAGGACCCCTTATGTAAGCCTCGTAGTTTTACATAATTTTTTGAGTGAGTAATTTAGAAAGTTAATAGAACTAACTTAAATTACCTAAAAATTTACAAGAAGGCTTGAGATATTAGATGAGGATACCTCGTTGACTCGGATATTAGAAATATAATAAAATAAAAAATAATATAGCCAAAATAGTAAAAATTTAACTATATTATATATTATTTATCGAAATCATGTAGAATAGACTTCGATAGCTAATAAATATTTAGAGATAAATTATATTTGTGATAAAAATATTATATGACATAAAATAACATGTAGAGTAATTATGTATAGCTCATATGTAATTTTTGTATAATAATATATACCCATAATTATCTAAAACACCCAATTACGTGAAAATTAGGGTAAAATAAACAAAAGAAATTAGAAAAAAATATTAGAAAGCTAGGAATTTCCTAAGAATGGCGTGTAGAAGGAGTGGCCAGGTGTAGGAACAATGGTAAACCAAATCATGTAAAAAAAATAGAATAAAAGCTCTAATTTTGGAAGAGAGAGAGAAAGAAAAATCATTTTACACTCTAAACAATTTTAACAAATCCTAAAACACTCCAAACTTTCAATTAGGCAAGTGTGGATTTGGTAAAAATGAGAGTAGGTCATAAGGATCAAAGAAGGAAAATAGGAAAAAATCACAAAATCGATGCGTGATATGAGCAAGTGAAGGTTTGTGAACTTAGAGAGTTTTTGGAAATCAGCTGCCACTACCAAGCAACAAGGGCGGCCGCTTCTAGGCTTGCCAATAAGGAGGTAGCCACTACTAGTAGTTGAAGCTCCACTTTTTGGCAAGGACAAATTTTAATCTAATTTTCAAAAATTTGTAAAAAATATTAAAATTTTCTAGAAAATTCTACAAAATTTTATTCCTTCATATTTTCATGTATAGAATCTAAAAAAAATATTATTTTATAAAAATTTAGTATTTGTAATATACATGCTTAAAAAATCAACGAAACCGAACACTTTTCGATGTTGAAATAAATAAATCGAATGACATAGTTTTGACTCCGAAATTTTTCTATAAACTTTCCTATAATTATATTAAAATACTACGAAGAGGTTTTCAAAAAATTATTTCCTATAATTTTTATAAATTTTTTAGCCTTAAATCATGATTAAAATGGTGTTTTTAGTAAAAATTATTGTACCTTTCTTAAAGAGCTCACTTAAATTCTAAGCCCACTGGTTATTGAAGTATTTTGTGGTGATTAGGTACTATTGGAAGTAATTCTATTGAGAGAAGTTAATCAAGTATAAGCCATTTATGTGGATAATTTAATGATATGGGATTTAGGGAAAATGGTGAGTGGTGATGTGATATACTAGGAATTTGCATGTAATGAAGCTAAGAAGTAAGGATTGAAGTGTTATTCTGGTTAGTCTTGATTGGAGTTAAATGTAAATGGACCAATGAAGTGATTATAAGGGAATTGGGTGAAGGTAGATAATAACTCCGAGGATTCTAGAAAGGAGTTTTGAACTAGATTTATACTTAAAGAGTAGGTCAAAAATAAAAACTATAAATAAAAGGTAAAAACAAGGGAAGTAAATGATGATGTTATTAAAAACTCTATAGCTAACAAAGTTAGAGGTTATCTTAGAAGAAGTTAGGGGGCACATGTTCTATTAGATAGTTACTCAGAAGCTAAATCAAAGGCAAGATTATAAGCAAATGATAAAATAGGGGAACCTCAAAGGCTAAGTCAAAGGGAGAATTTGTAGGAACTCTAAAGTGGTAAGTCTCTAAGGAAAGTTCAGATAATAGATTCCTTGAAATTATGAAGTTGATTAAACTTAGATAATATCTCAAAAAGTTTCTGTTAAGAAATATAAATTATAGCGAACGCAACAGCTTAGTTAAAAGATAACTAAGAAGCTTCAAGTTTAAGAATTTCAAGGATGACTTGACTTAAAAATTAGCTCAGACGATGTTTATTGAAAATTTTAGGGATTTACTAACCTCAAAGATTGGTGCAGAGGATGAATTTCAATACCTATGTAGTGTAAAAAATATCTCAAAAGCTTTTCTAGTAAATATTTCAAGAACATCCTACCTAAGGGGATAACTCTGAAGGTAACATAAACTTATAGTACTATTCTAAACTTCCAATACTTAGGGCACAAGCTAATGAACCAATGATTAATCAACCTAATTCTATTATAAATAAGTAAATTAGCAATATTTCCTAATTTATATGCAGAATAAAGTACTACATCAAGATAAACATTAAATGATCACCTACAAGGACAAGTGAACAATTGAGTTAATAAGCAATTGAGTTCCAGGTAAGTAGAATCAACACTTTACCGTACCTTGGAGTATTACTTGAGCATACCTAGAGACCTTAGTATATATCACATTTATGATTATAAGTTATTAGCCTGTGTTTATACAGCACATGTGTTTGGATATTGCATTGCTGTTATGGAGTGGTAGACTTTAAGTATTGATTGCCTTATGGTATTGCATTGATTAAATTGTATGAAAATTACTTGATCATCTTAAGAGGCAAACTAAGTCAAATTCAACCTAACTTCTAACTGGACTTGCATCACAACCCATTAAGGGAAATGACTAAAATTCTTGGGCCAAATACGGACCCTTCGATGAGGAAAGAAGAAATGGTCTTTTCTCTATCTTTAGTCAAACTAAGTGACAAAAGAGGAGGTTGTGATAAGGTTAGGAACCATGGTTCAAAGTAAAGTCCCAGGCAAAACGTGTTTCTTATTGTACAAGCTCCAGTTTGATTTCAATTTGTGAAGTGTATAATGTCAAACTCCTCAAAACTCGGATTAAAGTGGGCGTAATTTCTCTGATTTCACAATGATCGGTCAACGCAGTACAATAACATTTATTTGAACATATATTGCACCTAATTAACCTTACTTAAAAACCCTAATTACTTGATTACTGATATATGCTATTGTCTCTATCCTACTTATTCACAACCCTATAGTTGTTGCTCATAACCCTATAGTTGTTTTGCAGGTTTCCAGTACAATTACTAATATTACACTAAGTTTCACGAAGACTAGAGAACAAGGTCAATGAGTAAAATTCAAGATTAATAGACTATGTTCTTATTTATTTGCTAGCTTTACTAACTTATAAGAAAATTAAAAGGGCCTCTACTAGTGACCCTCTAGTTTTCCATTGTAGATACTGTTACTATGCTTTATTAACCTATGATCTTTTATAAACCCTTTATTAATCACTCTATTTTCTCTCAAATCCATTTACTTTTTAGAACTTTTTGTTAAAAGTGAGATTTTATACTCTACATGATTTGTAATGCTTGATTTTGTCAATTAGTTGAGCCACAAGTTTATTTTCCAGAAGCTATTTTGAAAAAGTTACGTCACAGGTTAATGTCTATTAAGTTTAGAATTAGATTGCTCAAAGCAAGGAAGTGGCAAACGCCTTATATAAACTATATCTACGTTAGCGGCTAAAGTAACTATATCTACGTTAACAGCTAAAGTAACTAACTTTTAACTTAAGTTAGTTTACACAACGGGACTGTTATGACTCTCCAATTTGAGGCGTAACACCCTGTAATAGAATCCTCTGTATAGGATCTCCCTTTTATGTTATATTTTCAATTATACATTTTATTATTCCTTGTACATTACTTATTTTAAACATTACCCTTTTTGTCTTTTTCATTTTAGGCAAGATGTCATAATCTTTTGAGTATAAATACTATTGCAATATGTAGTTGCACCATTATCAACTTACTCTTTCCAATATTTGAATATATACTTCTCCTTTCATAAGCATTGTTCTCCATTATTTACTTTACTCTTATCCTAATCCTTAAGTGACGCTAAGTGACGATTTCCCTCATTGGACTAACTCGTATGTCATATGAAGTTGAGCCGTAAGTCCTTAGTAGTTCCTTAGTACGTCATATCTTTGGAGTGAATCGAGGGTCTGCTTGTTTTACTTTTCATTGTCGTTTATGCGCATTGTTACCCTTCTTTTCAAGCTTTCCATGAGCTCAGAACCCATACTTGCGACTAGCCTTATCAGTCCTTGAACAGATTCATATCATCTTAGTATCAAAGAGGTGGTTCATTTAAGTAAGTTGTGTTTAAGTTTTCTTGTGAGTATTGTTTGTTGTGATAGTGTGTTATGGTTGCATAGAAGTTAGTTGTGAGTGTTTGAGTAAGTAGAAGGAATAGTAATTCGCTGTAGTTATCTACTCTGTTTTTCCCCATTCCGAACATACAAAAACAGAGCAAATTTTGATTGGGTTTGTTGTTCTTCAAAAGTAGTCGTTGTGTTAATAGTTAGCTTGAACTTTCATGTAGAGAAGAGTGGATGTGAGTTGCTTGAGTTAAGTAAGTCATTCCTATTATTTTGTAGATTCTAAGTTTGTCTACGAGTTTTATCGAGAAGATGACAGATCCCATTGTTAATGCTGGTATTTAAGATGATAATAGTGGTGTTTCCACCACAGACGATAACCGCAAAGCACCCTTAAAAGTACGGATGAATGAATTGATGAAATGGCTAACCTTATAGTTGACCTTACGAGGGATGTACATGTATTGGCCTTTCAACCTATTGAGGCTGTGCAGAATACTTCCCTAACTACTTAACCTACAAAAGGGCAAAAACCAACTCAACAAACTCAAGGTAGAGGAGTAAGAAGGCAAGTTTGAAAGAGGATTGACTTGGGTGATTTGGATAAAGAAGAAGATCAAGAGTACAATGAAGAAGAGGAGCGAGCTAGAGCACCCCGAGCTAACAACCATGTGAAGCCTTAGATCTCGAACTTCAATGGTTTTGGGGATGTAGACGACTATTTAGATTAGGAGAAAAAGGTTAAACATATCTTTAACTATTATCAGTATGAGGATCATAAGAAAGTGAACGTTACTACTATAGAATATGCCGACCTGTTCCCAAAACAGTTGCTCGAAGGATTATCCCCATTTTGAGGCATAGAACATTACATTGATTTAGTACCCGACGCTGCCCTATCAAACAAACCAGCCCATAGAATGAATCATGAGTAAGTTGTAGAGCTCTAAAGGCAAATCAATAAACTATTAGAGAAGAGATATGTGAGGTAGAGCCTCAACCCATGTGTTGTGCCTGCATTACTTATGCCAAAGAAGGATGGCACTTAAGTATGTGTATGGATAACAAAGCTGTTAACAAGATTACGATCAAGTACTAATATCCTATCCTAAGGTTAAACGACATGTTAGACGAATTAAGTAGTACAAGAGTGTTTAGTTGTAGTTAAGATGCCACCAGATTCGGATGAGAGAAGGAGATGGATAGAAAACTACTTTTAAGACCCAGCATGGCTTGTACAAGTGGATGGTCATGCCTTTCAGATTATCAAATACCCTAAGTACATTCATGAAGCCGATGAATCATGTTTTACGAGATCTGATTAGAAAATTTATTGTCATCTACTTTGATGACATCCTTGTCTGTAATGCTGACGTAGCAATGCATATGGACCATCTCAGAGCTACTTTCGATGTCCTTTGAGCAAAGAGTTTATTCAAAAACCTGAAAAAATGTTGTTTTTGCCAGGAGAAAGTGATCTTCCTAAGTTATGTGGTTAGTGGAGGGGGACTAAAAGTTAATGAAGTAAAGGTACAAGCCATTGTTGAGTAGCCAACCCAAACCTCTTATGCCAAAGTGAGGAGTTTATATGGATTAGCATCATTCTAAGACTTTTTATCTAAGAATTCAGTTCTATAGTAACTCTTCTGACTAAGCTAACAAAGATGAACATAAAGTTCAAGTAGGGAGAGAAAGAAGATAAGAGTTTTGCCGAGGTAAAAGCAAGATTGACCTCTGCCTTAGTTTTGGCTCTACCCGATTTTGATAAAGTATTTGAGCTTGAATACAACACATCAAGTGTTGGCATTGGAGCTGTATTGATGCAAGAAGGTCGACCTATTGCCTATCATAATAAAAAGCTTAGAAGTACACAGTAGAATTATTCCATATATGATAAAGAACTTTCGGCATTAATCCAAGTTGTTCACATATGGAAATACTATCTTCTACTAATGGAATTTATCATGTACACAAATCATGAGTCCTTAAGATATCTATAGAGTCAATCCAAGCTTTCTAAACACCAAGCTCGACGGATTGAAATTTTGAAAGGATTCAATTTCATCATCGGTTTGATTCTCATTTTGGTCCCATATTTAGGTGATGTGAGGAAGGAAGAATGATGAATGAATACCATGTAAAGGGTGGCTACTTATTCCGAGGAGATAAGTTGTGTGTGTCGACCTATTCAATAAGAGAACTACTGGTAAGAGAAGCCCATAGTAGAGGACTTTTTGGGCACTTTGAAGAATAAAGAACATATGAACTGTTGAATGATAGATTCTTTAGGCCTAGGATGAAACGTGACGTACATTGTATAATAAAGGGATGTACCATCTGCAAGAAAGCAAAGAGCCAAGTAGAACAAAGGAAAGTAATGCTTTTGTCTATTCTTATGAGAATATAGCTTAACCTAAGTATGGATTTTGTCCTCGAATTGCCCCGAATTACCCAAGGCAAAGATTCTGTAATGGTTATTATGAATAGGTTCAGCAAAGGAAAATGGCACATTTTGTGCCTTACACCAAAAGTAACGATGCTTTGGCTAATGCTTCTTTGTTTTTGCATGAAATAGTTTGTTTAGATAAAGTGCCAAGGAGTTGATGTCGGACAAAGACCCAAGATTCTCGAGCCACTTTTGGAGAACACTCTGGCATCAAATGAGAACTAAGTTATTGTTCAATGCTTTTTGTCATCCCTAAACCGATGGCCAAACAAAGGTTGTCAACCGCACCTTAGGATTACTACTCCAGGTTGTAGTAAGAAAGAACTTAGCCAACTGGGACATATGTCTACCCGTGGTCAAATTTACTTACAATAGAACAGTACATGCCACCACCGGGCATACCCCATTTAAGGTCATCTATAGCTTCAACCCCGAACTACCCCTCGAACACACCTTGATGTCACCCTCTAACTAAGACGATCTAAAAGCAAGGACCAGAGCCTAATCCCTCCAGCACATTTACTAACAAGTCGCCCATCACATTGATCAAGCTGTTAGAAAACTAAAGAAGAACTGCAAAGGAAGAAAGACCAAGCAGTTCTAACCTAGTAACCAAGTTTGGCTATACTTGAGCAAGAAAAGGTTTTCGAATAAGAGAACAAACATGCTATCTACCAAAGCTGAAGGATCATTTAGGATACTCTAGAAAATAAATGATAATTCATACCAACTAGAGCTACTAGAAGACTTTGGAGTATTAGACGTGTTCAATGTTACCGAACTTAACCCTTACCAACCCAGGAGAACTTAGACGAGGACCAACTGAATTTGATCCCAAATCCCAATTAGCACGGTAGGGATGATAAAAATCAGACCACTAGACCCCTGACTCAACCCAAGCCCTAGGACTAAAAAGCATGGTTAGACAAGTTCTTTCTTCATGTACCATATTTAAGGAATCCACACTGCTACAGTCTGCCAACCCAATGCCTTAGCTAAGTCGAACCCTCTTATACTTATCGATAGTCTCTAATTGCTAACTCAAAACACATTCAAACGATAGCTCAACCTATCCAACTAACTTCTCAGTTGACCTGAATCCAAGTAGTACCTAATACGTCAGAGCTAAATTCACCTCGAAAAAATCACCTGATCAGCTCAGTAATGCTAAATTGTCACCTTGACTTAGCATCAACACTCATCAACACCAGGGCTAGCCGTATAGTTTGTCCTTTTTTTTCGCTAGGCGTATAACCACCAATCGACCGCCATGTATTCGAGGACCCCCTATGACAAAATCCTTCGTATAAGATCTTTCTTTTTTGTTATATTTTCAATTATACCCTTTATCATTCTTTGTACATTACTTATTTAAACATTACCTTTTTTTTTTCTATTTTAAGCAAGATGCCCTAATCTTTTGGGTATAAATACCCTTGTAATATATAGCCGCACGATCATCAACTAACTCTTTCTAATATTTGAATATACACTTGTCCTTTTGTAAGCATTATTCTCCATTGCTTACTTTACTCTTATCTCAACCCTTAAGCGAGATCAGGGGATGAGTACTCTCATTGGAACAGCTCGTACGTTATATCGAATTGAGCCATAAGTCCTTAATAGCTTCTTAATGTATCATATCCTTAGAGGAAATTGAAGGTCTGCTTGTTTTACTTTTCATTGTCATTCATACACATTCTCACCCTTCCTTTCAAGCTTTCCATAAGCTTGAACTTACCCCTGCTACCTGCCTTGTCAGTCCTTAGACCAATTTGAATCAAGTCTACTATTAATGAGTTTGGTAATAACAGTCCCCACAACAACTCTGACAACATCACCTTCTCCTTGTAACAAACATTTCCTCCCATCAACTACAAACCCCATTATAGGTTGTTGGAAGTTCCAAGTAATATCACTAAGTCCAATTAACTAAGGAATTCCCAATACTATGATGTACCCATTCAAAGCTAGTAAATAAACTTCTACCAAAAACATTGGTCTTAAATTATTAAGAAAAAGCCTAAGACCTTACTATTAGAGAATATTAATGTTCCATCAACCAAGACCACCTTTAATGGTGAAATTGGCTCAACAATAAAGCCCATTCCCTTAGCAACCTTCATATCTAAGAAATTTAAGGAACTTCCACTATCGACTAGTACATTAAGCTTTCTTTTCTTGTGATAACCTTATATCCTATCACATGAATGTCCTATTGTTGACTTAGGGAGTAAAGAGTCAATTTTGGCAATCCTTATTCTATTGTAACTTCTTCACTTACTGCATTAATATCAACTACCACTTCTTTTATGCATTCAATATCATTATCTTCCACTATCATCATCCTTAATCCTTTATTTTTACGTCGACGCCTAGGGTTGAAATATTCATCGCACCAGAAGCAATGCGTTTCCTTTGCTTTTCTTCTAGTTCTTTAGTTGTCATTTTTCTGGTTGGTCTATTATGTTAGTGAAATTGGTGTTAGGTCTATTGAGATAGCTTTTGTTGGTACTTTAGTGTTGGTAAGGATTGTGTAGTTTGGTTGTATTTGAATTTGAGGCCGTTGTTAAGGCTTTAGTAGGGGAATAGATGCAAGTTGTGATAGGATTGTAATGTTGGTAAGGTTTTGGAGTATGGGAAGTAATAGGTTGAAAGAGCTTGATCCTAGATTGAAGTGCTAGTATAGTGGCTTCTCGGATTTTTGCTAAGGATATAGCTTAGGTAAGTGTTTAAGGTTGAAACATTCTAATCGAGTATTGGATTTCTATTTTCAAACCACTTGGGAAACAACTTTCAAGATGGTGCTTTGGTAGATGAACCAAAATGGATAGGTACCTAAACTCTTCTAAATATTCTTATAAGGTTTCTTGCTGATATAACTCTTTGAAATTAGACATTAGGTCCTTAGAGGCCTTATCACCAAAACGTACTTGCATTTTTATAACTAAGTCTTCCCAAGTCATGGGGTTTAGTCAAAGTTATAACCGATTCTTCCATCTTCTTAGACATACGGGTTTTAACCATCCACCAATGAGGCTTTGATACCAATTGGTGTTGGTTAACCTTAAATTAAGACACAAAGGAAATAAAATAGCAAAGTCTATAACTTCAAATACAGAGCATAGTCACTTACATAAGAGAATCATTGGGGAACAATGTTTTCTTTCTTTTCTCATTGATTTTTTTAGTCACTATGCAAGAGCTGTATATAGTTATGTTGTGAGACAGTTACATAAATATTTCTCAAATATTCTTGCATGTACAGATGATTCTAACTACTATGCAAATGATGACAAGTAGATAATAGCATGTAACTCTAACTACTATGCAAAGAATGTATTTGTAATGCAAAATAAAATGGGCTACTACACTACTAGACCTAATAATAACCCTTGGCCCGGTCCAACTCTCCTTCAACAATATCTCTATCAAACTCAAACTTGACTTCATCAAAAACATGTTTCAGAGAACTCCTTTCAACTTATCCCATTTCCTCTCCTTCGACACAATGAACAACAAACCTTAGCCCCTTTTTTTCCCTTATAACATGATCTAAAATCAATTTATTCATTTGGAACACCAACATGAAGCTAACACAAAATGAAACATGAACATGAAATCACCACCTCTACATCAAGCACCATCTACCAATGCTCTTGCTACAAACAAACCAATGTATGCAACCATCTAAAGTATTAGATTACATAATACTTTCAAATAAAATCAAAAGCACATTTAATCAAGGAAAAAAAAAGTAATAAGTACACCCTTAATCCTATTTCATGATCAAGTGCATCATTTTCATAGAACTAAGCCTAAGCATTAAAAAAAAAACAAAGAACTTTTTTCTTTTGTTTTTTTTTTTAATCTCCAACCACATTATATGAACTAGGAGTCGAAATGAGTATGTTTTTTTCCTTTCTATGGCGATTGGTTTGATGCACATCAATACGCTTAGAGTTAGGATTCCTATTTGAACTCATCAACAATTGAACCAAGCAACACGAGGAGGTGATAGGGTGAGCCTTTTTAGAAGGTTTTGCCTTCTTAAAGCATCCTCATTCGAGGTTTTTGACACAAGAACCTCTTTCGATAGATGGTTAAAGGTTCTTAGTCAAGATCTTAAAAAGAAAACTTTTTTTTTTTAACCTTTATTGTTATGTTAGTTTAAATTTGTATATTATGAGTCTTATAAATAATATAAATAAATGTTAAAAACTTGCATGAAAAAATATACAAATAAAATTAAGAGATTCTTAAGAAAATATCTTTAAATTGTTGATGTAATATCTAAAGATTTATCGGGGTTTTTTATGGATGGGATACTCTTAGGTTTTACTAATGAAGTTAACCAACGAAGAGCAGCGATCGACTTTTGTATCACGAAAGAAGCCAGCCGAGCATGAAGCATTCATCATTACACACAGTCTGTCACGAAGAATGAAAGAAAGAGGAAAATACAAGAAAGAACTAAAGAAGTTGATGAGAACATGGACCTGGTTTTCGAGAATCCTTGCAGTCCTGAGGTCTTCATAGTTGGTGTTAGTTCTTCGTCTTCCCATGGCAGAGTAGCGTGGACAGTGGGTGATTGATGTGTTGGCAGGCAGTTTATGGTGGATATACCTACTCGCATTGTGTGAAAAGTTTTCTCCTGGTTCATGGGGCGGTTTCACCCACATGAAAAATCATGAACATGAAATCCAATCCTCTTCCACTTTTTATCTAAAAGAATATTAAACCCATCGCCTGATGAATGGTCTGAATAAAATAAAAGCAACCGAAGCAACAAAATAATTCTGCGCGACAATGAACACACCCCATTTCCACCTAGTAAAAAGCATCCACAGAAGCAGGCAGATGTAATATATATTATACGCTAAGCACACACTTAAACTTAGGTTTTGAATTTCCCTTTTTGCGATTACACTCTCTACCTATTTGAGTTGGCAGGACCACCATAAGCAGCATTTTACCATGATCACCAGATTTTTGTTTTAGTTTTCTTGACTCGATGGAATTACGACACGTACATACCGCACTAAACGTTGTTCTCAGATTCACCTTCCAGCTTTACCCGTTCCTTGAAATCTTCTTCATCATTATTATTGTCAATGTCGTCGTTACCATAAGCGACATTTGTTGCGTTTCCTTGACCAAGCAAGCTGCTCATAGATCTAGCTTTCACCACTCCAAGCTTCATCTTCTTCTTATTACTCTTCATCATCGTCATCGCGACATTCTTCTTCTCTCCCTCATTATCACCTTCACCATCATCTCTTGATTTGGATTTGGATGACATGCCGAGGCTATTGCTTGATACTACTGGCTGCTTGGGGGGTTGTTGATGATTATTATTGCCCATCGTCTTTGATGCCGCCGAACGACTTCTAACACTGGTCATGCTCCGGAGCCTACCCTTTCCAAGATGATGTTCACATAGGGAATAACCCACCAAAGTCTGTTGACAGCACCTCCAACCTCTACCGTTCACTCTACTACATCTTGAACCTTCCATTAGGGTACCACCTCTATTTCTCTTGTTACTCTTGGCACCACCATTATTGGTTGTTAGATTTGCAACTGCGCTGATAGAATCACCCTCTTTAGTGTCTGCTGCCTCATTATCATCATCATCGATGATATTTTCTTCTCCAATAATCTCGCTTTCCTTGTTCACATCTGCTTTCATTGACCTCACTGTGGATGATGATGGTATCTTTTTATGTTTCTCAACCACAATACTTGACGTTGAGGACGCTACTGATGATCTCTTTTCGAGACTTCCTCTTCTCTTCTTCAATGGAAATGCTTTCTCTCCCATATCTCCCCATCTCCTAACTGAACCTACAGAAAACACAACAAGAACACCTAGTGAAACACCGTAAAATCTTTAACTATATATAGTGTAAGTATGACTTTCAACGTTACAAAGGGAAAAAATAATCTGACCTTGAAGAAGGGAAGAAGCGGTAGTGGAGGAGTCCACCACAGGTAAGACCAGTTTGCTCCTACACATGAATATTTACAATGAGCTCAGAGAATTAATAAAAACTACATAACGTTGTAATTATGTTTTGTGATAAAATAAAAAAGGCATGTGGATGACAGAAAGGAAAAACCCAAGAAAAAGGGAAAACAAGAGCCAAGACGGGTGCAACTTTGAGGTAGCAGCAATAGCATGGGTTCTTTTCATTTTTTTTGTGCTGGGGACCAGCATCCGATGCTAACGTGTACCGGTATGAGAGCATATTATTGGTAATTTACACAATACTTTTTATATAAATAAATAGAGAGGAAATAATATAAATAAATTTATTATTTTTCTCAAAAAAAAAAAAAAAGAAAAGAAAAGAAGAAAGGAGAGAGAGATAATAGATTAGATTAGATGGGAAGGTATGGTGGCTAGCCAAAGCTGATATAAAAACACTTGAACAGTATTTCCACTCAGAGTGTAATGACTTATTTTATGTTTTCATTTTTTCTTTTAATAATCGTTGGTTGGGGTTAAATCAAAGGTTATGCTCTAGTTCATCTTCGGTTGTCCAACTAAAAACTCTTTTCACCTTTTTAGTTTTTACTAAGATAAGATTCCAATTCCAAGAAGAACAAGAAGAGACCATTTGATAGCTTAAATAACTTTTTCATATATAACACACATCATATATATATATATATATATAAATAAATATATATATATGTAGAGAAATGATTTCCTTTCCTTTCCTTTCCTCTTACCTGGTTGTGGACACATTATTAACTTTCTCTCTTCCATCATCATCTTCTCCTCTTTCATCTTCAACACCGTTCAACAACTCCTGCATCCAGATGATTATAATCACATGAAATGATATATTTGGATCTATATACCACACGATACAAGACCGGATCTGCACAACTGCACACTCAAGCTAATACATAGTCTTCACACACATCACATCACGTGGACAAGTGCATTCCTATATTTGTGATGCACAATATTATTATTATCTTTTAGATTGAAGAAACAAAAAGCGAAACATGGGGGCTTTTCTTCGGCTCACCGAACAATCCCCGTTGGTGTTGACGTTTGTCGGGTCCCCAATCGACTGAGGAAGGTGATCATCGGCGGGTTGAAGGGAGAGATAATTATTATTGTTGGTGGTGGTGTTTCGGAGTTGCACCAGGAGTGAGCTTTGGTTCGAGAGGGGATCTGAAAGGCGTACCGGAGAGAGAGATGAGAGAAGAGGAAGTGGTACTTCTTGTCTTCTCCTGATCCTCATAGGTGCAAGATCAGAACTTTTCTAAAGTGTACGAAGAAATTAAGGAAGAAAAAAGCAGCTAATCAGCGAGGAACCCAGAGAAGAGAAGCTGCCCCTTGGCTCAGTTCTGACTTCTCTAAGTGATTTGACCTTTGAAGGTTTAGATTCGATTCAAGGGATGTGTAAGAGTTTTGAGGAGGAGGATGTTAAGAGCGAAAGATAGTGAGGAAGAGGGAGAGGAGGGAGAGAGAGAGAGAGAGAAAGAGAAAGAGAAAGAGAGTGCAAAGACAAAGTAGAGAAGTCAGAAGACCCAAAATGAAAATGAAAATGCTGAGACCAAGAAAGAAAATATATATTCGCTTTAATCTACTTAATAGAAAAAAAAAAGATTAAATTCTATTACACATTACATATAAATATATATAATATATAATTATTAATCATATTTAAATATAAAATAATATTAATAAAAAAAATTAAATAATCATTTATTGCTATATTATACATTCGAATAGAAATAATATATATGGCTTGCTATACTCAAGGAATCCTTTTACCAAGATAACTTAGAATAATTTTTCTGAACAGGACTAATGTCATAGTGTATATGCCTGTATTGCCATTGGTCATTCTTTAGTTGATCTTTTATTTTCATAAAAAAGAGGGACCTATTGTTGTTTTTTATTTATTTCCTCCCCATCCCCCCAATACTCCAATTATTATATTCCCTTACGAAGCTCCTGTACGATAGGCTTCATGCTCCACCGTACTTTTTGTTCTCAGTACATTTCAAAAGGATTAAGTTATAAGTTTTTATTTGAAAAATCGAATTATTAAATAAACTATTTTTTTTTTCCAAAATTATTAAACAAACCTTAAGTGCAGTCATTAGATCGTTAGTAAACATTTGAACGATATACACACCTGCCGCATAATAATGTACACCATATAAAATTTATTTGTGATTTTACATTTATGGCCCTAATAGTTTATCTATGATTTAGATTTCAACAGAGGGCTGAAATGTCAAAGTGCATCTATTTGTTGTCGCTGTCCAATTATTTAACTGGGATAAAATTAAAAGCTACTTATACCAACCTCACCTTAAAAACACACTGGTTTCTTCATTTGACCATCCTAAGTCTGGAAGCAAAAATAAAAGAAAAGAGAAGAAAAGATTGCTTGAAAATTCATTTGATGACTTTATTATATACAGACCATAGAAGGTGGCTGTGTTTTGTATTCATTAAGTTTTCATGTAATCATTTGATATAAACCAACAAAGTCCAAGAAAGCATAGGGAAAGTTCTCGAATTTTTCATTTTACAACTTTACATTTTTATTTTCTTTTCACTTGAGGATTTGGTTTCGAAAAACAAAGTGAAATGACCGTCACTCTTTATTAGGAACACCGTTAATTATGGTAATGTGGCGTCCTATTTTCATTCTTCCTTTAAAACTTTGAATCTTAAAATCAACATAATAAAAGCATAAGTAATGGCCCAAAATATAAGAAAACTCTATAATATATTTTTCTTTACATTTTATTATTTTTAAACAACCATCAAATAGGATTAATAAGATAAGTTACATCAGCAAATTGAACTTAAAGAATAAAGGATCTAAAAACCTACACAAAATTTAATAACCGATGCAATAAGAATAAAATCAAGTTATTTAGTCTAAACAAATCAAGACAAGAGAATTTCATAACATAGATTCAAATAATAAAATGATTGGTTAGATTGTAATATAATTTAAAAATAAGAAATTATGAAACATATTAACCAAAACGATTAGAGATAAAAACTACTAGAAATAATTAATGTTCTAGGAACTTCGTCCAAGAATTGTAAACAAATAAATTATACTTCAATAAATTAAGGAATTGTTGTGAATGAACAAATTTAGGAATCGAGTAAAAATGAGAATGTGGTTGACAGAAACAAGACCATGAACAAAGAGTAGAGCAAGAGTACAGAAACATCAACTAGAGATACTAACGTTAGATGAAACTTAAGATATTATTTTATTTTGGCGAACCATTCTTTTATGTGGTTGATTGGTTTGTTCTTGTATTCTTAACCATATGAACTAATTTCTTACTCTTTCTTGATTAATTTATTAGATCCCAATTTAGTTTATTTACAACTCTCGATAGAAATATTTAAAGTCCCAATTTCTTTTTAATTAACATTTTAAGATTTTGGTTGTCATGTTTAATAATACCTTGTTTCTGAATTATATTATACTTTGACTAGTTATTTCGTTTCCAAAGTCATAATTCTGATTATCATAGTTATCCGAATTAAATTACAATATAGATAGATATTTTATCTCTCAATGTCATGTTTGAAACTCTATAATGCTAATTCATTCAGATTGAAAATTACATTATTTGATTTCTTCATATTGCAACTCTTATTGATTTTGAATAATGAGGAAGGAAATTCATCAAACACAATGGAGGATTCACACGCATACGAAAGAAAAGAAATCAACATTCACAGAGACGCCAACGATTGGGGAGCAACATTTTTTAGTATTTTCTCATTGATTTTTTAATTGTCGATGACAATATATATATATATATATATATATATATATATGGAATAAAATGATATTTGTAGAGAATCTCTCCTATAACTAATTCATGTGAAATTAATCAAATGGTGACACATCACTAGACTGTCACACTTTTGTATTTTTTTTGTAATTTATAAATTTTTTTTTTTTTTGAGATATAGATGTATTATTTCATCCAGCCACATTACTCAACTTTATTACTTTTTTAAGTTCAAAACTACTCCTTTATCAGGCCTAGTAATTGGCCCAAGCCTAACTTAATTTCATTTTTCCTATTGATATTACCAGTAGCAAAAACACGTGGTCCTTCCTTAGAAATATGTCTAGATGTTTCAAACTCAAATTTTGTTTACTCCTCTTCATATTAGTTTCATGAAACCCTAATTGGAGATGTTCCCTTACTCACTTCCCCTCCTTCAAAAACCCTTGTCCATAAAGGGTTGTTGGGAAATCACAAAAACCATGTCCTAGTAAACCTCCCAAGCTACTTCACTGATGTCTCATCCACACCACTTCATCAGAACCATTCATACGACAGCAAGTCTCAAAACTAAAGATGACGCAATCTGGGTTCAAGTGAGAACAAGAAACAAAGGATGAGAATGGGGGTTTTGAGTGTGAATATGGATGGATGTTACGCACCAAGACACAAATACAATTAGAGCTTAAGTTTGAAATAGAATTCGATACGACTCATAAACACTAAATATTGCTTGAGGTTTCAAATGAGAAATTAAATACAACTCGCTTAAATGGAGGGTTTACCATAATTTTTAGAACAAGATTGATAAAAATACAAGAAAGATTAAAAAGTCTAATCAACACTTAATAATTCAACAAAATAAGCTTGAAGAGCTCAAGAATAACTTTGCTCGAAAGAGGAAAGTTTCAAGTATATTCATTGTCTAATGATTGTCTTCCTTATCTGATGATCCTCTGCTAATTACAAATGCTACTATTTATAGCAAGTTCTAAACCCTAGTGTTAAAATTATAAATAATATATAAGGCCTTAAACCCTAAAATATTGGGCCTATAAATAAAAAAAAACAAACATGTACAAGAATACAAAACTATAAGTTTTATAGGGAAAGTCGATATGCAATCATTCGACATGTCTTGGAAAGAGCAGGATCCGAACCAAGCGAAGTCGGCAATTAGATGTTCGAATTTGGGAATGAGTCCTTGAAGTCTCGTATTGCTTAGCCAAGACACTAGAAAGGTCAGCCCATAATTGTCGAGTTTAGAATTAGTCGACATTAGTCTCTTCATGCCGTGTCGAATTGTTCTCTAGTCTTGAGTGCTAGGTCGTGTAGTCTCTCAACTTCTCAACAGACAACAGACTTGATGCCAAGTAGATCCTTTTATTCCTTTCGTCCCTCTGGTATTTACTCGCCCTCAGCAAGAGTTGATCAGCCTCGACTTAGATATAGTCAGAGGCTAATTCCTATTAACCATAGTGTCAAGCAATTTATCATTTTTGACCAATTTTTGTTCTAAGATTTCTTTTGGCTTTAATGGCTCATCATGGTCCAAATCTAGTAAGCCGCTGCTATAAACAACTGTAGAACCAACTTATTTTCTTAATTGCAACACATGGAAGGTCGCATGTACAACTAATTCCTCTGATAATTTTAATGGATAAGCAATAATGCCAATCTTGTCTTTAATTTTAAAGGGGTCGTAATATTTTGGGGCTAATTTATGTTCCTTATTCTTCTTTAGGGTGCACCACCAATATGGATACAATTTCAACCACACAAAGTCCCTAATGTTAAAGATATGGCCTTTCCTACTCTTGTCGACATATTATTTGATCCTATTCTGGATCCTTCTTAGATGAAACTTTAGGAGCCTCAAATTCTCTTCTCAGTCCTTCAACAAAGCATCCACTGCCTCAATCCTTGCATAGCTTGGTCTATAGGGTAGGTGAATTGGGAGTGGGTAAACCTATAACACTTCAATGGGGGATTTCCTAGTATTGGTATGGTAGTTTGTGTTATACTAATATTTTGCTATTGGTAGTGGCTACACTCATTTTTTTTTTTTGTTGTTGTTCCCATGTCATACACCTTAAATATGTTTCTAATTATTTGTTGACAACTTCCATCTACCTATCCCTTTGCAAGTGATAGGCAAAGGACAACTTGACATCTATTCCCTGTAAACTAAAAAATACCCTTTAAAAACTACTGATGAAGACCAAATCCTTATCGCTCACCACTCTTTTTGGTGAACCATGTAACCTATAGACATGGTCTAAAAACAATTACACCATATGTGCTACTGTGTAAGGATTTGCTAGAGCCATATAGTGAGTATACTTGCTCAATCTATCCATTACCACAAAAATAACCTCTTTACCATATAACTTAGCAACCCTTCAATAAAGTCCATACTAATTTCACTCTAACATTCTTTAAGGATAAGCATTGGTTGTAACAGCGTAGGACTTGCCACATTTTTGTAGTTGTAGCGTTGACAAGTCTCACATTCATGAACATATTGCCTAACTTCCCTCTTTAACCCATGCTGATAGAATATCGCACTAATCTTCTTATAAGTGGCTTGGTAACCCAAATGCCCTCCTAAAACACTATCATGGTACAAGCCAAGTAGCTTATTTTTCGATTCAATCTTAAGCCTCTACAACTTTTTCTTTCCTCCTCATACCAACTATGTAAGTGTAATGACCTTCTTTTCCTTCCTCCTTCAACTCATATAGTAGCTCTTTGTATTTCTCATTGAGCTAGTAGCTTTCCTTAATTTCGTAGATTAATTCTACAATAATGAGAGTAGTCATAAGTTCATGTTCAAAACTTGTTCTTGTACCCTTGATAATGCATTGGTTGCCCCATTAGAAGACCCACTCTTGTATTTTATCTCATAGTCTAACCCAAAAATTTTTGTAAGCTATTTATGTTGACTAAGAGTTGTAATCCATTGCTCCAATGAGTGTTTCAAACTTTGATAATCTATGCGTCTGATAAAGTGGTTTCCTATTAAACAATATCTCCACTTATCAATAGCATATGATAGAGCAAGCATTTCCTTCTCACAGATGAATAAACTCAACTATTTAGAAGATAGAGCCTTGATAAATTAGGTGTTTGGAAATTTATCTTGAGTCAAATCAACCCCGACACCAATGCCACTAACATCAGCCTCAATCTCAAACATTTTGGTAAAATCCGATAACCTTAAAATGGGTGCATCAATTAACACCTTTTTTTAGCAAATTGAAGGCATCAACAACCTCCTCATTCCATTTAAACTTCTTCTTCTTAAGTAATTGTGAGGGCTTTAGCGATTCTACCATATCCTTTGATGAACCATCAATAATAGCCCGTTAACCCAAGAAACTTGCACAATTGCATCAAGGTATTAGGCTCTAGCCAAGTGGAAACAGTAACAACCTTGTTTTGATCAATAGCAACCCATTCCTTACTAATTATATGGCTAAGGTACTCTAGCTATTAGGCCCCAAATACACGCTTATTTTAATCAGCTTACAAGTGCTTTATATGCTCCATCCAGTTAGTGTTATGCACTAAAATATCATTAAAAAAGACAAGTATAAGCTTCCTTAAGTACAGTCAGAAAACATGATTCATTAGGCCTTAAAAAGTTTGCGAAGCATTAGTGAGTCCAAAAGTCATCACCATAAACTCATAATGACCATTATGTGTCTTGAAGGCAATCTTGTGCACATCATTAGGGTGCATATGAATTTGATGATAGCCCTTAAATCCAATTTGGTAAAATAACTTAAATCATACAATTCATTAATCTTCCACTAGAGGAATAAGGAAGCAATCCTTTACCATCAATTTATTCAACTCTTTATAATCTACACATATTTTCCATGTACCGTCTTTTTTCTTCACAAGCACCACATATGATGAGAATGGACTATGACTAAGTCTTATTACTCATTAACATCTCCTTAATCATTTCTTTCAAAACTAATTTCTAAGCATTAAAGCATTTATGTAGCCTCAAAATGATCAGGTTAGTATTCTATTATAGGTAGATTTTATGATCATGCTCTCTTTTGTTGAACCTAAGGTTCATCACTTGATTTTGATGACAACAAAACAAAAGGTATATATTTAAACATGTTTTTTAAGAGAACAAAACAAGTGGATGATTAAACTAAGTATTATTGTATTATATCGAGTTAATTTAATAAGATCGATTAATTTGCTTAATGATTAAATATATTGATTAACTCTACAAGATGTTTAATTTTTGAGTGGTGATCAAATGATCTTGAAGTTGAATTGTATATTGTAGATGTTCTTTGTTGTGTTTGAAAGATAGAAATAAGTGAATTTGGCCTACTAGCTTAATGGCTCTAAAGCACTACAAGCTTAACGATGAAGTGGCGACCTAAATAAGAAGATGAAATTGGTTCTGATCGAGATACTGGCATGCCGGTACACTTGCCAGTGTTCATGCTAGTAATACATTTGCTTACCATCATGCCAGTAAGTCTATTCCAAGTAGTCATTGGAACATTTAATGCACTATAACAGGAAGAATTCAATGAGTTGATATAAATGCTCAATAACCCAACCAAAGAGAATCAAGTATTGATATTCTACTGCGATCAAAACATATTCTCTTACATTCTTTAGCTTTATTTCTTACAAATTGTCTCTTGTACTCTTTACGCGCAATCAAACAAAAGAGACTTAGTGTGTAGTGCTTAAGTATTTATATACTTTGTAATCTCGAGAGAAAGAAGAGTACTACACTAGAGATTGTTATGTGTAATAGTAATTGTGTAAACTTGTGTAGCACATGGAGCATTGTGTTGTGAAGTCAATAAAGTGGTGTGAAGTCCTTCGTTGAAGGCATTGTAAGTCCATTGAGATTAAGGGGCGGTCTAAACTCTACATTATATCTTAGTTTGAATTTCTCTATCCTTATCTTTTTTAATTTCTATAGCTATTATTATTTTATCATCGTCTTAATCATTCTTATTATTGTATTTAATTGAAGTTTTTTAAAAGAATTGCAAGTTGCCATAGAACTCAATTTTACTACCTTACCTTATCCCCCAAACCTTCTCCTGAGTTTAGTCAAGTGTTCTTCAATTGGTATCAGAGTTAGTCTCTAATCACTTACTTAACCGCATATTAGGTAAAGGTCATGAAATCTAGTGCATTAGGCTTTTTAGAAAGACAAGTAATTAATAGGCCTCCTCTTTTAACCGGTAGCAACTATCTATATTGGAAATATAAGATGTCTATATTTTTGAAAGCACAAAATAGGCTATTGTGACATGTAGTTAACAAAGAACCATTTAAGATAAAAGCAAAAGAAGAAAAAGATTAATCAAATGATGACTGGAAATTACTTGATCTAAATGAAGTTGCTATGAATATTTTGCATTGTGTCATAAATGAAAATGACTTCGATAGGATATGTACATGTAAAAGTGCTAAAGGAATATGGGATGAATTACAAAGTACATATGAAGGAACTAGTAAATAGTAAATAGTAAAGTAAGGGATATAAAAATAAACTTATTATGTGGACAATTTGAAAATTTTAGGATAGATCCAAATGAAATGATTAATGAAATGCATAATAAGTTTATCAATATCATTAATCCCTTGAGTGTTCTTAGAAAGACATTTCCAAATCTTAAGATAAATTCTAAAATTCTTAGGTCTTTGCCAGAGATTAAGCAATCAAGAGAACCATGATTGAGGAAGATCATGATCTTAACATAATGCCAAAAAAACAACTTCTTGGAACTCTTAAAACTCATGAGATGGTTAAGAGACAAGAAGAAGAATCTAAGAAGAAAACAATTGCTTTAAAGGCAACCAAAGAGAGCTCAAGTAATGATGAAAGAGAGAACGATGATGATGTGGCCATAATCACAAGAAATTTCAAAAAATTCATGAAGTTCAATAGGAAATTGGCAAAAGATAAGAATGAAAACATATCTTGATCAAGGAAAGAGAAGAAGGAAGTAATCAAATGCTATAAAAGCTAAAAACGAGGTCACATTCAACAATATTGTCCAAATCTCAAGAAAACTAAGAAAGGAACAAAGAAAAAGACTATGATGAAAACTTGGAGTGATGGCGATTCAAGTAACTCGGATGGTGAAATTTGTTTCATGGCCATGGACAATGAGCTATGTTCTACTCCTAACAACTCTTCATTTGATGAGCTCAAAAATATGTATGATAAGTTACTTAAAGAATTTATTAAGGTTCAAAAGAAGATCAAGATGATGAAACAAATGATGATTGAAATAGGAAGTAAATTTGATCTATTTAGAAATGAATATAATAAAGTAGTTGATGCAAAAGAAGGATTAGAAGAGGATAATAAATATTTAAAAATTAACAAAGGAAAATGAAGAGCTAAGTACTAGAAACAATGAATTAATAGTTGAAAATAGCAAAATGAAGGAAGCTAATGAGAATTTTAAAAAGGAAATGAAAGAACTTAAAATTAAGGCAAAAAAAATGATGAAGTTATGGTTGACAAGCTAGGTCAACTTGGAATTGAAAACTCAATCCTAAAATCTAGCTTAAATGATTCAAGGAAGACAATGGCAAAATTTGTAGATGGAGAGAAAAACTTAGGAAAAATCCTTGGGACACAAAGGCAAGGGTTAGATAAAATAAGAATCGGTTATATTAAAAAAAATATATGTATAAAGCATACAAAAGCTACTTTGTTAAGGTATCAAATAAAACCTATAATTATTGTAGAAGATATAGTCGTATTGCACATATTTGTGCAATACATCGCAATCTTTTCTTATATAACAAAGGTAAAATGGTTTAGGTTCCAAAGAGAAAATGATATATGGTTGCTATTAACCATAAAAGACCCAAACTTACATGGGTATCAAAGAAGCAATTACATCTTTTTTTAGGAACTTCAAATGGAAGTAACTTAAGAAACTCGAATGAAGAATACTCAAAGAAAATTCAAAATGCCTCTAACATGGTATTTGATTCAAGAAACTTATTCAAGTAGTCTCTATATAATAACTAACATATTTTGTGTGCACTTGAAGTTCTTTATGCTTACTTAGGTTTCATTGTGTACATTTTTGCCATCTATCGATTTTAATGACAACTATAAGTTTCCACATGTTTAAATATACTAATATTTTATGTTTAAATGGTTAGCTTGATTTGATTATAAAACTATGTATAGTTGATATATCCTTAACCACATTTAAGCTCACATAAGCATTTAAGGACTCAACTAATGTTTTTACAATTGCTAGCTTTGCAAGCCATGCTCAAACTCTCATGTCATAATATGCATTTAGAACTAGCTTGGAAGCTGAAATTGCAAATATCATGTATTTTGTCTACATTTGAAGTCACTCATATATGTCTAGGATCATATGAGCACAATTTTGCCATACGTTGATTTCCATATTCAAATCCGGTTCCTACATGTTTAATTTTGTCCATAAATTGTGGTTGAATGATTGATTTGACTTATTTTTTGTTTTTGTGCAAATTTGACTCCCTTATACTCGAATTAGGCTCTTATTGTTATTTGGGAAGTCATGTGATCATTTTGGCAATTTGGATACAATATGTTTTGATCATACCACTCTTATATATATAGGGACTATCGAAACTTGTTTAGAGTGTTAAATTATCATTAACTTGATTTAGTGTATATGTATGTCATTAAGCACAATTTGTATTCAATAGTTAATTTTAGTGATTTTAGGATCTTTGACTTATTGTTGTGCTATTTTCCTTCCAACATGCTTAAATATAATGTGGAAAATTATTTAAAATATTGATTGGTGATAACTAAGCCTCATTGCTCGAAATTGGTCATTCATACGTTTACATGGCTTAATAATAAACTTTCTAACAACTAATGACTTAATTTTGTTAAATCTTACTAATCTTGTTGAGATATAAACTCTTCACACTCAATTAGGCAATCATGCTCATATAGATTTCAAGCATAAAACATGACATTTAAGATGCTTTAGGCACACTTGAAGTCATCCATAAGTATCCAAGTTCATGTATGCACAAATTCATCATGTATCGATTTTCATGCCCAAAACGGGGCTTCACATGTTTATTTTCATCCATAAATCATATTTGAGTGATCAATCTAGCTTAATCTCAATTTTGTGCAAATTTGACCTCTCTAGACCCTTATTAGGCACTAAGTGATATTTGAGACATCTAATGCCTATTTGTGCCCATATGGATGTTGCTTAGTTTCATTATGTATCTTTTATACTTCTTGGTATCTTTCAAACATGTTTGAAGCATAAATTTGTCTTGAATTTGAGAAAGAATCCATACTTACTATTTAGCTACATTTATGCATCATTTATGCTTAGCATTTGACCTTAACAAACTTAAATAATGATTTAACAATCTATAGCGCCTTAAAGCTATAATTCTTTCCTACTATGTTTAAACATGTATTTAAAATTTACTTAAAGTATTAGTATGTAAAAAATTAATGCCTATGCACATATTTTACTCTTATATGCACATTTTCACTTTATTATGAATTACATGGTTCAATGAATTTGATTTGGCTAAATCCTTAGTATCTAATTAAAATTTAAGTTTTTTAAGCCTTAACGGACTCAAATAAACTTGCTCGAATTATTAGAATACTCATTAAATCTTTTAGAATAAACTTGAGTTGGTAACTTGAACAAATAAAGTCAATTTAACCAAAATTCTGCAAAATTGCAAAATACCAACATGATGGTACCCATCGCTACCGGCATACCGGTATACCCTACTAGATAAGAAGATTCAATTGGCTCTATTCCTTGAATCAGCATGATGGTATCCCCCACTACCGGCATGCTAGTATACCCTCTTAAATAACAAGTTCCATGTGATTTTGTTTAATGAACTAGCATGATGGTGCCATCCCTTACTGTCATGCCATACATCAAAATTTCAAGCGATCCTCTTACCATCAATCTTTTTCTTTATTTTCTTCTATTCCCAAATCATCCTTTTCACTCTCTCCCAAACCCTAGAATCCTTCTCTTTCTTCAATCTACCATCTCCAAACCCTTAAAATCATAATTCTACCTCATCAACCATCTTAAAACCCTCAAAATCATAATTTTCCCTCATCATTCATCTCTAAACCTATACAATTTCTCATCAATCCCCTCACTTCTTCAAATCACACTCTCCTCTTCTCCTTCACGCGACTTTCTCTCTCTACCAAACCCCTTATCCATCATTACGATGCCACCTTAATGAACTATAGTCACTCCAAATGAACTATCACTACCCATCTTGCCCCTTTCCTGCTCCAGCTTAAGATGACGATTCACCTATTGTTTAAGTTGCCGACTCTAGTTTATTTCGTATGCTACTTCATGTTATGTTTTATTGACTTGGCCTCTAACCATCTTATGTTTCCTTTCTTATGTTGGATTTTGGTCTTTGATAACCTTTGTTGCTCATGATTCAAATCTCTTATCTTTTTGTGATTCATGAACCTCTTTGTACCAAGTATGAATGTCTCTTCCTCATTTAGTTAACTTGTTGCTTTTGAGAATTGTTGCTGGTTGCTTTAATATTGTATTACTTCTTTGTTCTTCTTTTACAGGAGGCATATCCTAAGGCTTAAGCTAAGATTATGCCAAAATTTTAACTTGAATCATTTTCCATCTTCACCGTCTAGATCCTCCTCTTTTTAATGAGGCCAAAAGGGGAGAAATATTCAAGTTATTAGAGTGTCAAAACGTATATTAAATCAAATTGATAATAGTTACTTAAAAGACAATATTGATCCAATAACTTTAACATATCTTCATTCTATGTATTCTTTATGTGAAATTATTAAGGAGTGAGACTTAGTCCATTAGCACATCAATACTCCCTTTTTGCAAGCATTCCATTAATCTTTTTAATTGCTTAAAATTGAATGCTTAATTTATGAGAAGTACTAGATTGAGGGGGAGCATTTAAAGTATAAGGGTTTTGGTCTCATCAAAAAGGGAGAGATTGTTGAACCTAGGGTTCATCATTTGATTTTGATGAGAACTAAACAAAATATTTATATTTAAACATATTGTTTTTTAAGAGAGCAAAACATGTGAATGATTAAACTAAGTATTATTTGATTATATTGAGTTAATTTAATAAGATCAATTAATTTGCTTAATGATTAAATATATCAATTAACTCTACAAGATGTTTAATTTTTTAGTGGTGATCAAATGATCTTGAAGTTGAATTGTATATCGTGGATGTTCTTTATTGTGTTTGAAAGATAGAAATAGGTGAATGTGGCCTACCAACTTGACAACTCCAAATGGTGAAGTGGCCTAAATAAGAAGATAGAATTGGTTCTGATCAATGTACTAGCATGCCGGTACACTTATCGATGTTCATGCCAATAGTATATTTGCTTACCATCATGCCAATAAGGGTAAGATACTAGCATTTGTTCTAAGTAGCTATTGGAGCATTTAATATGCGATAAAGGGAAGAATTCAATAAGTTGATATAAATATTCAACAACCTGACCAAAGAGAATCAAGTACTGATATTCTACTGCAATCAAAACATATTCTCTTACGTTCTTTGGCTTTATTTCTTATAAATTCTCTTGTACTCTTTACTTGTAATCAAACAAAAGAAACTTAGTGTATAGTGCTTGAATGTTTACATACTTTGTAATCTTGAGAGAAAGAAGAGCACTATACTAGATATTATTGTGTGTAATAGTAATTGTGTAAGCCTGTATATCTCTTAGAACATTGTGTTGAGAAGTTAATAAAGTAAGTAATGTGAAGTCCTCAATTAGATCCATTGTAAGTTTGTAAAGACTAGAGGGCAGTCCGAACTCCACGTTATATCTAGGTTTGAATTTCTCTATCCTTATCTTTTTTAATTTCTATACTTATTATTGTTTTATCATCATCTTGATCATTCTTGTTATTGTTTTTAACTAGAAATTTGAAAAAGAATTGCAATTTGTCCAAAAACTCAATTCACCCCCAACCCCCCTTGAGTTTAGCCTAGTGTTCTTCATCTTTTTAGTGGAAGAGTATATGGTTCTTCAAATAAATCACAATATTTATCCAACTTAAGTAAGTAATTTGGTTCTTCCTCCAATGGCTGTTATTCATTCCCCTTCAATTCACTATTTTCACATTTCACTAACCAACATTGCATAGTTAAGTAATTGCTAGCTTAAGTAAGTAATTTGGATAAGCTCTTACTTAACATTATAGTGAGAGATTCAAGCATGCCCACCAACCTACATGAGTTGTTCCTCCATGTCAACTCTACAATCATGTCTTGGAAGTTCCATTAAATAGTACCAAGCTAACTTAGCCATGGAATGCTAAGGCTTAAGTCGCATTTTAGTTTAAGGAACATGTGTACCTTAGTAGTAAACAATATACCTTGCATTTGCCATTCAAATTAAGCTATCTTATAGGTGCTCATTAACTTGGTTCCATTAACTAAGGCAACAACTAATAGTGAAATACTCTCTAGGGAACATTTCAATCCTTTAACCAACTTCAAATCCAAAGAATATAAAGTGCTTCAGGTATAAATCAACGCACTAAATTTTCTTTTCTTATAATAGCCATGTAGTTTCATGACCCTAATATTTTCCATATCACTCAAAGAACACAATATCAAATTTGAAATTTCCCCCTCAAAGCACCTTCTTCATTACCCTCAACAAGTTTTTCCTCCCCTTCATTGTCATTTTCAACTATCAACATTCTCAACCTTCATTATTTTACACTTATGTCCAAGGCTAAAAGGCCCGTCACACCAAAAACAAATTTTCTTTCTTCTTTTCTCATCTAACTCTTCTAGTGTAAAGCATTGTGTGACCTTGTTGTTGTTTGATGTGGTCGTAGTTTTCTATGTTTGGTTCAGTAGTAAGGTAGTAAGGGAAAATCATGGTGTTTGGTATGTGTATGGGCTGGATTTTTAGGGACAAATAGGTTTATAAAATGTGTTTAGGTGTTATGTGTGAGGACAGTTGGTTTTAGGGATTCATTGGATTGGGTTGCTAACCAGAGATTGGCTTCTTGTAATTTAGCTAAGGAATAAGCCTTCTTGTAAAGTCTTAAGTCAAAACATGCGAAAAGGGTACTGAATGTGGGATTGCAATCTAACTAAAAACAAACTAGAGTAAGTGATGTTTAGCAAGGTCGAACTCATCCATGTAATCTTGTAGGGACCTAGCCTAGTATAATTTTTTAACTCTAATAAAGGGTCTTCATAAAGTCTTTTTCCAAATCTAGTTTTTAAGCTTGTTATCAACTCTCCCCAGCTTAAGTGCTTATCAACATTATTAATTCTTATCTAGGTGTAACACCATTATAGTGCCTTATCTTCCAAATGCATAATAGCTACTCTTACTGTCCATTCATTAAGTGTTCCATCTAACTCAAAAAATTGCTTGGCCTTGTACAACCAAGTTTTAAACCCTTCACCAAAAAATGTAAGGAATTTAAAGTAGTTTACCTTTATAGCTGGTGATAATTAGCACCTAAATTATTGTCATCATCAATTTGACATTGCTATCTTATTGTTTGCTTTTATCTTTTGCATTCAACCTACAACAGTTATCCAATAGCTAAGACTTAAGATTTGTGAATGAAAGAATTTGATGGTCCATCAATTTTTGGGTTCTCAACAACGCATCCTCTACCATTTTGATTCTAGCTTCATATGCCTCATTTTGTTCCTTCTTAACATTTCTCATGATTTCTTCAAATTTCTCTTGCTTACGTATCACTATCATTATGTAGGTAGCTCCAATACAACTTGAGTAAGGAAATTAATCAAATACAATGGAGGATTCACACATACGTAAGAGAAAAGAAATTAACATTCATAGAGACATAGAAGGTAAAGGAGCAACTTTTTTCAAACACCCTAGTTAAGTTAGTAATTTAGTTAAATTGTAAAATCCTTTAAGCTAGTATTGTTAAAAAACCACTTCTTAGTAGATAATTACTCAATTTAGTAAACTTCAACCAATTCCAATTTCATTCTAAGTATATCCGATAGTATAGCAATCTAAATTAAGATTCTGATAATACTTTCTAAAACTCTTATTATACGTATATATTAAATAGATTAAATTTTATGTATAAAGTATAATATTTTATTAACATTAAGATGTATATGTTGTTATATTTTATACATGATTTATTTTTATAAATACTATTTATTCTCTTTTTAACTAACTCTTTATTTCCCTATCTATATTATAAATCCACCCTATATTCTAAAAGGTTTTAAAGTAATCTAGACGCTACTCCTAAAATACCCTAAACCCTATCCTATCTTTTACCCACCACAATCTTTCCTTACTTATCTCTCTCAGTTTTATTTTCATTTCTCTCACTCAATTAACCCTCACTTGCGACCACATGAAGACTGATAAGAATCAACCTCCAACTATATCCAAGCCGAGGCCGATCAACTCTTGCTAAGGGTAAGCAAGTACCAAAAGAACGAGAGGAATAAAAGAATCCACTCTGCATCAAGTCTACTGTCTACCAAGAAACCAAAAGACGACACGACCTAGCACTCAAGACCAGAGAACCATTCAGTGCAGCATGAAGAGACTAATACTGACTAATTCTACAACTCAGCAATTATAGGCTGACCTTTTTAATGTCTCGACCAAGCAATGCAAGATTTCAAGGACTCCTTCCTGAATCTGGACATCTAATTGCCAACCTTGCCCTGTTCAAATCCTGCTCCTTCTAAGACATGCCAAATGACCACATGTCAACTTCCCTTGTAAAACACACAATTTTATATTCTTGTAGATCTTTGTCTTTATTTTATTTATAGGCCCAATTCTTTAGGGTTTAAGGTCTTGTATGTTATTTACAGTTTTGCCGCTACGGTTTAAGACTTGCTATAAATAGCAGCATTTGTAATTAGCAAAGGATCATCATACAAGGAAGACAATCATTAGATAATGAATATACTTAAAACTTTCCTCTTTCAAGTAAGGTTATTCTTGCGCTCTTAGAGCTTGCTTTGCCAGATTATTAAGTATTGATTAGACTCTTTAATCTTTTTCATGTTCTTATCAATCCTGTTCTTAAGATTGTGGTGAACCATTCATTTGAGTGAGTTAATAAGTCGTATCTAACCTCTCATTTGAAACATCGAGTAACATTTAGTGTTCATGAGTCATATCTAGCCCTATTTTGAGCTCAACCTCTAATTATATTTGTGTCTTGGTGTATGATATCCATCCACATTCACACTCAAAACCCCCATTCTCACTCTCTGTTTCCCATTCTCACCCAAATCTAGATTGCATCATCTTTAGTCCCAAGACTCACTGCCATATCGTCTTGGTATCAAAGCTTTGGAGAGACACGCGTGCTAATGTTCTTCAAAGTTTGATTCGTGGTTTAAACATTTCTAATAATCATTGTTTCATAATGTAGTGTGTTGTTCATATTTTTAGTAGTCATGGTATTATGCTGCAGTTGAGTCCAACAACATTAATTTCAATAGTTAACTCTAGTTATTGTGGAAGTGTTTGTCAATAGTGGTAACTACAAAAGCCAAGTAGTAGTTGTTTATGGGTTACTGTAATTGTGTTTTGTTGTTTGTTCAATTTTCTCTAGAATTTACTGTACAAACAAGAATGTCAAAAGATAATATCAATAACAATGGTGATAGTCCCTACGAAAGCTTGAGGAGACATGTTAACAACTTGGAATACTAGATTTAGAATCTCATTGACTCTATTCAAGAGCTTACTAAGTTTGAAGTAGGCTGTGGATGTGTTGGCCGGGGTAAAAGAAGAGAACGAGCACCCACCAGTAGAAGTGGTTCTAATGAGTTAGATAATGATGAACAACAGCTGAGAAGAGTTGCTAAGCCAAGAAGAAGAGAAAACCAACCTGTGTTAAGAAGAAGAAATGAGAGGAGTGTTGACTCTGAAGAAAATCAAGGAGCCCAAAGAAGAGATCCTAGGCCAGCAAGAAATATAGCCAAGCAGAGCTCTAACAGAAGTGGCTGATCCGAGGTGAACCAATTAGTTCGGAATGCAAGGGATGAACCCCGAACACCTAGCTGAAGACTCGATAATATCAAGCTTAAATTGCCAACCTTCAGTGGAAGTAGCCAACTTAAAGAGTTCCTTGATTGGGTTCCCCAAGTTAAGAAGTTGTTTAAGTGCTACAAGTGTAACAATCGAACAAAGGTTAAGCTGGCTTCATTATCCCTTATTTAATATGCAAGCCTTTAGTGAGATAAGTTGGTCGCCAAATGAGAAGTTAAAGGAGAAGAGTCAATCAAAACTTGGAGACTTATGAAACATTTGTTGAATCAAAGCTTTATGCCGACCTACTTCAAATAGGAGATGCTCCATGCATTCTAGCACTTGAGACAAGGTCAAAACACTGTTAAAAAATATTTGCAAGAGTTCGAGACCTTAATGACAAGATGTGAGATTGCTAAGCCATAAGACTGCACCATTGCTAGGTTCCTAAGTGAACTCCGAGATGACATTGCCAACGTAGTTGAACTATAATCATTTAACTCCTTGGACAAGCTGATCAATTCGGCATTCAGAGTGGAGAGATAAAGGAGAAGGAGGCATTAGAAATTGACTAATCGACCCTAACCAGTTAGCCTTAAAACTAACAAGTATGTTGAGAGAAGGCTAAAGGCAAAGATGGAAAGAGGCAAGTCTAACTGACTTATTCATGCCAAAACAAAGAGGGTCGAGAAAGAAAAAAGTACATAACAACAAAGCCCGAAAAGTAAAGTACTTCAAATGCTTAGGCTATGAACATATTGCATCCCAATGCTTGAATAAAAGGGTTATGGTCTTAAAGGGCAAAGGACCTAAGGCTCAAGTAGAAAGTCAAAGTGACAAGAGTTCGAATGACAAGTTAATAGAAGAAGATGCCTGAAAAAAACCTAGATGAACTCGTAGCCATGACAAACAAGCAAGCCAACTTAAAAGCAAATCCCGGATAAAGGGAAAATTTATTTCACATACGATGTCTAGTGAATGAGAAGACTTATTCCTTGCTTGTTGATGAAGGAAGCTGCACCAATGTCATTCCTGCCAAGTTAGTGGAAAGATGAAATTGTCAACTTACCCGTACCCCCAACCTTATGGATTGAAGTAGTTTAATGACAAGGGTATGGTCCATATGTATAAAAAAGCTCAAATAACATTCAAGGCAAGATAATACGAAGACGAGATCAACTTCGATGTAGTGCTTATGAATGCCGCGAATTGGTCGACCTTAAGAATATGACCAAAAAGTGATCTATGATGGCTTCCTCAACACTTACATAATTCGGAAGAATGGGAAGAGCTATTGCTTGACCCTCATGAGCATTGAGGAAATCTAGAGACACTCAATACCCATGGTGAAGCAAAAAGGGAAGAGAAATTTATTTGACATCTCAGCCCATACTCAATGTTTAACGTTGATAATGGCTTCCTTTCGGATCCGTGATGATGATTGGAATCAGCTTCTGACTATAGCCAAGTCGAGACCAACCCATCCCAAGCCAAGGTTGATCAACTCTTGCCAAGGTCAAGCAAGTACCAAAAGGACGAGAGGAATAAAAGGATCCACTCAATGTCAAGTATATCGTCTGCCGAGAAGCCAAGAGACTACATAACCTAGCACTCAAGACTAGAGAACCATTCGACGCGGTACGGAGAGACTAGTGCCTACTAATTCTAGAACTCAGCAATTATAGGCCAACCTTTCTAATGTCTCAGCTAAGTAATACAAGACTTTAAGGACTCTTTCTCGAATCCGAACATCCAATTGTTGACCTCGCCTGATTTGGATCCTGCTCCTTCCAAGACATGCCAAATGACCACATGCCGACTTTCCCTATAAAATGTACAGTTTTGTATTCTTGTACATGTTTGTTTTTATTTTATTTAAGAGCCCAATTCTTTATAGTTTAAGGCCTTGTACGTTATTTACAGTTTTACTACTAAGATTTAAGACTTGCTATAAATAATAATATTTGTAATTAGCAAAAGATTATCAGATAAGGAAGACAATCATTAGACAGTGAATATACTTGAAACTTTCCTCTTTTGAGTAAGGTTATTCTCGAGCTCTTGGAGCTCGCTTTGCCAAATTATTCAATGTTAATTAAACTCTTTAATCTTTCTCATGTTCTTATCAATCTTGTTCTTAAAATTGTAGTGAACCTTTGATTTGAATAAGTTATTAAGTCACATGTAACCTCTCTTTTAAAACCTCGAGCAACATTTAGTATTCGCAAGTCGTATTGAACCTTATTTCGAGCTCAATCTTTGATTATGTTTATATCTTGATGTGTAATATCCATCCATATTCACACTCAAAACCCCCATCCTTACTCTGTGTTTCCTATTCTCTTTTGAATCCAGATTGCATCATCTTTGGTCCCAAGACCCGCTGCAGTATCAAAGACCAATTCTCAAACTAAACCCTCATTTAATAACACCCTTCCTCATTTCTTAGACAACAACCGCCACAGTATATGCCAGCCTACTCTTTCTTTTCCAACTCAACCCTCGCTTGTCTCTGACTTCATATCAACCCTCTACCTTTTATTTATCTCCATCACGGTATCTCCCATTCCCAATTCAACTTTCATCTCAGCCTCTTGTTTCAGTTTCTAAATTCTCTCTTGGTGACGGCGACCTTTTCCTCTGTATCAAAGTTTTCACGGCGTATTGGACCTATCATTTTACATGTCTTCTTCATTCGTACATTATTGGAAAAATGAATCCTAAGCACCGGTCACTCCCTTCTTCTCCAAAGAGCTCCTCCGATTCCCTTCCTGCTAGGCATTTGGCTTCTCCGTCGAGACATACCTGTTCATTACATGACATGAGGCTTTTCAAGAATGGCAATGTTTACTTATTCAACAAGTTGGGTTCAATGTTAAGTTTCTCGGATAAATCCAATCATCTTCTTCGGCCTCGTTGTGCTAGTCTCCGTTCCAAACTTGTCTAGGTGAGTTGACTCGGTCCATTTTCACCTTGCTTACTTCGCCTTGTTAATACTTTATTTTGATTATCCTTTTATCTTCTTTTCACGTTCACTGGTCAAACTCCGGCAAGCACTTTTCCAAGTTGATCCAATCCGTTGTCCATCAGCCATATTCTCGTCCCAAGCTATGAGCTGACCGTGCCGTACCCCAAGCAATCAACCGGCTCGAACTTTGATTCTGTATCCTTTAATCTGTTCTCCATTCTCCGATGGCCGTCGCTTGTTGACGAAAGGATGCTCTGTTCTTATTTCATGCCCTTCACATGCTGTTGGTTTCTTGGATCCTCGATTTCGATATGTCAACTCCTCTTCTTCGTTTCTATATTTAAAGCCATAAGGCCTCGCCCTTTATTTGTTAACAGTACATTTTATGGGATGACAATATAGGTTATTGTTAAATTACTATTATTATTGAAGCTCCCTTGGTACTCAAATATTTGATAGAAGGAGATAACTCTGTTAATCTAGTTTAAGGACTTACGGTATTTGTCTTATTAAATTTTAGTTTTGAGCAAAAATGATAACGCATTATAATATTCTTCAAGATTGAAGTCAACGGACGCCGTAAATGAAGCTGGGGCCTATTATAATTTGTCCGTGAATTTACATGGGATATAGTATTGAAGAATTAAAAGTGTTTGCCATCAATGTCGGTCTCCATATTGTTAAAAAGGTATTTTGGCAGTAAAGTATGATTACTAAAAAGGAAAGAAAACTTGGTACTTTTATTGAAGTATGTGATAATTAACTGATTGTAGTATTAATGTAATTTCCATACAAACTTCTTTTTATTTAAAAACCATAGTGTATTAATAGGTTACTTATTGCTTACCTAAAATATAAGTTTTAATGAATTTATTAGCTACATTAATTGGTGGTAAATTAATAAAAGATTTATGAATAATATTTAAATAAAGACTTATTTAATCATTACCCAAAGATTAATATGTACACTTTTTTCCTAATTTCAAATAGATTTATGCTGGATTTTAAATTTTACTTTGCATGGGTAGTGTAAGCATTTTCATACAGAACTTATAGTTTTAGAGTTTCAATTGACAGTCAAGAAGCTATTCCAAGTACGTGATACTTGTTTACATAGTTGTGCTTCTTAGGACTCAAAATCTAACTGGACTAATCTATATTTAACCTAATTAACCTTGATTGTTTATTGTACTTGACCTGCTCACTCTAGGGGCCCACAGTGGCAATACGCTAAAGGAGCAACCACTAATTATATGCAAGGTTTCCCTAATAGACTTTCATATAAGATAACGCAGCTAAGATTTTAGATTTTCGGTCTCTAGACTCTAGACATAAAAAACTTAAAGGAAAACGTATATTTATATCCACCAATATATATAGACAAGAATCGATGTATGTAGACAAGTATCAATGTATGGCAAGGTTATGAGTATCCTTGTGTTGTATGTTGGCCTAAATTAAAAAAAAATTAAATTATTGTTTACTTACATTCTGTTATTGTTGCATTATATGCATATGAACGTTTGGGCTTATCATCCGTGTGTGTTTGTGCACTCATACTAGGCCTCAACTCATTTCTTTATTTTTACAACTACAGGTTGATTCAATAAGTTGCGACAAGTATGGAAATTGTTATCCTTGGGTCAGGAATGAGAGGTGGCTAGCTTAATATGTTGTAAAAGATTAAGGTTTAGTTATTTGGTATATTTAGGGCTAAAGTGACTGGTCTGTGAGTCATTTGAATTAATGTATTTAGAGGATTGTTATTTTATACTTAATAAACAAATATTACAAATGATTTTAGGAGAATATAGTTGTCTTCAAAGCGTTAACGTGTTCTTAAATGATAGCAATACATAGTGAGTTGTAGTACCCTCAGGTTCTAGGGTGTCACATTTTTTTTTTTTTTTGTATTTTCTCATTGATTTTTGTAATTGTCGATGATAACATATATATATGGAATAAAACGATATCTGTAGAGAATCTCACTGTAACTAATTCATGTGAAATTAACCAAATGGTGACACATCAACGGACAGGTGTCACACTTTTGTATATTTTTCTGTAATTAGTAATTTTCCTAAGATATATTTGTATTGTTTCATCTAGCTACACTACTCAGCCTTATTATTTTTTTAAGTTCAAAGCTACTCCTTCACCAAGCCTAGTAATTGGCCAACTTAATTTCTTTTTTCCTATTGGCATTGACAACAACAAAAAACACATGGTCCTTCCTTAAAAGCATTTCCAAATGTTTCCAACTCAACACTTTCCTTACTCCTCTTCATATCAATTTCCTAAAACCCTAACTAGAGATGTTCCCTTACTTCAAATAATTTTCAGATTATTAATTTTTTTTTTTTCAATCTTCCCAATCTAATTTATCCTATTACTCCCATTTAATGGTTTATGATAAAAAATGAAAAAGTTAGAGAAAAATTACATAAAGCACCTAAGTTCTTGCTTTTGCATTATAGTAACTATACTTTTATTTTTTGTAACACCCTAAAACTTAGAGCACTACAACTCGCTACATGTTCCTAACATTTACTAACATATCAAGTGTAAACCTTTAATTATAAATCTCCAAACAATTTCATTTTAACCTCCAATTGATTTCATAAGATTTAATTCTCTAATCAATCTTTGAACAAAACTAAATAAATCTCTTGAATCTCAGAACAAGAAGCACTTATCAGAATTAAATAACCAACAAGCCTATCTTAGAAGTCATCTTATTAATGATAAACTAATCATCACTCCCCAACCTGGTAATCTTGGTAATAGTCTCCGATTCAATAATTGCTAATCCCACTCGAACACCTACACTTGAAAAATCATACAGGGTGAGTGAAAACCTAGTATGGAATACATAATCACATGCACATAAGTATATAATTTCCAGCCACACATGTGTATGAAAATCAAAGATGTAACAACCCTCAATTTAATTATTTTTATTTTAATCCAATAAGAAACATAGGGGTACTCTTGACCTCAACACACATACAAAGTATGAACACACACACACCATATAGTATCAATAATGGATCCTTCTTATCATCTTAGAGACCAATAAATGATATAGGTCGTCCTCAACATCTTAGAAACCAAGAATCACACTAAATCTACTTAAATTATTTCTAAGCATGACTCCACTCAAGACAGCATTGTGTGTAAGCCCCACAATCAGTCACTCAAGATTTCGATCGGCCGAAAGATCCGATCAAGCCTAAATTATAAGTAAAGTTAGAAATATTAGTAAAAATGATCCCGTAAGTTTAAATATAAGAAAATAAGCAATAAAATAAAAGGCTATAAAAATTTCAAATTTTAAATATATAACTCGTTATTTATCAAAAATACGTAAAATGCATTTCGATAATTAACGAATCACTAAAGATAAATTATATGTATACTAAAAATCATAAAATAACCTAAATAATATTTAGGAATATTTATTTATACTATATATGAATTTACATGTATGTAGAAATACACGTAATTACTTAAAATACGCGAAATGTGCTAAAATAATAATAAATAATTAAAGAAAATTCATAATTAATTTTAAAAAATCAAGAAAAATATAGAAAAATGAGGAAAAGTCCAAAAGTGAGGCGTGGTAATCTAATATTGAAGAAAAAAAAAATCAACCAATTAAAATGAAACAAATAGAAAGTAGAAAAAAGAAGAAATAAGACAATTGTCTTGTCTCATTAATGTACAATAATTTCCCTAAAACTCTATAAATACTCCAAATTATTTAGAAGCTCATTTGGGCAGTTTGGAGAGTGAGAAAAATAGAGAGAGGAGAAATTGAGAGAAAAATCAGGATTAGGAAAAAAATAAAAAAACTATGCAATTAGGGCCATAAAGGGAAACCTACATCAAACGAGCAACTAAGAGTGGATAGCCACTACCACCACACGGTGGTGGCAATGCCCAGATCGGCCAACAAGGCCACGGCGGCCGGCGATGGCCGGAGCCACCCAGACTGGTGAGTCCAATTTCCAACTCGATTTTGTGTAATTTTGTAAAAATAGTAAATATTCTTAGAAAATTATAAATTTTGTTATTCTAGAATATTTTTGCATGTAGTTTTTAGGAAAAATATTATTTTGATGAAAATATGTCTCGTAATATATGGTCCTTAAGAAATCATGCAAAACCGAGCATATTTCAGTTTAGAAATAAATGACCTTAGAAGTATAATTTTAAACTCAAAATTTTTGTGTAGATTACTTAGATGATATAGAACAGTGCTATGAAGCCTGTTTTCAAAAATTAATTTTCAAAAATTTTAGATAATTTTTAGGCCCTAAAATGAGGCATAAAATGGGTAATTTATGGTTAATTAAATGGTTAATTACTAATTTAGTGAATAATTTTATGTTTTAGGATGTTGAAATCTGATGAAGTATGATAGTTGTAACATTTAGGGTGTTAGATGTAATTATTAGGTTAATTATGTAGTAAATGAGTAATAGGAAAAAATAGTAAATTTTAAGTTAATTTTGTAAATTAGGGTCATTAGATGTAAAATTTGATTTAGGATGAATTTAGACATTTTGAAATGATAATTGATGTTGGGAGATAGTAAATGGAGTGATAAAAATATTATATGTGTATTATGTACATAATAAGTAATAGTATATAATACACAATTATTAGAAATATAATAAATAGAAAATATTATAATAAAAATTGATATTATGATAATAATAAAAGGGTGCAATAAATCTGATAGGAAACTTGAATTTATGTAATTAGATAAAAAATGTAAAAATTTCTTACATCAAGAGTAAATTCAATACACTATTAAGGATTTAAAGGTATCAGGTGAAATAAAATACTGCTTAAGGGTAATGATGGTATTTAGGATATCGGGAAGTAATGTGATTAATTTTACATTATAAGTTGAAACGAATTTCTAGGGTTCGAATATAAAACAATACTTAAAAATCAAACTAAAACCTAATTTAGAAATTGATGCGGAAACCGAACCAGAACTTAACCCCAAAACCTAGAATAATTGTAAAAGACTTAAGACCTAGATAATTAAGTATATTAAACCCTAAACAAAATATAACAATAAGCGTTGTAGGATAAAACGAACCTATAGTAGTTATATGAAAAACTGAAACCACGTTTGTGTTATAGGGATGATCGGCGATGGCCTAAGCGAGTCGGACCTTAAGTGAGTGAGCGAGGAGTCAAAGTAAGTTGGGATTAATACGATGCTGCATTTTGGAGGCTTGAGATTATACTTAGTTGTGCTTATTAGATAGTTGGTTGTGTACATGTGCTTGATTATGAGTGATACTATGATTCTATTTGTTGTTCTAGCTTATATTATGTAGGTTGTATGAAATGATTGATCACCCTAAACTAGACTTAATCAAATATACGACTTGTAATCATAATCGGACTTACATGGCAACCCATTAGGGGAAACCTAGGATTCTCCAGCCAAATACCGACCCCTTCGAAAGGGATAGCGCAGGATTGCAAAGGGTCCCTTCTTCATCCTCAGTCGAACTAAGTGACAGGTGAGGAGGTCGCAGCGAGGGTGAAGTCAATGGTTCGAAGGTAGTCACGGGAGGAGCAAGGTCTCCATTACACAAGCTTGGGTTTGGTCGTGAGCTGTTGCATTAATAGTAACTCCTCAACTCGAATTAGAGCGAGCGCAATTTCTCTAATCTCACAACGAGCCGGACAACATCGTACGATGGTATTTACTTGAACATGCATTGCACTTAATAAGTTGGTTAATAACCTTGTTATGTTTATGGTATAGTTTTAAGTCCTTCATCCTAACTTACTAAGTTGTGGTTGCTTACATCCCTATAGATGTCGTGCAGGTGCTGGCTAAGAAGCGGCAAACAACTACTCTGAATCTAGCAATTGCTAGATTCTGGGAAGTGAGGAAAAACATTTGAAGAATAAACACATATTTTTAAGGTTTAAGCTTTTACTTTAGAATTTTTCATTTCTAAATAATGTAACAACTAGGAAATATATTACGGAGAAATATTGTAAACGATAATTGTAATAACTAAATTATAGTGTATATATATATATATATATATTTCCTCACTTTCTTAGGTAAATAATTTATTTAAATTACAAACTATTTACTTCAAAACGGATTAGTCGTGGATGCCTTTTATAGATCAGGTCTAAGATAGCAATTGTACGACCAACTTCTATCTTAAGATGGTTTACACGACGGGGCTATTACGACTCTACCGCTTCGGGGCATAACACTGTGCAAGATCATTAGGATGCTGCCCCAAGATTACTGGTCCTCCCAGTCCCTTACACCCAGCTAAGCATAAGCATAAGCATAAGCAACACACCTTCAATTAATGTCCAATAGCTATTTAATCCGATTATGTAACTATCCTAACAACACAAACAACAAGCAAGTATCTCGTACCTGAATCTTGAGAACAACTGGTAGAATCTTTGTTAAAGGTCTCTTCAATATCAACACCTATGGTACAACGTAGAGATAACAACTTCTAAAATTCTTCTCCAAATTTTCTTATCCTAACTAAGTCTTCTTAGTTATCTTACTAGATTCTTAAACCGAATAAAATTAATATTGCCTAAGATTCTAGAATCAATTTAAATTTCTAAACTAACATAGAATCGATTAGGTTACACTTTAGAAGTTTTAAAAACAAGAAACAAGAAGAAGGAAAGAGGTTGTAAGACCACACTTGGAGATCACAACCGTGGACCTTGATTGTAATTCCCTTCTCAAAACCATGGCAAGACCACATCCTAAAATCATCACCGTGAACTTTAGTCGTAATCCTCTCAATCGCAATTTCCTTTAAATTTCCTCGCTCACACTTCATTCTACCACAAACCTAAGGACCATGGGCAAGATCAAACCCGTATTCCTCTATTCCACAAGCCTTCTCTCCAAAATTCAATTCCTTCACATCAAATCCCCATCACTAACACAATCACTCCTCCTAATCAACAACTCCAATCTCCTTAAACACAATTTTTCTTCTCATTTAACAACCAATCACTAGAAATCCTCAAATCTTTAATCCTTAATAGATTTTCTGGCAAAACATTAAGAAACTCAAAATAACAACAATAAAGATTACAAAACTTGCCAATAGGGCTACGATTTAACACTTCTTTCAATTCCTTATCATTTAGTACCTTGAATCAATTATGAAAATTCATTTCTCCCCTTACCTTAGGTGGAAAACAAATTTTTCTTAAGGTAAATTTATGAGATTCACTAAAACACCATCATAAAGCATACTTACCTTGATTTCCTTCTTTGATCTAGAAAATTGCTGTTGAATTCTAATTCAATCTTACACAAGAACCTCTATTCAAGCCAATGGCATACGTGAGGGATAGGAAAAGAATGATTGTTGACCTAGTCCTTTTTGCTCTTATAAAGCTAAGGTTTCCACGCTTTATGAATTGACAAAAACACCCCTATTCTTAAATCTTATTATTATTCCTTTTTATTTTCTATTTTATGTCTTAATATGCCATGTCTTATTACTTTATATTTGCAGGGTTTTACATTTTTTAACTTAAGATTTGAGTTATTGAAAAAAGTCAATATCTGACACCACATCAAGATGTGTTAACAATGTTGAGCCAAGCCATTAACGAGTTGCTTTAAACTCGACTAACTTTAAACTTAACTTGGCTCATAACTTGATTTGTAAAACAGGTAAGCTCTAAGTCTAAATAAAGTTTGCTTTTTTAGACAAGTCAACCTCAATCTCCTATTTAAGTTCACAGGCCCATACTCAAGTTGGCTCATGGTAGGCTCATAAGCAACTTCATCACCTGGCTCATAAGTTATATTATATTATATTATATAAGGCTCATGAGTAAACTGATGAGTAAGTTCATGAGTTTTCTCTAGCATGTAATTTTCAAACTCAGTAAAAAGTTGACTCAAACTCTAGCTTAATAAATTTTTTTACAAATCTAATCCTTTAAATATTAAGCTTAACTTGCTTTACTCGTTTGCAACCTTAAGAGTTGTTAAACCTCTATTTTGACTTGTTTTGAAAAAAGTTATGAAATGAAAACTACATATGTTATAAATCCAAAAGTTAGAAACAAACTTAAATACCTATAGTATATTTTTTCCCCTTGTTCTTTTACATAACAAATGGTATTGGGAAGAATCATTTCTTAATACAAATGAATATACAAATTTAAATGATTAATCATTGGTAATCTATTAGAAAATAATTTAAAAAAGGGTAAATTTGTTTAATAGATAGTAATCGACGATGCATCTACGATGTATGTGCAAAAAGCAAATGAAGCAATTTAATTCAATTTAGAATATAACACAAAGTAATTAGTTTTTTTTTTTTTTTGTTAAATCATTATATGAAAACAATGATTTCATTTCATCACTCTTAAAACATTGACAACTCGAGGTAACTTATGCTTATAGAGAGAAGGACATAATAACATTAATAATTCGTGTTAACCTGGCTAAACATGTTGTCATACATTGGGAGTACAAAATAAAAGAAAAGAAAAGAAAAATTTGATGGCATCACATTTTTTCTTAAGAAACATTTTTGTAATTAACAAAGTATTATGGAAATTTATTTGTATTTATGTTTTATTACATTGGTAATTTTTAAGTCATGTTAAAAAGGAAAAACATAAAGCTTCTACATCTTGTTATTATAAATGGAATAGAAAATACCTCGAGTTATTACTAAATGGATGGAACAACACTTGAGTTGATCTATTAAAAATTAATTATATAATACAAAAAAGATGAAATTTTTTCCTCCATTTACGACTATTCACTTAATAATATAGATACAGATAACTTTTCCAAAAAAATGTAGATACAAATATAAATTGATATAGATATATTTATATAGACTAATGTGTACTTTGACATATAGGATATAATAGTCACTTTACCTTATTAACATTACTATATTAATGTATATTATTGTACTATAATTGTAGAGAGGAGAGTTTGTTTTGAAGTGAGTGTAGGAAATTACTTGGAATTCCTTAAGCAACCATCGAGGTGAAGAAAAAAAGAAAGATAGGTAGTAATTATTGTTGGAACAAACTAAGTAATATGATGGACAAAGGTATGATTTTGCGATGAATGCAACCTAAACATTCTTATTAATTTGATATAATAGAAAATTAAAATTTATTAATATAGTATGACCGTATTAGTATGCATTAATATAATTTATCTATCATTATTAACATATTACTATGTATTAATATAGTTTGCTTGCATTATCACTATATAAATATAGTGTATCCGTCATTATTACTACATTAATATTGTTAACATATCTTATGTCATTAATATAGTTTGGCTATCAATATTATTTTATTAATATATATATTAATAATATAGTTTAAATGTCATTATTACTGTATTTATATGCATCAAAATGTATTATCACTTCATTAATGGTATTAACATAGCTTGACCATCATTGTCACTATATTAATTAGGGTAATTTTTAGATTCTAATGTAAAACTTTTTGGTATAAATTAATATTGCCTAAAAGGCGCACACACATGCGTCAAATGTATTACAATATTGAATAAATGAATTAAACATAAAAAAGAGGTTATCAATAATGTAGAAATAAAGATAAAACATTAAGATAATCAAAACCCAAGTCTTTAAGATTTCGGACTAACTCTACAGTCTCAATCTTTGACCTAAAAAAAGGAAGGGGAACAGGATTAGACAAGGTGTTGTCTAGACCTGATTCAATATTACACACTTTCTGCAAGTTTATAATGTAAGAATGATATTTTGTTTTCTAAAGAAACTTTTTTATGTTTTTTTTTTCAATGTTATTTCTTAAATAGACAAAGACTATATGTTGGTTATTAGAGGAAGGAGTAAATCTCCTTGGATTTCTATGCTCTCTAGGGATACACTGCAAAGTCCTTTGCTTGGTTTTGTGCTCTATTGATGGAACTATATTTTCTTGCTAGTTTTTACAAAATTAAAATGAACTGTAGAGATAAGTTTAATAATACAAATTATGACCATAAGAATGAGATCCCATGTCCTATGTACTTTTGGAAATACCATTGATCCATATATCTTTCTCACTGGAACTGAACCATATCTAATAAAATAAAAATAAAAATTGAAATTGAAAATAATTAATTTTTACTTTTATTATTTTTCCAAACCAAATGTTTTAGTATCTTAAAATCCATTATTCTTATGGCTAATGAATTTAGTAACATCGTCACAATAGGAAAAATCATACATGCTAAAAAAATCCTATCCAGAATTAGCAACCACTTTTGTATGATTCTTTTTTCACTTTTTCTCTGACAAAGAAATAATTACAAAAGTTACTCACTATAGTTTTGTTCCTCTTTAAACAAATTACAATTGAGAATTAAAAAGAAAAGAAATGTAAAACTCTTATCTTACAATATACAAGAATGATACGAATATAAAGGAAAAAGATAATTATGCCAATAAATGAAAGCAAAAGGCAAAAAACTCTTGAGCAGCTCTTAAGCGTTCACCCATTTACCATATCATTAAAATTATTGACATTGGAAATACTAAAGCAAGTAGCTAAATTTTAAGTACACATGAAGGCTAATGTACGTACAAATCGTCTAATCATATTAAAATACTAAATATTTTTGTTCCAAGTTTTATTTAATGAATTATTTTTCGTGGTGCAATAATCAACTGCATACAACACAGAATCATTAAAAATAAAAAACATAATTTTTACATTTATCGGCCTTAAATAATTATTCCTCTATTTATAAACATAAAATCTTAAGTTGCAAAGGGGTTTCTCTAAATGCTATTCAAGACTCATAGATTATGCATAAACTAAGGTTTAAATTCCTTTTTTATTAAACTCCTCTTCAACGCATTACCTGCAAAATAAGCGAAAAATTTGATGGCATTGGGATTTTATATTTTAAATGACAGTACTATCAAACTGAAAAATCTTGGCAAAGCATATAGAAAAGATATTTAGAAAAATTTTGTACAAGAAGAATACCATCTTCATTGACATAAACTAACCAATATATATGTATATATATATACACAATGAGATTAAAAAAAAAAACTGAATCAAAGAAGGATAAAGTAATGGACAATATAATTTTTTTTTTTTCCTTTTCCTTACATAATTATTGGATAACTCTGGTTATTTTATAGTGTCATTTTTCCTTTATTACAAAATCTAAACTTTAGCAACTAACGCCAATACTGATATCGAGATAAAATAAAAAAAAAAAAAAGAAAGAAAGAAAGAAAAAAAGCACTTCAAGGGGCAACTTATATATTGCATATTAATACTAATGTCTTTCCAAAAAAATTATTCATAACGTAAAAAAGAAACATGTAAAAACCCCTTCAAAATTAAAAAAGAAAAAGAAATAGAAAGGGAATATAATCTAAAAACTGCATAAAACTATGTGGCAATTAAATCTTTATAAAGAGTTTGCGATGAAAAAAAGATGGTTGGCCATTGAGTCTTTTTTATTGCACCTAAATTACAGTAACATAAAAGAAAAAGAAATGGAACACAACTTTATCAAGCTATATCATATGACTTGTTATTCTAAAGTATAATTTCTTGTATAATTATTTTGAATGTTTTATTGGAAGTCTTCTTGATCATAACTCTACAATCATAAGTTTAAGAACCAATTTGGAGATTCTCCATTTCAATCACACATATTGTCAAAATAAATAAGTAAATAAATGTGACATCCATATCATTAAGAAAGCCATCGACACACTAAGGAAAATCTGTAATATAGTAACAATGAGAGAACAGTACCAAAAAGGTTTTGGAGAAAAACTATGACATGAAGACAGCGAGAGAACAATACAAAAGAAGGCTTGAGAAATAGCCTTTTTCAATAGAAAAAACAATTGTTGATGTCTCGATGGAGAATAGAAAAGCCATTGTTAGGGAGAGAGAGAGTGCTTTCGAAGAGAAAATTAACAAATGAACGGATAGAAAAACTTGCCAGAAAAACTAAATGTTACATCACGGGATATGACTTGTTATTCTAAAGTATAATTTCTTGTATAATTATGGTTCCATTAAGTAAATGTCACATCACGGGAAGAGAGATTGGAAACACAATGTCCCTTCTACCCTTTTTATTCGAACGTGTAAAGAGTATTAAGAGATGTTGCAATGAAAAGAAGTTAGATTTTTTTAGGGAAATGGTAGGAATTTCGTAGAAAAAAAAAAAGAAATAATGTATTTGTTTAATAATATAGATAATGATGACAAAAATAATTTATTATGTATATGGATGCACATAAACTAATTAAATTCAAACAAATATAAAATTTTATTATATTTTAACTCTTTTATATTTGTATTATTACTCTAGAATTCCTTATTTTTACTTTCAAAGATGTATGCCGATACATAAATAACTCATGTGCTCACAAAATACTTTAATTACATAGTAAAAATATAATATATAGTTCCATTTTGACATGTAAGAAAAGAAAATTTTAATTACTCACTTAAAATTTAAAGTGAGGAAAAAGAAAAGAATAAGAGAAAATAAATCACCTTTCTTTATTTGGAAAAGTGGGGGGTGAAAGAAAATAAAATAAATTTACATATTTCATGTGGCCCACAAAAACTTTTTCCTCCACATATGGAGCTAATTATTAAAGAAACTCAATTAAACAACTTTTAAATAAAAGACATTTCAACTTTTGAAGACTTTCCATTTTTTAGCAAGTTTTAACAGATATCTAATCAACTTTCTATCCATTATTATTACTTTTCTATTTAAACAAATATTTTTCCTTCATTTTCATTCTGTCCTAATTCCATTTTCTTATTTACTTTAATTTCTGTTTCTTTCCTCTATCCCAAATAGTGTAAATGTATTTATCCCAATTTAATTACCCCATAAAACTAGATAAAAAAAGTTCAGTAAAATTGTTTTTTGAGAGAATGCTCTAAAAGGAATGTGATCCATAGAAATGAGCAATGAAATGTAGGGGTTCCTTCACAGTTTGCATAGATTTACTATAATAATAATGCCAAGCATTATTAAATTGGGATAAGCATTATTAATAATAAGCAAAGGACTCTACCTACCTATGCTTGTAAATAAAAGACAGTATTGTCAGGCTTAAATTAACTCACTTTACCAACCCGATTCAACGTTATTTTCTAAGAGAAAGCTTGGAAAGGAATATAATCCATAGAAATGAACAATAAAAAGTAAAGCATTGCTTCATTTAGACAAGTCTCCCTTCAGTGACGATTTAAGCTTCATGCCGAGTGTAGCACATCATGTAACCAATGACAGATTTAATTAGAATTAATTATAGATTTGATTATTTTTTATTTCTAGCTTTGTAATTTATTAAAAATAGCTGTAAAATATTTATTTCTAGTATTGTATTTATTAGAAATAACTGCAAATTTTTTTTTAATTGTAAATATTTTGTTTCCTAAAATCATGATCTTAGGAGATGTCCACGTAGCCTATAAAAGGCGGAATTATCACATATTTCTCTATATTCTCTTAATTTATTTCTCTATAAGCTATCAAAGTGGTTCTAATCTTGGGAATCATGCTCTTTTGTTTCTCAAATTGAGTCTCTTTTAGCCTTCATTGCCACTTGAACATTTTTCCTTCAATGTCAAATTCACAAAACCAAGTAAACGACCTAAACTTCTCTCAATCTCGAAATGGAGAGCAATTATTGGATCAAATCATCACAACTCAACAACAAACCCTTTTCAATGGGAGTTCTTCTAGTGTATCTAATAGTGATCTCCAAATTATGGCTCCATCCTATTAGTTGGATAGAAAAAACTATCTATCCTTGTCCCAAATTGTGCAGACAAGAAACAAAATCATCCACTAGGATAGAACTAGGCCTAGTCAAGATGACCTTGGTTTTTTTGCTTAAGATGTTGAAGACTCCATAATAATGTCTTGATTATGGACATCCATGATACCTTCCATTACAAAAAATTGCATGTTTCTCCCATCAACTCATGCCATTTAGGAAACTTTAAAGGAAAGCTATTCAAAGAAGAAGGACAAGGCAACCATTTATGAAATAAGGACTAAGTTAACAACTTGTAAGTAAGGAAATAACCCAATTACTAAATATTATAATATCTTGAAAGGCTTGTGGCTCAAAATGGACCATTACCAATATCACAATGAACTCAAGACACAAAAACTTTTATGAGTCAGATTGAGGAAACTTGACTAATTGATTTTCTTACAGGTTAGAATACTAAATATGACCCAATCAAAGTGCAAATTTTGTGTAAGGAGCAATTGCCATCTATGTCTAAGGTTTTCTCGCTTGTGAGAAAAGAAGAGAGTCGTCGAAGTGTTATGCTAAAGCCAATTACTGACATATTTGGATCTACAATGGCGATTACGAAATTAAGACCCACAATAAAGCCCCCAAGTGAGTCACATACTTATAATGACAATTTGTGGCGCACATACCATAAAAAATCACACCATACTAAAGAAAATAGTTTCAAGCTCCATAGAAAGGAAAATGTTCTTAACCATGTTAGTAGTTCTAAGGATTTTAAGAATGGATGAGCAAATGTATCTACTCAAGAAGTGGAGGATGTAAAAAAAGGGAAGAAAGTCAAAGTGCTCATATTGTTGTCAATCAAATTAATCCAAAGAAACCAAAGGTCAAATTGAGTAAGGCGGACCTTAACTGCCTTAAAGGTTTGTTAGACTCCCTTTTCAAATCCTCTGGTACTTGCTTTTTGGCACAGAATGGTATGTATTGCATTTCTTCATCCTTTAATGCTACTAGAAAATTCAATTATAATTCCTAGGTTGTAGATTCTTGATAGAAATCAAACCACCAAACCCTTAACCCATGCCAGAGCTCAAGGCCTAGAAAGCATGGCCAGGTGAATTTAAGACCCACCACTAAGCAGTTCGAGCTAATGCAATCTACCAACCTGATGCCTTAGCTAAACCAAACTCTCTCGCACTCATCATTCATCTCCAACTATTGACCTAAACTACACTTGAACATCAACTCAACCAACCTGAATCCGAGTCATACTAAAAGTTTCTAAGGTAAATTCGCCTCGAAAGAATTATCTACTCAACTTGGCATAACCATCCTACCACCCCTGCTCAACACATTGGCTCGACAGAAACCTAGTTAATCGTACAAAATTCTCTTTTCTACCAAAAAGCCATCTACCCACAATGAGCTACATGTCTGAGCAACCATGTGACAAAATCCTCCGTACAAGATGCTGATTTTGTTATATTTTCAATTGTACCCTTATTATTTCTTGCATGTTACTTCTTTTAGATAATACCCTTTTTAGTCTTTCCCATTTTTAGGTAGATTGTCCTAGTTTTTCGAGTATAAATACTCATCGTACATGTAACCACAGAGATCATCATTCATATATCAAATATACTTCTTTGTAAACATTGCTCTCATTAGCTTATTTATTTTTCCTCACTCTTATCCTAATCCTTAAGTAAAGCTAGGTGGCAAGTAATATCACTAAACCACCTCGTATGTCATATTGAGTTGTGTTATGAGCCCTCAGAAGTTCTATTGGTGCATCATATCATGTGAAACCGTTCATGGGTTTGCTTATGTTTTACCTTTCCTATTGTTTTCCGTACCTTTCCATTAATTTTTTCGAGCTTTCTACAAGCTCAGACCTACCCTAGTGACCGCCTTATCTATTCTCAGCTATGGTTTCGCATCATCTTGATATTAGAGCAAAGGTTTCATTTAGGTAAGTTGTATTTGAGTTTTTGTGAAATAGTGTTTGTTATAATAATGCATTGTGGTAGTGTGAAGAGTCATTGAAGTGTTTGCATAAGTTAAAGGGTGTAGTAGTTACTTTCGTGTATACTCTGTTTTTCCCTATTTCAAGTACCTGAAAACAGAGCAAGTTCAAGTAAGGTTTATTGTTCTTTGGAGGAGTTACTGTGTTCACGAATCAACTAAACCTTTGTGAAGAACCGTATTTGTTGTTTCTTAGAATCTAAGTTGTTATTAAGTTTATCGAAGAAAATGATCAGCCCAAGTGTTAACGCTGGAATTGAGGATGACAATTGTGGTGTTATCCACCACAGCCGACAACGTTAGGGCACCCCTAGGAATACAAATGAAAGACTTAATGAAGTGGCCAACCTCTTAGTTGATTTAACCAAAGTTGTTCGTGCAATGGCCTATCAACCTGTTAAGGCCGAGCAGAGCACTCTGCAGGTTGCTCAACCTATTAGGGGACAAAACCCAACTCAACAAGTTCGAAGTGAAGGAGTAGGAAGATGAATACAACGAAGAATCAACTTAAGAGATATGGATAATGATGAAGAAGAAGAGTATAATAAGGAAGAAGAGTAAGCTCGAACACCCCAAGCTACCGACCATATGAAGCTTCAAATTCCAAGTTTCGATGGTTTTAGGAGTACAAATGATTATTTAGATTGGGAGGAGAACGTTGAGCGTGTCTTTGATTATTACCAGTACAAGGATTGAGAGAATGTGAAGACTACAGCTATTGAGTTCTCAAGGTATGCCACAATATAGTAGAAGAACTTCCAAATTATGAGGAGACGAGAAGAATTTAAGGAAGTTAATACTTAACCTGAGATAAAGAGAATCCTTAGAAACAAGTTTGTACCGGATACTTATTTGCAAAACACTTTTGCACGCCTTCAAGAGCTAAGATAAGGAGGTCAAATTTTTTATGAGAATGTTTAAGAATTCCAAATACTTATGATGCAATGCGAAGTAAATGAGTCATCAACCCGAACGGTATCGAGATTTCTTACTAGATTAAGGAATGATATCTGAGATATTATAGAACTTCAATAGTTCACTATAATAGTTCACTATGATGGATGAGGTTATATAAATAGCCCAGCAAGTGGAGAGACAAGGAAGGAACAAAGTGCCGACCCAACTCCCAATGAACCGACTTGGTCAATCAAGCCGACCTACCCAGGGAAGTTACCAAGCTTAGTCAAGTACTAAGCTGAATAGAAAAGTAGATGTCAAAGCCGAACCGAAGGGTCGACCTAATGGTTAATCCGATCAAAATAGATATATAAAATACTACAAATACTCCAATAAGTATACTGGGCCAGAATCAAGTAATAAAAAGTAAGTGAGATTGTTGATCCCTCAATGACTATAAAATTACCAAAATTTAGGCAAGTGAATTTGGACTATGAATTATTAATCTAATAATTAGCCTAAAACTGTCAAAGAGAAAATAACAAAAATATATCTAAAACGGAACAATCAATTTAAAATGTAGGAAAACAAAATCCACATTAGTTATGCAAATCAAATTATCATCATGTTATATAGATTAATAGCTATACGATCATTCAAGTAAAATTATCATGCCTTAAAATTTAAGGACTTAAACATCTAATTAATCGATCAACTCTCGCATCTCTAATTAACGGTAGATTCTAAATTACAATCATACATCTCTCAATACTATGATCAACTAATGCTCTAAATCAATTATCCCTAATGTCTTAACGAATAATTAACTTAAGACACTACATTAATCCTTGGATAATTTCAAACTAATCTAATTAACTCCACTCTCGCATTAGCTAATTAGTTTAATCAAGAATTTCTAACAAACCCTATGCTAGGAATCAACTTTCAACTATATCTAAGCCGAAGCAAACCTATCTGAGTTGAGGCCTACCAAAGCTTACCAAGGCTGAGTGATAGCCAAAAGAACAAAAGGAAGGAAGATAAACACTCGACATCAAGTCTATCGTTAGCCGAGGTACTGAGAAACCACAAAGCCGAGGTACTGAGATACCACAAGGCCGAGTACTTGAGACTAAAGAACCACTCGACATAGCATCAAGAGACTCATGCCACCTGATTCTAAAACTCAATAATTATGAGCCGACTTTTCTAATGTCTCGGTTAAACACTGCAAGACTTCGGAGACTCCTTCCTAAACCCGCACATCCAACTGTCAACCTTGTTCGGTTCGAATACTACTCCTTCCAGGACATGCCAAGTGATTGCATGCCAACTCCCCTTGTAAAACACACAGTTTTGCATTCTTATACATGTTTTCCTTTATTTTATTTATGAGCCTAACTCTTTAAGGTTTAAGGCTTTATGCATTATTTACAGTTTTACTATTAGGATTTAAGACTTACTATAAATAGCAACATCTGTAAACAACGAAGATATAGACATAGACGTCAATATATACGAAATCAGATAGAAAAGTATATTCCTGTGATTGGAATCTTTTCCTTTTTGAGCAAGGCTACTCTTAAGCTAGCATTTGCTGGATTATCAAGTATAGATTAAACTCTTTAATCTCTCCCACATTCTTATCGATCTTAACCTTAAGATTGTGGCGAACCCCTTCATTTGAATCAGTTTGTAAGATGCATCTAACCTTCATTTGAATCTCAAGCAACATTTAGTGTTCGTGAGTTATATCAAACTCTATTTCAAGCTCAAACCCTTGATTGTATTTGTGTCTTGGTGCATGATATCCATTCACATTCACCGTTGAAACCAACCATCTCACTTTCCATCCATCAAACCCATTCTGACCCTATTTCAAGATCCGCTGCTGTTCCTTCAATTTGTATCACCTTATATCAACTCCCATATAAATATTGTTTCTAACAATTATAACAATAGAGAATTATAATTGAAATCATAGAATTTGTAATCATAAATTATCCACATATCTATTAACCCTATAACATAACTACAATTATCATCTTAGCTATCTAGGGGTTCATCAATTCCCTACAATTTAAACCTAACCAACCATGGAAATTAAAATAAAAGCACATATAATTATCAAATTTGTAAAGAAGTCCATGATTAAAAATAAGAATATATCAAAGAATTGCATAAATAGAAATAGGATAGAAATCACCAATTCTATAATTATGACAAAGAAACTTCAATTGCAAAAACTCTAAGGATGATCTTCACAGCAATAACATGGTCTTCTCAATAATCTAAGAACTACCAAAAGAAAAACTCTTTAAACTATGTCCTAACTTCATCTAAAACTCTCTAGGTTAAAAAAAGATGCCAAAAAGTCCCCTAAAATATCAACACACACCTATTTATGGAGCAAACAAGGGTTGGCTCGCAACTAGATATTTCTTCACTAAAGGCCAACCATGAAGACTAGTGGTGCTGAGTTCAAGGCCGCTAATGTTCAATTAAAGGCTAGTGGGGTTTAATATAGGCCGACTCAAGGCTGGCTACCTTAAATTCCCATGTGCATCAGATTAATTCAGGCTTCCTTTATTTTCGTAAAACTCCTCCAAATCGCACATATTTCCACTTTGAATCCTTCGAAACTTAAAATATCTAAACGAAATACTTAAGTACCATTTCTTAATAATTTCTATAAAATCAATAATAATTCCACATAATTCACACACTAAAATATGAGAATAATATGCCTTTATCAATAATGACACGACAACAAGAATATATGAGAAGAGGCAAGGATCCGAAAGGAAAAGTAGCTAGATCAAGTGCTTTAAGTGCCAAGGATTTGGGTACATGGCTATTCAATATACAAACCGAATGATCATGATCATTAAGGGAGATGTCTTGAAGATTGGAATAGATAGCATAGGTGAGGAACTTGAGGAGGAGAAAGAAGTAGGAGATGAGATTGATGTTAATGCTGACCTGATTGAGGAAAATGTGCTTATAGAGAACTTAGATAAGTTGACTCTAGTTATCCGAAGTGCAATGAGCTTAAAACCTTCTACCAAGGAGAATCAAAGAGAGATATTATTCCACATCTCCTACAAAGTAAATAATCAGGTGTACGCACTCATAATAAACAGTAGAAGCTGCACCTATGTAGCATCCGCCAACCTAGTTAAGAAGTTTAAGCTGCCAACCACTTCACATCTAGAGTCGTATAAATTACATTGGCTAAACGAAAGGGAGCACTATATATCACTCAGTAAGTGCTGCTACCGCGAATCTCAATTGAAAACTATTCTGACAAAATTCTTTGTGACGTAGTACCCATGTGCGCATCACATGTGCTATTACGTTAAACCCTATACAGCTGAGTCAAGTTAGCAAGCTACAACCTAAACTTGCCCACAGATCAAAAAAGGCTCTTGTGTTAAGTAGAACAGAACTTAGAGAAGCTATCAAGGTCGATGTGCCAACTTTTCTATTACTCAAACAACTACTAAAATTGAATGAGCAAAGTGAACTACCCCTAGAGGTTAAAGAACTACTAGAAGAGTATACTAACCTATTTCCAAAATAGTTACCTGAAGGATTACCCCCTTTTAGAGGCATTGAATATTATATTGACTTAATACATGGCACTACCCTACCAAACAAACCAACTTATCGGATGAATCCTAAATAAGCTGTCAAACTTCAAAGACAAGTCAATGAACTACTAAAGAAAGGATATGTAAGGGAATGTCTAAGCTCCTGCGCTGTACTTGTGTTACTTATGCCAAAGAAGGATGAAACATAGCGTATATGCGTGGACAATAAAGTTATCAACAAGATTACGATTAAGTACCGATAACCCATCTCAAGGTTAGATGATATGTTGGATGAACTGAGTAATGCGAAGGTATTCAGTAAAATAGATCTAAAGTCAGGATACCACCAAATTCGAATGAGACAAGAGGATGAATAGAAGACCACTTTTAAGACTCGATATGGCCTATATGAGTGGATGGCCATGCCTTTTGAGCTATCAAACATCCCAAGTACTTTCATGAGGCTAATAAATCATGTTTTGAGAGATTTGATTGAGAAATTTGTTGTCATCTACTTCGACAATATCCTTGTCTATAGTGTCGACCTAGCAATGTATACTGACCACCTCCGCACTATTTTTTATATCCTCCAAGCAAAGAGATTGTTCAGAAACTTGAAGGAATATTGATTTTGTTAGGAGGAAGTGATCCTCTTAGGCTATGTGGCTGGTGGAAGAGGATTGAGAGTTGATAAAAAAAAAAAAAGTTATAAGCTATAATTGAGTAGCTGACCTTGACCTCCCGTACTGAGGCTAGAAGTTTTCATAGATTGGCATCGTTCTACCAACGCTTTATCTAAGGATTCAATACCATTGTAACACCTCTAACTAAACTTACAAAGAAGAATGTAGAGTTCAAGTGAGAAGAGAAAGAGGAGAGGAGCTTTGCCGAAGTGAAAATTAGGTTGACCTCTACCCCAATCTTGACTCTACCGGACTTTAAAAGAATATTTGAGCTTAAATGTAATACATCAGGTATCAGCATCAGATTTGTACTAATGCAAGAAAGTAGACCTGTCACTTATCATAGCAAGAAGCTCAAGAGAGCGTAGTTGAACTATTATGTATATGACAAAGAACTTTTAGCCTTAATTCGAGCTCTTCATGAATAGCAACACTATCTTCTACCAAAAGAATTTGTTATATACATTGATCATAAGTCCTTGAGGTATTTATGGAGCTAATCCAAACTTTCCAAACGCCAAGCCTAATGGATTGAGTTCTTGAAGGGGCTTAATTGTATCATTAAGTACAAGCAAAGCAAGAATAATGTAGTTACCAACATCCTGTTGAGAAGACATGTTCTTCTCACTGAGCTACAAACTAGACTATTAGGTTTTGCCAACAAAAGAGAGCAGTATCAGAATAATCCTCATTTTAGTCCTATATATAAGAACTGTGGAGAAGGAAGAGCAACAGATAAGTACCATGTAGAGGATGGATATTTGTTCAAAGGTAGCAAGTTGTATGTGCCGACCTATTCGATGAGAGAGCTACTAGTAAGAGAAGCCCATAGTAGAAGACTCTCTAGACACTTTAGAGAGAGAAGAATATATGAGCTATTAAATGATAGATTCTTCTAACCTACAATGATGCGTGACATTCATCATGTGATTGGGAGATGTACTATCTATAAGAAAGCAAAGAGCCTAGCAAAACAAGGGAAAGCAATACCTTTGCCTATTCCGACTAGACCATAGGTTGGCCTAAGTATGGACTTTATCTTTGGATTACCCTATATTACCTATGATAAAGATTCTATCACGGTTGTCATGGATAGGTCCAACAAAATGGCACATTTTGTGCTCTGTGCTAAAACTAACGATGCTTCAGCTATTGCTTCTTTATTTTTGTAGGAAATAGTTCACTTGCACGGAGTACTAAAATGTATGGTGTCAGAGTAAGACCTAAAATTTCAAAATCATTTCTAGAGAACCCTCTAGCATTGAATGGGAACCAAACTACTGTTCAACATCTCTTGCCATTCCCAAACCGACAGCCAAACTAAGGTAGTCAACCATACCCTAGGATCACTGCTCCAAGCTACAATGGAGAAGAACTTAACTAACTGGAATATCTACTTGCCTGTAGTCAAATTTATTTACAACAAGATAGAACACACCACCACCAGGCATACCCCATTTGAAGTTGCCTATGGTTTTAACCCCAAACTACCCCCTTGATCACACCCTCAATACTGCCCATTGACCCCAAGCTAAATCCATCCAACAAATTTATCAACGAGTCACTCAATAGATTGATCAAGCTACCATAAAACTAATAAAGAAGAGCAAAAGAAGGAAGACCAAGCAATTTTAGCTAGGAGACCAAGTGCGATTACACCTAAATAAGGAAAGATTCCCTAATAAGAGAAAGAACAAACTATCTGCATAAGTTGAAGGGTCGTTCAAAATACTTTAGAAGATTAATGACAATGCATACAAACTTGAGCTTCTAGAAGATTTCGGAGTGTCGGACATGTTTAATGTTGCTAACCATAGCCCTTACCAATCTAAGGGGAACTTAGACAAGGACCAACCAGATTTGATCTCAAATCCCAATTAGCTAGGTAGAGATGATAGGAATCAAACCACCAGACCCTTGAGCCGTACCCAAGCCCAAGGGTTGGAAAGCATAGCCAGGCGAATTCTTTCCTTAAGACCCACCACCGAGCAATCCAAACTACTACAATCTGCCAACTTAATGCCCTAGCCAAACCAAACCTTCTTGCACTCATCATTCATCTCCAGCTATCGATTTAAACTGCACTTGAACATCAACTCAGCAAAGTTGAATTCGAGTCATACTGAAAGTGTTCGAGGTGAATTTGCCTCGAAAGAATTATCTACTCAACTCGACATAGCCAACCTACGACCCTTACTCAATACCTCAACTTGGCAAAAACCAAGCTAATTGTACAGAATTATCTTATCTACCAAAAACCCATCTACCTACAATGAACCACATGTCCAAGCAACCATGTGATAGAGTCCTCTGTACAAGATGTTCATTTTGTTGTATTTTCAATTATACCCTTATTATTCCTTACATATTACTTTTTTTAGATAATACTCTTTTTAGTCTTTTCCATTTGTAGGTAGATTGCCCTAGTTTTTAAAATATAAATACCCACTATACATGTAGCCACATGGATCATCATCCATATACCAAATATACTTCTTTGTGAAAATTGCTCTCATTAGCTTATTTATTTTTCCTCACTCTTATCCTAACTCTTAAGTAAGGTTAGGTGACAAATAACTTCACCAGACTACCTCATGCATCATATCAAGTTGTACCATAGGCCCTCGGAAGTTCTATTAGTGTGTCATATCCTGTGAAATTGTTCATGGGTTTGCTTGTGTTTTACCTTTCTTGTTGTTTACCGTACCTTTCCATCACTTTTTTCAAGCTTTTTGCAAGCTCCGATCCATCTTAGCGACCGGCCTTGTTTGTTCTCAACTACAATTCTACATCAATCTAATGCAATAGACCACATGACTCATACGTCTACTAATTTCATTTCCCATAATCTAAATTCTAACAATCATTTGATTATAGTAGCCAATGGATCCATGTGTCCTGTTAGGGTAAGGCAACATCCACATTAGCCCTTATTTCAACTCAAGAATGGTCTTAACATTTCTAACCAAACCATAAATCTCCTATCAATCCATCAATTAACTAAGGATCTTGATTGTTCTGTCGCTTTCTTTAATACTCATTGTATTTTCAAGATTGGACTATGGGAAAGATGATTGGAGTTGCTAAAGCTCAAGATAGACTCTACATTCCTAATGATATGAAAAACCTGACCACTGTATAAGCTTAACTTGTAAGGTCCCCAACCTCTAAAGAATTAGAAATTTAGGCCTACCATCAGCGTCTTGGTCATATAACTTTTTGCTATTTTAAAATAGGAATTTCTATCTAGAACTTTCATTGTAATAACTACATTCTTGCAAAACATTAGAGACAATCGTTTCCATCCTCATTGCTAAAATCAACACCACCTTTTGATTTTGTTTATTCCGATGTGTGGGGACCTTCAAAAATTCCTAATGTGAAATGGTTCGTCATGTTTTTCAATGATTACGCTCGAGTAACTTGGTTGTTTCTCCTTAAGGAAAAACCTCAAGTTCCATTTATTTTACAAAATTTTTTCAACCAAATACAAAACCCAATTTAGAACTTCTATCAAACACTTTTGAACTAATATTAGGCAAGAATATATAAACTATATGCTGACACAATTTTTCAAAGCCATTGGTGTTATCTATGAGATTTCTTATATTAACACTCCATTACAAAATGGAGTACAGAGTGAAAAAATCGTCATTTACATGATATGGTTCAAGCCCTTCTATTCCATCATCATGTGTCATCACATTTTGGGGGAGAAGCTACATTAACAATAGCTCATCTAATTAATCGTATTCTATTAAGAGTCCATCTCAAAACTCCAATAGAAGTATTGGCTGATTTTTTTTTTTTTTTCCACCCATTACAACATACTCCTTACCCTTCAAAATTTGTGGATGAACTACATGTCCATATTCACAAAACCATTGTTTTAAACTAAAGCCTCAATCCTTGAAATGCCTTTTTTTTAGGATATCCTAATATATAAGAAGGGTACTGTTGTTACCATCCTCTTAATTCTTTGTTTCCATAAATGTAATTTTTCATGAAAATGAAGCTTACGACTCAATCCCAATGTCTCAACTTCAAGGGGAGAATTTATCTAAAAGAGACAATTTGTTTTGGCTTGATCTTCTGTTTCATACACCAAAAACAACAACTCTTGATACAACTCTCCAAGATATAACATCCCCAACAACTCTTATTCAGTCTGATACATCAAAAATAATAGCTCTTAATACACCTCATACACCTGACACAATAGATGTTGTCACTAATACACCTTGATACAACAATTGCAGCCCCAATTCAACCCATACAATAGCTCAACACCTTGTTCAGCCACACGATCACTTAAATCAGCCTTAACACTTTACCAGTCCATTTGATTCATTTCTTCAACGAAAGGATCTTGAGCAATACAGGTTAGTCTATACAAGAAAACATAAGAATATTTCAGTGCAAAAAGCACTCCAAGAATCTGTCTTAGATAAAGGTAAACCCTCTTCTCTTGAAATGAATGATAAGTTTTTTCTAATAGACATTGATTTGCCAATTATCTTGAGAAAGCGTATGCGTAAGTGTACTCTAACATCCCATTGATTATTTTATTTCATCTAATCGTACATCTCATCAACACAAAATTTTTCATACAATCCTTAATTCAATTAGAATTCTAGAGAATTTTCAAGAAGCAATGCAAGATAGAAATTGGATACATCCTCTGAAGGAAGAGATGAGTGCTTTCAAAAGAAATGGAACATAGGAAATAATTAACTGTCCTCTTAAGAAGAGGACTATTTAGGTGCAAATGGGTATATACCTTAAAACATTAAAGAGATGGCACTCTATAGAGATACAAAGCGAGATCAATGATTAAGGGATATACATAAATACATGGAGTTGAATATTAGGAAAGTTTCTCCCCAATAGCAAAGATGAATACTAAAAGGGTTCTTTTTTCTCTTGTAGATAACCCAAATTAGATTCTATAGCAATTTGATGTAGAGAACATATTCCTCCATGGCGACCTAAAAAAAGAAGTATATATGTAAGTTCCACCCAAATTTAGAGGACAACTTGGCCAGAACAAAATATATATGCTAAAAAAGGTCCTTTATGACTTGAAATGATCACCATAAGCATGGTTTAGAAGATTCACAAAAGCAATGCTACAAATAGGATACAAATAATGCCAAGGTGAGTATACTCTTTTTGTCAAGTATTCAAATAAAAGTAGACTTATTATACTTCTTATCTATGCAAATGATATAATTATCATTGAAATTGACATTATTGAACAAATGAACCTTAAGGAACGTTCAACTAGAAAGTTTGAGATTAGGGATTTAGGAAGTATAAGGCACTTCTTAGGGATAAAAGTAGCCTATTCTAAGTAAGGGATCTTTATATCTTGAAGGAAGCATACATTAGACTTGTACATTAGACTAGTTAAAAGAAACTGGAAAACTTGCATATAGACCAATAAACATTCCTATTGAACAAAATCATAAATTAAGTGGCTAAGATGAGGGGTCAAAAGTAGATAATGGCTAGTACCAAAGAATTGTAGGAAGGTTAATATATTTGACCCATACTAAACCTAACATAGCTTATGCAAGATTTATACGTAATCCATGTCAAGCACATATGCAAGCAATTGAGATAATCATAAGTCATCTTAGTTTACTCCTGGACATGGAATCTTATTTAACAAAGGAAATTGAATTTTCTTAAAAACATATACAAACACAAACCATGCACGCTCCTTAACAAATAGGAGGTCCACCATGAGGTTATGTATTTCTTAGAGGAAATTTAGTTGCTTGGAAGAGTGAAAAACAACCAATGACTGCAAGATTTAGTGCAGAAGCCAAGTTTAGGGCTACAGCCCATGACATTTGCAAATTGTTGTGGTTAAAAAAAAATTTAGAAGATATAAGAATCAAGAGTGAAGAATTGATACAATAATACTATGTTAATAAATCAACTATTAGCATTGCACACAATACAATTCAACACAATCAAACTAAGCATATAAAGTTAGATAGACATTTTATAAAAGACAAGTTAAATGGTGGACTAATTACTATACCACATATTGCCTCCAACAAACAATTAGCATTTGTCATTACAAAAGAATTATCAACTACAAGATTTCAAGACATCACTTACAAGGTGGAAATGAAAGATATCCACTCACCAACTTAAAAAGAAATTATAGGAAATCACTGACAAATTTGATTGGAATTAATTATATAATTGATTAGTTTTTATTTCTAGCATTATATTTATTAAAAATAGCTGTAAAATATTTATTTCCAGCATTGTATTTATTAAAAATAACTGTAAAATATTTTTTCTTAATTATAAATACTCTGTTTCCTAAAATCATGATATTAGGAGATATCCATGTAACCTATAAAAGACCATTGTATCATTCTCTCTAATAATGCAAAATTACACATTTCTATAACATTCTCTTCATCTATTTCTCTACACCGAGTATAAGACCAAAGGAACAAGTTTGCAGACCAATGCATCACCCCAAATTATCTGTTAGTTTTTCTTTTTTTTACAAGATAGTTAAAGCTCCATTCTCACTCTACTCATCCGCGAAATACATGATTCGAGATCCACCGATTCAGCAGCACAGCAGTTTGTCTAACACGATGCAAAATTCTTAAACCGTCCATCTATAAATCTGGCTATCGTAGCCATTGTATTGGTAGTCCATAGGACCTGTTTTCTATTAAATACTACCAAGAACAAAAACAGATATCATGTGAGCTGCTGGCTGGAGATCATCATCCACTAACAGATGTATCAGATTCTGAGATTTGTATCTCATCTCCCGAGCTTCAAGTGAAATCCATTAAACAGGAACAAAAAGCTGTATCAAGATATTGGCATGGTATGGAAAAGATGTTGATAATTGGAAGGAAAAACAACAAAAAAAAAAAAACAATCATATGAGAGTACCTCTCGAGATTGCTAGTTATACTGCTATCTGCGTCATTTTTTGCTTCCTCATACTTAATGAACTTCCGCAACAAATGAAATCTAAGAAAATGAAAGAATTGTCTTTAGGTGCAAGAATTACAAGACATTTTCAGCATTTCATTGAGTCAGTGCAGCTGAAGCTCAATCTAGTAAGTCAGTATACCTTTTACATATCCAGAAGGGTTTCAGTCTTGCTTCTTGGACACAACAAGGGCATATCCATTCCGCATTCTCCCTTACATCTTCAATGTCTGCCAACAGGAGTATAAGCAACAGTTTTGGCATCACAGAAGTACATCGGTTTATGAGATTTCAATGTAAAGAACCCGGGTGTTCAATGTAAACGAAGTACACTCACCTTTACCACACCAGACCTTTAAGCAAGCTCGGCATAGAACACCGTTACTAGAATGGCAAAGTGAACATTCCGTTTTTCCTGCATGCGTCAGATTTTGGTAACTGGATTAGCTGAAAGAACCAACATGACTTGGGAAAAACATGGAGTAGGACACCAACCTATACATGGCTGATAGATATCGAGATTCCTGCATCTTTTGCATTCTTCGTCATCACATAATTTCTTTAGCCTGCACATTGTTTGTTGATTAAAGAATCAGTTATGTTTTCTAGCACCGACCCAATTCCCATTATTATGCTAGTGTATCATCATATATGGGATTTCAGTAAAAAAACACATGGATATTTCATTACTCAGTAGTCACCAAAATGGTGCTATCACACAGCTGGATACAAGGTAAAATGAAGAAGATTTTGAGACATGAAACATCTTCAGGACATTGACGTTGCACTGTAGGGATCACCATAATGCATATAGGTTATCTCTCAGGTAGAACAATCGTCAAAACAACCCCCTGAAAACATATTTGGACTAGATGAACCCAGTTTTGGTTCCATTTTCATGGAAAAATTCAGGTGCGGTCCTTTCCAGTCAAAACTGGCAAGAAAGAAACACCTCACAGGAAGTCCTTGTGATTCAACCCCTTGTACTCTCCCATCTGGTATAGATAATAACCAGTAAATGCTAAAACAGAATCAGTAATTATGAAATTCAAGAACTGGATAAACCCCAATAAGTTCTGCGTTCTTATACAATGATTAAATGTTTTTTCACAATTCTAATAGCAGGGATGTTAGAAGGGCAAAACATACTTCAAATGTCAAACTTGTGAAAATTTACCTGCAAAAATGGCACCAAATTCCAAAGATTTGATCATAGTCCAAGCTCTTTGACTTCACCAGAGTTTTATTCGCAAACCTCGAAGTTCTACCGCGAGTTGATACTCTACTTTCAACCTCCTCAGAGATACTTCCTGTTTCCAACAATCATTTCAATGAACATAGCTTCCAACACTTCAATTTGGAACACCAAAACATTGTATGACCAATGTCCTTCTGCCTCTTAGTTATACATGTGAGCAGCTGATTAATACAGCCCAAAAAGGAAAAAAAAAATAAAAAGGAAAGAAAGCAGATAGAGAGAGAAGTACCATCATCAGTTGAGAAGTTAGACGACAGGCTGGATTCAAATGAGGACGACTGCTTCCTCCACCTCGGCCGAACTGAATAATGAAGAGACTTATCAATATCACTTTATAATAGATTGCAGATCACCTTACCACTCAAACATCTGCTGAGGATTAATTAACATCTGTAAAAAACGAGGTGATCTCATTTTATGGGAAATTTTTTCAAAAATGAAAGCACGGGAAAACGGTGTTTGTCTTCTTCTTTTTTCTGGTGGGAGGAGAGGACAGACAATTGTTCAATGAAAAACAGATATCTTAAAAATTAATTTCCCAGTGAAAATAATTTAGAAAAAAAGAAAAAAAGAAGAAGAAGAAGAAGAAGAAGAAGATTTTTTTTTTTCCCTCTGAATGAAGTCATGAATGAACTCTAGCATCTGCCTTTATTATACATCAACTAAGTCTAGCATCCATCGCCAAAATGTTGTACATAATACGAACACAAAACAGTTTTAAACACAACCATTTTGTTTTAAACACAACCATAGGATAAACATGAAATAACATGAATGCCCACAAACATGGGACACATGTAACGGGGGAGAAAAGCGATAAGGTTAGAAAAATCACAAAGAAAAGAGCTTTTAAGGTTCTCTTTTTTATTATTATTATTATTATTACGTTCCAATCATAAAGCGACAAAGAACACAGGTTCCCATAGCGTAAAAATATAAAACCAAGTATGCAAAATGAAAAGATGTAAACAATAATATGTCTTCAGTAATTAATCCTCGCTATATAAGATCTATAATCGATTTGATGCATTTTTAACACCAACATGAAGCTAACACAAAATGAAACATGAACACCCACCACCACCACCTACCAACACTCTAGCTGGAGATAAACCAATGCATACAGCCCTTAAAAATATTAAATTACATAATACATTCAAAGAAACTGGCAAACATATTTAACTACCCCCAACCCCACCCCCAAAAAAAAATAATAATAATAAAATAAGTAAGTATACCCTTAATCCTATTTCATGATCAAATGCATCATTTGCATACAACCAAACCAAAGCATTCCCAAAAATAAAAGGAGAGCGTTTTTTAATCTCCAACCACATTACATGAGCCGGAAATCAAAGTGACAAGAGAAGTACGTTTTTTCCCTCCGAGGCGATCGGACTGGCGCACATCAATCCACTTAGGGTTACGGTTCCTGGTTGAACTCGTCAACAACCGAACCGAACGACGCAATGAGGTAACAGGGTGAACTTTTTTGGAAGGCTTTGCCTTCTTTGGTTTCACCAATGAAGTTAACGAACGAAGAGCAGCGATCGACTTTTGTATCCCCAAAGAAGCCAACCGAGCCTGAAACATTGCTCATTACACACAATCTGTCACGAAGAACGAAAGAGAGGAAAATGTAAAAAAGAAGTTGATGAGAACATGGAGACCTGGTTTTCGAGAATCCTTGCTGTCCTGAGGTCTTCATAGTTAGTATTAGCTCTTCGTCTTCCCATGGTGGTGCAGCATGGGCAGTGAGTGATTGATGTGTTGGCATGCAATTTATGGTGGATATAGGCCTGGTTTTTGAAAGAGTTTTGGGAAAAGCAGGAACTAGAAGTGAGTGATTGACGTGATTGATTGCGCGCGCCATGTCAGTTGGTCCAAAATATCTGGGCCAATTGGGCACGGTGAACTTGAAACCACATGACACAAGTTGGGCTATTACCATGGCCTAAAATTTTACGTCTTTCGCTCTTGCATCATCGTTGCATGATGTTTCGATAGGGGGGAAAAATTAGAAAAAAAATAAATACGAAAGAAGAAAGAATTATGGGTGTATTTGATTCTGTCTTATGTGTTTGATTAACAGAGGAAAACAAAAGAAATCTTAATCATTATTATTAATGTTAATAAGTCTTCTTTAATATTCATCATCTCAATTTAAATTGATACATTCATGCTTGAATATAAATTAATCTTATTCATTATAAATAAAAAATAGAGCTTTTAAATATGAACTCTCTCTCTCTCTCTTTTTTAAGTTTTTTAAGGTTTTCATCCATAATCACTATATTAATTTAAGTATCGAAACAATCGAATTAAGTATTCTCGATCATTATTCTTATAGTCTTTTTTTTATTTTCATCTTGCAGGTGGCTATATATATATGACAAAACAAACATCATAATCTTTATCAACAAAATTAAGAGACGACATTTAACACCATCTATTTGGAATCAAAAATACAAGATTAGTTAGTACATTCTTCAGCCCACTTTTCTCTTCGGTAGGTTTTACCATGCATGGATGCAAAGAGAGAGATCATGCTGTCCATCAATGTGCATTGATTAATTCCAAAAATATGACAGCCATTGCACCCGTGTGCCACTACATACAATGTCCATTGTTAACAGGTAGCCGAAGCTCCTGTTTTGAGAATTTAACTTTGCAAATTATCCCAGTTAAGTGGCATATATAAAGTTGTCATTTTTGCATCTTCTAGTAAAACAGAAAAATTGTGAAGTTGATTGGATGCTGTCAGGAGGGAAATAACAAGACGCTTATATACGAGTACATTGACAATTGAAATCTGCATCACTGGCTTCATGGATATGGCCGATAAGTTAGCCCTCTTACATGGAATGGAAGGATAAATATAATTCGGGGAATCGCATAAGGTCTAGCATACCTACATGAGGATATTGAACAAAAAGTTATAAGTGGTAATATCAAATCTAGCAACATATTGCTCGATCATCAGTGGAACGCGAGGATAGCTGATGTTGGCTTATCCGAAGATCTAGACACTTTTACTCCGTTGTCGATCCGAGCTCCCAATGGCTGACTCGAACTTCTTAAAATGACGGCAAGTCCGAGATGTTCACTTAAAAATTTCGAAAGCTCAGCATAGTGGGCAGCGGCGGTATGGCATGGAGATAAGACCCGAGCTCAGTGTCGAGCTCTTACTAACCATTACCAGTCCATACGAGCACCCCAACGTGAATAGCACTCGATCAAGCATCCCCTGTTAACTGAGACAACCGCAGCAGTATCTTCCCTAATACATACAGCAAGTCCGAGCTCTCTACAATCATGACCGAGCTTTTTCGAGCAGCATGATAGAAGTCCGTGCTGCAAACTCCTTTTGGCCGAGCTTCAAAGCAAGCTGTCAATTTCGATATCTGAGCTGCGGTTTGGAGCAAATCCAAGTAGAAATTCATTTGCTCAGCCCGAGTACCGCATATGACTCAATCCAAGGCAAACCCAAGTTAAACTAAGCTCTTTGCCTTAACCAAACAGCAACGAGCATAGCCGCAAGGACCGAAGCTGGACCGAGTTCACTGCAAATTTGCCGAGCAGTCCATTCGTTTGGCCATGCGTGTTCAAGCGACCTTTAGCCGAGCTGCCACCTACGCTTCAGGTTTTAGTTGGAGTTCTAAAACTCCTTAAGGAATTGTTGTTAGTTTTATATTTGAACATGATTGTAGACAGGTATTTCGGGTTTAGAGATGAATGGACAAGCATGCCACTATTTGTTTAATTATTGTGGAGTTATTTATTACCAAACGTTAGAAGATTTATGAAGTTTTGAGATTTATAAATAAATAACAAGATTCTATATGCCGAGCATATCGGCTTCTAAGACTAATATGAGTAGTATAGATATAGTAAAATTTTAAGACACATTTATAATCTTGATCAATTTCTCGTAATATAGCTATCTATATTTTTTGAGGGGTGTGCTTATTTTTAGAAGAAAATAAGTTATTAGGAGGTAACTACTATGCCTAATCAAAATTTTAAACTTAAAAAGTTTTGACACAGTTTTGTAGTTTTGTGTGTATATTAAAAATATATAACTTTTTCTTAGACAATGAGACATTAAATATTTGTCTCTTATCATAATATACAAATGCATACCTTGCTACAAGTCCTTAAGAATAGAAAAAATAATTATATCAAAAATCAATCGGATAAAAGGAATTGGTGGTTATTTAAAAGGTTATTTTAATAAAATTAAGTGCTGCATAAAAGTGGGTAATTTCACTTTATTAATATAATCGTTTGATTTATACTTTTAAAGAATCATATCACATATAAGTACTAGTATTATTATACAATCAAATAACATTCTCCATCACATGATTAACCTACAGATTTTATACATACCAATTCCATTTCCTTTATGCATACCCTGAGGGTAGATCATATATATATATTGTCATCTTTGGGTTTTGGCTAGTAAAGATTAAAAGAGATTCTTTGTATTACTGTGTGAACCTACAAGACAATAAATAGTAAAGGGTACTGAAAAGTTATTTTATGTGGCCACTTCGATACTTAAATTAGATTTATGTATAAAGAGAGTAAAAGTACTCGAATGTAAAGATTAGGCCTTAGTGTGCAAAGTATCAAATGGTTTACCATTAGGTAATAATCCTATATTTATAAAGGAGTGAAACCAATAGTTGAAGAGTAATTAGTAAGCAAAAACTGTAAGCTCCTAAAATTGTATTTAGGACATCCAAGCCTAAATTTAGGAAAAGTTATCTAATTATGCTCAAACTTTACTACTAAAATAAAAAAGTTAGACGAAATGACACGGTGAAGTTAAATTTTGAAAATAATAACCAAAAATCTCAATTTTACCTTTAGAAGTAGGATTACTTACTATAATACTAAAATATTCAGAACCCCTAAAACTGAGCTCGAATTGTTACGAAAATATAGAAATAAGTTAATTAAGTTCCAAAATGAGATAATATAGTATAATTTACTATATAAATATATACGTATTTTTATTAGTATACTCGATATAAATAATATTTATACCTATAAATTAACCTTAAATTACGTAATTATATATATATATTGCGTTAAAGTCATGAAAATAATTAAGGAACACATCTTAAAAATAAAAAATATATTAGAAACTTAATTATACAAGTATAGTTATATACTACGTGTGATATATATAAATTGGATATATGCCTGATATTAGTAAAATAACTAAATACTATTATAATATGTAAGGCCCACAATTAGTTACTCAAAGTTCAGTTCATAGAATTTAAAGTGATCGAGCAAACTGTCTAATTCAGCCTAAATTCTACAATAAAACTAGGAATATTAATAAAAATGATCTAATAATTTCGAATTTAAGAAAATAAGTAATAAAATAACAAAATATAAAATTTTCGAATTTTAAGTATATTACTCGTTATTTATCGAAAATACGTAAAATACATTCCGATAACTAATAAATTACTAGAGATAAATTATATACACATTAAAAATCATAAAATAACTTAAATAATATTTAGAAGTATTTATTTATACCATATATGAATTTACATGTAGGTAAAAATACATGTAATTACTTAAAATATTTGAAATATACTAAAATAAGGTTAATTAATTAAAAAAATTCATAAATAATTAAAGAAAAATTCTAGAATTGAGGCGTAACTACTTGGTATTTAAAATATAAAAGTAACCAATTAAATCAAGCCAAACAAAAAAGCAATTTTAGAAGTTAATAAGACTTATATCATCTCAATTTAATGCACAAAAAATCCCCAATACCTCTATAAATAGCCAAATTTTTACAAAGGCTCATTTGGTCAGTTTGAAACGTTAGAAAATTATAGAGCACCGAAATTTAGAAAGAATTAGGGTTTTTATAAAAATTACAAAAAAATCCGTGCAATTAGAGCTTTAGAAAGAAACCTACATCCAACAACCACCTAAAAACGAACGGCCAACACCACACCACTTTACCGCCATCGCCCAACTTGATCGACACCCCTAGAGTCGCCACTAATGGCCAAAATCCCAACAGTTAGGTAAATCCGATTTCAGCCCGATTTTATTAAATTTATTAAAATTATGAATTTTATTATTATGATGTTTTATTGTATGCAGATTTAGGGAAAATTTTTATTTTAATGAATTTATATCTATAAATATACCATCCTTAAGAAACCAAGCCAACCCGAGCTTTATTTGGGTTCAAAATAAATGATTTTAAGAGAATAGTTTTGATCTCAAAATTTTTGTATAAACTACTTAAAAGTTATATACAGTGCTATGAAGCTAAATGGGTAATTTTGAATTAATTAAGTAATTAAATAGATAATTACTGATTTAATACATAATTATATGTTTTAGGATATTCAAATATGATAAAGTATGATACTTGTAACATTTAGGGTGTTAGATGTAATTATTAGGGTATTATATAGTAAATAAGTAATAGAAAAAATAGTAAATTTTAAGTTAATTTTGTAAATTAGGGTAATTAGGTGTAAAATCTGATTTGGGATGAATTTAGATATTTTGAGATGTTAATTGATGTTGAGAGATGATATTTGAAGTAATAGAAATATTAGATGTGTATTATATACATAATAAGTAATAATACATAATATGAAAAATTAGAAATATAATAAATAGAAAATATTAGAATAAAAATTAATATTGTTGAACTTAGGGTTCATTATTTGATTTTAATGAGAATAAAATAAAAAGTATATAACTAAACATGTTGTTTTTTAATAGAACAAAACAAATAGATGATTAAATTAAGTATTATTTGATTATATTGAAATAATTGAAAAATATCAATTAATTTGCTTAATAATTAAATATATCAATTATCTCTATAAAAAATTTAATATTTTGAGTGGTGATCAAATGATCTTAAAATTAGATTGCAAAGAATATTTGTTTATTGTATATTAAAAAAAATTTCAGATGATATTTGATTTATTGAATTGATGGCTCAAAGAAAAACTTGGTTGATGGTATAAAACCTTGAAAGTCATAAAGAAAAGTATACTAACTTAGAAAAACCAGTTCATTTGCTGGTAGAGTAATTTTTACCAGTTTGCCAATAGTTAAAAATACCAGCATACGAGAAAGTTAGTTTCAAGTAGCCGTTGGAATATTTAATGCACTGCAACGAGAAAAATTGAATGGGATGATATAAATGCTCAACAACCCGACTAAAAACAGAAAAGAACTAATCTTTTGCTGTAATATTTCAACATTCTTTTGTATTCTTATTATCTATAATTCTCATTGTTTCTTATATCATAAATTGTTAATATTTAGAGAGATTTGAAATATAGTATTTATGATCTATTAATTGTAAAGTATTGAGAGTTAAAAGCACTACACCAATAATTCTTGAGATTGAGTTTTATGTTACAAGTAGATATTGTGACTTATGTTGAGAATTATAAGTGAGAAACTTGTGTAATCAAGTTTGTATATATGTAACTTTTAGAGCTTGAATTAAAAAATCAATAAAGTAAAGTGAAATTCTCAATTGGAGGCATTATATGTCCATGGAGACAAAGAAATAGTCCGAACTTTACGTTATATTCAAACTTGACCTTTACTATTCCTATTTCTTTTAATTTCCATACTTATTGTTGTTTTATTATTACTTTGATTATTTTTATTATTATATTTAATTACTTATGTCGGAAAAAAATTGCAATCTATCCTTAAAACTCAATTCACCTTCCCCTCCTTCTCAAGTTTAGCCTAATATTTTTCAAATATTATACTAATAATAGAAATATATATATAATCTAGTAAAAAACTTAAATTTAGATAATTATATAAAAAATATAAAATTTTCTCACATCGAAAATAAATTCAATATACTAATAAAGATTTAAGTGTACCAAATAAAATAGAATATTAGTTTAAAACTAAACGTGATAATTAAAGTACTTAAGTCTAATATGCTAAATTTCACATTTGTGTTTGAATCACATTTTTAAGCTTTATATATAATACCTATAATTAAAACCACTTTAAAAACTCCTTAACCCAAATTAAGCTATATGATTTAAGTTTCTACCTCAACTTACTGAATTATGATTATTCACATTCCTATAAATATTTATTACAAATGCTAACTAGAAAGAAGATTATATTTACATCAAAACTAATCACGGGATCCTAAAGAGTATCGATGTAAACTAAAGATCAAGTATACTCTCTAATTAAACTTATTTTAAAACTTTTAACATTAATTTATAAATTACTCGAGTAAATTGTGATTAAATTGCTAAATCTTATAAAAATACTCAAGTTATTTCAATATAAGTATATAACTTTTTTAAGTTTATAAGTAAATAATATAATTGATTTATAAACTATTTACTTTAAAACGAATTAATTGTAAATATCTTGTATAAATTAAATCTAAAATAATAACTGTATAATAAACTTCTATCTTAAAATAGTTTATACAGCAATACTATTAAAACTCTACCGTTTTGAAGCATTACATAATATATATATAATATCAATATTTAAGTCAATATGCCATCGAAACTTATCTAAACATATTCTAAATTGCTAGAAAAGTAGCATAGCAAGAATCAAGGGTTGGAATGCTAATTCAAAAGGTTGAAGCATGAAGATAAGACACCACATGCTTGATTCAAAATTCTTGGCCTCATTTATCACATAATTAGAAGCGAAGTTATCCCTGCGCGAACTCTATACATATGGCAGTTTGACGGCAAACAGCTGACCAAGCTCTGCAATCAAGCCCATGAGTACTTCTTATAATTCCACACATAGTTGTATCGTTGTACCAACTTCTTAGCAAAATTCATGATCCAGTTGTCCCTTATCACTCACACTTGATTACTATTATAACATTTGGCCACCGTAGATATCTTACTTTACCAACAATCTGAAACAAAATTGCAAATCGTTGTACCAACTTCTTAGCAAAATTCATGATCCAGTTGTCCCTTATCACTCGCACTTGATTACTATTATAACATTTGGCCACCGTAGATATCTTACTTTATCAACAATCTGAAACAAAATTGCAAATCATTTTCATGAAACAAATGCAGAATAGAATCTCAATTATAGTTTATACACTTATTATAAATCCGAGATGACTATATCCCCATTTGCTGGCAAGCTTGGATCCAGTTCACTGGATTTTAATGACCACAGAAAATATATAAGCTCAAGATTGAAAACAAATAAAAAAATTGCATGATCTATTGCAAGCAAGAGCATCACATGTGTGCATCATTTAATAGGGCACTGGATATTGCTTAATAAAAATTTATTCCCATGCAAAATTTATTCATACGGAAGATAAAAATCATTAAACCATACAGAAGAAAGGACAGGAACCAATTCATCCTCACCGTCTCGATCCGACTCCAAGTAGGTAAATATAATCTTAAAAATTGTCAGCTTTACTTTTTATGTTAAATGGACTACAAGTCTGAGACCCTCGGTTTTCCACCAATAAGATCAATCAGTCGCTCACTGGCCACACTCAAAAGAGTAAAGGGGAAGCCACCATTAACATCTAAAAATTCTGATTAACTACAAAATTGTTAATATTAGCAATAGCAATGACTTCATACTTTGGAGTATTCCCAAAAAGGAAAAAGAAAGACAACATTCTGATTTTCTAAACGGAAAAAGAGAGAGAGAGAGAGAGAGAGAGAGTTGAAGAACTAGGAAAAGAGAGGAGAACATTCATATTTATATGTGTAATTCTTTGGCCAACTTGTGTGTATTCAAGGTGACAATGAAGAACACTGGCTATTTATTTCTGCAAATATGGAGTGATATGAAAATTAGAAGGATAAAAAGGAGATACAGATAATAATATTAAAAAAAAAAACCAATATCATATATTCCTTTTTTCTTTTTCTTTCTTTTCTTTTTTTTTATTTTTGTTGGGTGGGGTT